>JAMWET010005308.1:102500-297500 GCA_024036415.1 Prochilodus magdalenae
TGCCTTGGTACTGACTTGGTACTGCCTTGGTACTGACTTGGTACTGCCTTGGTACTGCCTTGGTACTGCCTTGGTACTGACTTGGTACTGCCTTGGTATGGCTTGGTACTGACTTGGTACTGCCTTGGTACTGACTTGGTACTGCCTTGGTATGGCTTGGTACTGACTTGGTACTGCCTTGGTATGGCTTGGTACTGCCTTGGTACTGACTTGGTACTGGCCTGGTACTGGCTTGGTACTGACTTGATACTGCCTTGGTACTGACTTGGTACTGCCTAGGTACTGACTTGGTACTGCCTTGGTACTGACTTGGTACTGACTTGGTACTGTCTTGGTACTGACTTGGTACTGCCTAGGTACTGACTTGGTAGTGACTTGGTAGTGACTTGATACTGGCTTGGTACTGCCTTGGTACTGACTTGGTACTGCCTTGGTACTGACTTGGTACTGACTTGGTACTGCCTTGGTACTGACTTGGTACTGGCCTGGTACTGGCTTGGTACTGACTTGATACTGCTTTGATACTGACTTGGTACTGCCTAGGTACTGACTTGGTAGTGACTTGATACTGGCTTGGTACTGCCTTGGTACTGACTTGGTACTGACTTGATACTGCCTTGGTACTGACTTGGTACTGCCTTGGTACTGACTTGGTACTGCCTAGGTACTGACTTGGTACTGCCTTGGTACTGACTTGGTACTGCCTTGGTACTGACTTGGTACTGCCTTGGTACTGCCTAGGTACTGACTTGATACTGGCTTGGTACTACCATGGTACTGACTTGGTACTGACTTGGTACTGCCTTGGTACTGGCTTGGTACTGCCTTGGTACTGGCTTGGTACTGCCTTGGTACTGACTTGGTACTGCCTTTGTACTGACTTGGTACTGACTTGGTATTGCAGGAACAGGCAATTTTGAATGACAGCAAAGCACTACTGAAAAATACAATATCAATGCATTGGCAATAATCTCAACCTAACGAACTCAGTGTACAGCTTATGTACACTAATAAGCACTGTGTTAAGTATGTATCTACACAACGCTGAGTGTATATATATATGATTAGGGGTTGCACAGCTTCTTTGTTGTCAGTTTGTGAAAGTCACGTCAACGTCAGCCAGTTGCTAATGACATCATGAATAAAATCACAGGGGGAGGGAATGCTTCACAACAGGTCAGTTCAGCTTGATGTGTCCTTTCCTACAAGATAGGGAATCTGGAATCTCACCAATTTGGATCTAACTTGGGCGCACCCTAGCCGGTCTAGCCAAGTTGCTTGACCTCAGCAGAAGCTCCAACAGTCAAAGACATTTAGGTGGCTTTAACACTCAGCCAAAAGACTTCTTCAGGAGTGTAGGTTATTATGCTCCCTTTCTATGATGTATACAAATACACTGTGTACATATATATAGTGGACTTCTAATGCTACATTACCCTACTAATTGTGTCACCCTGCAATGTGTTTATCATAGAAAATCATATCACAATATTGGTAAACATATGATGCAGATAAAAAAAAAAGACTGCCAACTTTTGGAATAATGGAAGCAAATACTGATAGAGCATCACCTTCATAAACATCTGACCAGTCACATCATCTACTGCACCATAGTCATCCCTGGTCCTCCATAGTGTTTATCGGTTCTCTCACAGTCCAGGCTCTTCTCCATACATGTACACTAATACTGTTGCACTACCTCAACACTGCTGTCTCTACCTCAACACTGCTGTCTCTACCTCAACACTGCTGTCTCTACCTCAACACTGCTGTCTCTACCTCAACACTGCTGTGTCTACCTCAACACTGCTGTCTCTACCTCAACACTGCTGTGTCTACCTCAACACTGCTGTCTCTACCTCAACACTGCTGTCTCTACTTCAACACTGCTGTGTCTACCTCAACACTGCTGTGTCTACCTCAACACTGCTGTCTCTACTTTAACACTGCTGTCTCTACCTCAACACTGCTGTCTCTACCTCAACACTGCTGTGTCTACCTCAACACTGCTGTCTCTACCTCAACACTGCTGTCTCTACCTCAACACTGCTGTGTCTACCTCAACACTGCTGTCTCTACCTCAACACTGCTGTGTCTACCTCAACACTGCTGTCTCTACCTCAACACTGCTGTGTCTACCTCAACACTGCTGTCTCTACCTCAACAATGCTATGTCTACCTCAACACTGCTGTCTCTACCTCAACACTGCTGTCTCTACCTCAACAATGCTGTCTCTACCTCAACACTGCTGTGTCTACCTCAACACTGCTGTCTCTACCTCAACACTGCTGTGTCTACCTCAACACTGCTGTCTCTACCTTAATACTGCTGTCTCTACCTCAACGCTGCTGTGTCTACCTCAACGCTGCTGTGTCTACCTCAACACTGCTGTGTCTACCTCAACACTGCTGTGTCTAGCTCAACGCTGCTGTGTCTACCTCAACGCTGCTGTGTCTACCTCAACACTGCTGTCTCGACCTCAACACTGCTGTGTCTACCTCAACTCTGCTGTCTCTACCTCAACACTACTGTCTCTACCTCAATTGTACTGTATTGCATAGTGTACGTATGTATTGTGCATATGTGGACTCATCATGTATCTATGGTGGACTGTCAGTTGGCTATGTGTAGATTGGTAGAGTACTATAGATACACAAAAGCTGAAAACAAATTACTTGTGTGTGTCCACATACTTGGCCAATGCCCCTGACTCTGACTCTGATAACCCTTCTATAAATTGTGATGTGCCGTAATTTACATACAGTACAGAGCCCAGGCCTTGGCCACGGCACCCTCACTAGCCGGATGTCCACTTCCACCATCCAAACAGCTGAGTTCAGTGCCAGTCCACGGGGTCCCTGCTACTGTTTCATAGTTTGAGTAATACCCTAGGATCTGGCTGCACGAGCGTAGCAGACTGAGAAAAAACACACCGATTAATTCATCATCTTGAACGCTGTGTATTTAGTTAAAAATGGCTGTTCCTGGTGAAAGTAAATGGTTTGGTCAGCAATTTGTTTTTTTCAAGAGAGCTCCAGAAGCGCCGGCTTACGGGCTGCCGCTGTATTTGGTAAAGCGGTCCAGCGAGATGTCAGACCTAGAAATATTGTTGATTTCAATGATTGATGGTCCGAAAATATTTTAATCAAGTCTCGCTTTGCTGCCGTGCCCAAAACGGCCACCTGGAACGCGTATAATGTTTCTTCATATTACCATCCCGCTAACTCAACTTGAGCTTTCCCCCTGTTTTTTCTCCCATCGCAGGTCTGCTGCCGACTGTTTTTCTTACAAGGCTATTCATTAGGGAAGAAAGGCCTGAGGGATACTTGACACCACCACCACGCTCGATGGCCCAGCTATGAATTCCAAATATGTGAAAATGTGCCATAACTAAGGACGTTTTGCACCCATGTATAGGCAAATGCCCTCACTGGGTGTGCAGGGCTTTCCAATGGTGCCATTCTAGGTGTATATATGTTTACCATATTCTCCAAGTTGCCACCAAAGAACTGCATCTTATTGGTAATATATACCGGTCATTTAAACTGTGCAAGGTGCTTACTTCCAGTTCCAGCCTATGTGTGTTTCCATTGTGCCTTTCCATAAAGGCTCTGCAATCAGCGTTTCATTCAGGTGTGTTTACTCGCACATCAACTCCGTGCTGACATCACATTGAAGCAGACAATGTGTTTAAACGGCCCATATCGTGGAAGCCATATAAATTTTCTTTGCGTTTTTGGACAAAAGAGTCTGATGCATTATGTGAACACAGTTAGACGCTCAGAATCTACCATTTAGTCCAAACAATGTGTATATGGAACATAAGCTGAAGCAAAACCAGCCCAGTCTGAACTGTAAAAATCAACACATGTATGCACACTAACCTGTTGAGTCTACAAGAGTTTACCCACACCCATGCAGTTATCAGGATTGGGAACAGTGGAAGATGGAGCCAGATCTGGAAGACCAAGAAAACAAATAAGTGGAAATCTCTGGCCACAATCACCAAAAGTATGGCTCAAGAAAAAGAAGCAGTGTATGCTGGGAAAAGAACCTCAAAAGGTGTTAAACATTGTAGATGGAGGACTAGATTCCACTAAATATTAGCAAATTCTGGAAGCCAGTGTGATACAGTCAGTCAGAACTAGAGGCTGGCTTGTACAGCAGGATAATGATCCTAAACACACCTCAAAATCCACCATGAACTACTTTAGCAACTGCAAACCAATGCTTTGGGACTGGCCCTCGTAATCCCCTAATTTAAACATCACTGAGAACTGCAAGCAAGACGGTCCATGAATATCACGAAGCATTCAGCAATGAAAGTTGCTGATTCTACCAAAAAGGTGTTCAAACTTTGGCGCATGCCACGATTGCTATTTGATTAATTTAATGTTAATAAAGTTAATTAAATGCGAAGAAACTGCTTGAACATTTGCAGAGTTTGCTTCAGAAAGTCAACAACGTAGTAAGTTCATCTGGCCCAAATGGGTTACCCCCACTTTCACACATTACTGTACAGCCCTTTTAATAGCACAGGAACAAAATAAGCCTGTTTTTGGTACATAGGAAACACACATGGCCCATCTCCTTTCCTCCCTGATCCTTTGAGCGGCTA
Organism: Prochilodus magdalenae; assembly: GCA_024036415.1. Classification (NCBI taxonomy): domain Eukaryota; kingdom Metazoa; phylum Chordata; class Actinopteri; order Characiformes; family Prochilodontidae; genus Prochilodus; species Prochilodus magdalenae. Next base: position 107,120 of record JAMWET010005308.1, read on the forward strand.
TATCACACTACTACTGTCGGCCAGCTACCGCCCAGATGCGTCCAGAGGCTAGAAGGAAAGAGAAACAACCATCCAGAGCCGTATTCGCAGATAAAGTTTCACTCTCCACCTCACATTTGATTAAAAACTAATCCTTTCCCAACCAAACAACTCCATCATCGATTGAAACACGTTACTGCGAATTTTCCACTACTTTGCATTCGTCTCTTTGATCGTACGTTTTTGACGTTTTGGACTTATTGAGGAAAGCCTTACGTTTATTAGCTGGAGAAGGGATAGAAAGCTGCTTTTTTTCCTGATCACATCTTGGAAGTCACCTCTGCGAGGACTGCTCCAGGCCTAGATTGGCAGGATTATACTAAAGTCCTTAGATTTAGCGGATTTAGCGTTCAAATTCGCAGCCTGACCTTGAGTATCCGACCACCATTGGGAAGTGAATGTTGAAGGTTTTTGCTAATGTCATTAGGATGCCCTCCTGAACTAGTTTCCGTGTTTGTTTTTTTCTTCTCTCCAGACTCCGATTAGCCAGGAGGCAGATTGGTTGCAGATTTTGGTGGGATTGTACTGCCGGGGTATTTGGGAATGTAAAGTGAATTTTTAGAGGTTTAAAATTGTAATGGTGTGTACTTTGAAAAAAATCATGCTTTGAATTTACTTTAATATAAATTTATATATATTTAATTTTAATATAAATAATACATCAACACAGTTTTGTCTTTTAGTTTACATGCTTTTGACATGTTTTTGGTACTTTAGAGACCCTTTATTTTATAATGTAATACACAGTTATATATATATATGGCAGGATATGTCATAGGACCCTTATGATATATATATATATATATATATATAATATACCAGGGGTTATAACATTGGACAATGAAACTGAAACACTGTCATTTTAGTGTGGGAGGTTTCATGGCTAAATTGGACCAGCCTGGCGGCCAATCTTCATTAATTGCACATTGCACCAGTAAGAGCAGAGTGTGAAGGTTCAGTTAGCAGGTAAGAGCACAGTTCTGCTCACAATACTGCAATGCACACAGCATTATGGGACATACCAGAGTTCAAAAGAGGACAAACTGTTGGTGCACGTCTTGCTGGCGCATCTGTGACCAAGACAGCAAGTCTTTGTGATGTATCAAGAGCCACGGTATCCAGGGTAATGTCAGCATACCACCAAGAAGGACGAACCACATCCAACAGGATTAACTGTGGCGTAAGAGGAAGCTGTCTGAAAGGGATGTTCGGGTGCTAACCCGGATTGTATCCAAAAACATAAAACCACGGCTGCCCAAATGGCGCTGTATTGGCCGCAAAAGGAGGCCCTACACCATACTAATAAATGATTGTGGTCTAAAACCAGGTGTTTCAGTTTCATTGTCCAACCCCTGTATAAATATACACACACAAAATTATTTACTTGCTAAATAATAGGATAATAGTTTGGAGTTTGTAGCTCGCAGTTAGGTGGTTGATACCTAGAACCTAGAGAATTGTTACCATTACCATTATTTTCTCACTGTGGAAGGATATATATATATATACATACATACAAAATGAAAATCCACAGGTTTTCTATCCATCCCTCCACAGTAAGAAAACAACTATGGTAACAGTTCGCTAGGTTCTAGGTATCAACCAGCTAGACAGTTTGACTAAATTACATTACAATGCCAAATAGGTGCTAGATATCAGCTGATTATATATTAGGCAAAATCATCAAAGTACTGACCACATGATGACCAAATGATGAACAGTGCCAAGACTAAACTAAATTAGTAACTAAACTGCACTGTAAGGACTCAGGTTCTAGCTATTAAATAAATAAAGAACATAATAATGTGTCTCATAGATATGTGATATAACAAGATTATTGGAAGAAGTATTGTATCATTGGGACGATCATATCAGTGTCCACCTAGTTCAGACGTTCCCACTTAACTTCACAGTAATGTCAGAAGCAGGAAGGTAGATTTAGAAATGCCTCCAAGTGCTATAAGTTATATGGTGTAGAAATGACTGCACAATGTACAGCAGTAGTTTTCTGAAGCCAGTAATAAATACCTGGTAAAAGGTCTTTGTTTGCATGCAGGTTTTTATTTGTGTCATAGAACTACCTGCAGTGCACAAAATACCAGCTGGTATTCAGGGGGTCTGATTTTGGCTGGCTACTGCAGCATTGGCTGACTCTTTCACTCAGTAACTGAGATCTTGCACATCTAATTTTTTGTCTTCTGGTTAAGAAATGAGGGGCAATCCATTCTTTCCCTCATCCTCTTGGGAAATGGGCCAAGTTTTCAGATTTCCAAATATGCACCAACACACAGTAGAGCTTTCCAGGGGCATCCCAGGGACAGCTCTCTTGAAGAACCAACTGGGTGAAGTGCCACCATAAGGCAGACCAGTACTGCCTCGCTAGTGAGTTATGAATGGTAAAGACAGAAGCTCACCGGTTGTGGATGAAGGTCCTAACCACTGATCATTCACTGGCTCTTTCACATTTCAGTGTATCCTAAAGGGGAGCACAGCCACAGATGTTTTTAGAGACACCCTAGAATTTCAGTTGTGAGACATTATGGGACCTCCCCCACAAAGGACCCCCTAAAATTTTGTAATTTTTGCCCAAAAATAGACTTTGTACCACATACCAGCCAGTTAATACATAGAACCCAGTTTAGTTAGACTGCCTTGGGAATTCGCCTTCATGCAACCCAAAATAATGACCTACTGCTTTGGAGTTTCCTAAACACCTAGAACTTTGAAGAGACTGTGGAAGAGCGCTATGTGTCTGAAAGGAGGTGAAGCTGTCAAGAAGCCATTACTGAGGGACTTCAACAATATGGCCACCCCGGAGTCCAGACCTCTGCATCATTGAATGCATGTGGAATTACTCTTGGATTGGGAAATGGCTGAAATTCTGAGGTGTGGAAAAATATCCTTACAGATGTCTTTGAAAATCTGACAGCAGGTCTCCTGAAAAGACACAGCAATTTTCCCTGCCCTGAAAAACGAACAGCTTGTTCTTAATGGCTGTTTTGGCTGGAAATGAAATAAATGATGGGTTCTTCGTTTGAGTAAATGAAATAAGCTTGCCAGACGTAAAAATCAGTCTGTGTGATGACCACTGTGAAGTTCTGAGGGTGGTTTATTCATACGGAAATGGGTCCCTTGGTTGAGGTGATGGTAAATTTGAAGTTTCGCCTTCAGAACTGAGAACCGTAACATTCCTATCCCTGTATTCCAAGATTCACAGGGCTGCAAATGTGACTGATTGGCATGATGAACCTTCAGGAGCATCCCCACATCTGGACTGGCCTGCAAAATCCCCAGAAAATTCCCCAGGATCCTCTGGAAAATCTGTGGAACTACATGGAACAACCAGTGAAATGCCAGCGAAGGCATCCACCAAACCTGGCCCAACTGCACAAAGTCTTTGATGCAAGAGTGGCTGAACACTGACGTGGCTTATGTCCAGAAACCTGTCCAGTCCATGCCAAATTGGAGCTCAGCTGTTATTGGTGCTCATGGAGGTGTTATGTACTATTGGGTATGTACCTCAGCTGAACATGGAGTCTAAGGTTCAAGGGGTTAAGCCATTTGTATTTCTCTCTCTCTCTCTCTCTCTCTCTCTCTCTCTCTCTCTCTCTCTCTCACATCACTGGCGAGGCTGAATATTAACTCCAACAATGCAGGCATCATGCGCTGAAGCGTGGACCGAACAACATCCCCGCCACACCTAAAGCGTTGTGAGTGGAAGCGGTCACTCACGGTCACTTCCGTATGGGAGCTCCCTAAGGGCTCGATAGAGCTTGTATGATTTACTGGGCTCCTTGTTTGAGCACTGTTGTATATTTCCAGCACAATAGCTGTCACACAGTTCAGCTGAGGGGGAAGTGCGGTCGTCACGGTGTCTGAATGTGGGCCAACAGGAGACCAGTGTGATTTGTGACTTGTTAACTAGGCTCTGCATGTACCTGGGTATGTTTTGAACGTATGTTTTTACGTGCACTAGAAGCAGCGATAAGAGTGGGGGGCTTGTCTTTTCTTCATTTCACACAATGTACATTTCACATGCAGTGCAAACAGGCCTGCAGTACCCAAACTGAGCATCACTGTTTTCAATAATATTAACGCCGTTTATCACATCTCATCATGTCATATGTATGGAGAGTAACAGGAGCATGATTTATTACAGCTCTAATGTCCTATTATCATTTCTGGAACAGAACTCTTCATCAGCTCAGTGTAGGTGAAGAGACTCTAGTGTCTCTCAGTCCACCAGTCTTTACTAGAAGCTCATTCATTAGTCTGACTCTGACGTCTATTCACATCATCATCAGCACAGAACACTGAAGGAGAACAGGTTCCATTAGCTAGAACCAAGCTCTGTCCAACAGGTCAAAACAAGCTAACGCATTACACTTACTGAGTTACTGTACACCAACACACTACTTACAGCACACTAACACATTACACTTACTGAGTTACTGTACACCAACACACTACTTACAGCACACTAACGCATTACACTTACTGAGTTACTGTACACCAACACACTACTTACAGTACACTAACGCATTACACTTACTGAGTTACTGTACACCAACACACTACTTACAGTACACTAACGCATTACACTTACTGAGTTACTATACACCAACACGCTACTTACAGTACACTAACGCATTACACTTACTGAGTTACTGTACACCAACACGCTACTTACAGTACACTAACGCATTACACTCACTGAGTTACTGTACACCAACACACTACTTACAGCACACTAACACATTACACATACTGAGTTACTGTACACCAACACACTACTTACAGCACACTAACGCATTACACTTACTGAGTTACTGTACACCAACACACTACTTACAGTACACTAACGCATTACACTTACTGAGTTACTGTACACCAACACACTACTTACAGTACACTAACGCATTACACTTACTGAGTTACTGTACACCAACACGCTACTTACAGTACACTAACGCATTACACTCACTGAGTTACTGTACACCAACACACTACTTACAGCACACTAACACATTACACATACTGAGTTACTGTACACCAACACACTACTTACAGCACACTAACGCATTACACTCACTGAGTTACTGTACACCAACACGCTACTTACAGCACACTAACGCATTACACTCACTGAGTTACTGTACACCAACACGCTACTTACAGTACACTAACGCATTACACTCACTGAGTTACTGTACACCAACACGCTACTTACAGCACACTAACACATTACACATACTGAGTTACTGTACACCAACACACTACTTACAGCACACTAACGCATTACACTTACTGAGTTACTGTACACCAACACACTACTTACAGTACACTAACGCATTACACTTACTGAGTTACTGTACACCAACACGCTACTTACAGTACACTAACGCATTACACTTACTGAGTTACTGTACACCAACACGCTACTTACAGTACACTAACGCATTACACTCACTGAGTTACTGTACACCAACACACTACTTACAGCACACTAACGCATTACACATACTGAGTTACTGTACACCAACACGCTACTTACAGCACACTAACGCATTACACTCACTGAGTTACTGTACACCAACACGCTACTTACAGTACACTAACGCATTACACTCACTGAGTTACTGTACACCAACACGCTACTTACAGTACACTAACGCATTACACTCACTGAGTTACTGTACACCAACACGCTACTTACAGCACACTAACGCATTACACTCACTGAGTTACTGTACACCAACACGCTACTTACAGCACACTAACGCATTACACTCACTGAGTTACTGTACACCAACACGCTACTTACAGAACACTAACGCATTACACTCACTGAGTTACTGTACACCAACACGCTACTTACAGCACACTAACGCATTACACTCACTGAGTTACTGTACACCAACACGCTACTTACAGCACACTAACGCATTACACTCACTGAGTTACTGTACAACAACACGCTACTTACAGTACACTAACGCATTACACTTACCGAGTTACTGTACACCAACACGCTACTTACAGTACACTAACGCATTACACTCACTGAGTTACTGTACACCAACACGCTACTTACAGTACACTAACGCATTACACTCACTGAGTTACTGTACACCAACACGCTACTTACAGTACACTAACGCATTACACTCACTGAGTTACTGTACACCAACACGCTACTTACAGTACACTAACGCATTACACTCACTGAGTTACTGTACAACAACACGCTACTTACAGTACACTAACGCATTACACTTACTGAGTTACTGTACACCAACACACTACTTACAGTACACTAACGCATTACACTCACTGAGTTACTGCACATCAACACACTACTTACAGTACACTAACGCATTACACTTACTGAGTTACTGTACACCAACACACTACTTACAGTACACTAACGCATTACACTTACTGAGTTACTGTACACCAACACACTACTTACAGTACACTAACGCATCACACTTACTGAGTTACTGTACACCAACACACTACTTACAGTACACTAACGCATTACACTTACTGAGTTACTGTACACCAGCACACTACTTACAGCACACTAACGCATTACACTTACTGAGTTACTGTACACCAACAACACTACTTACAGCACACTAACGCATTACACTTACTGAGTTACTGTACACCAACAACACTACTTACAGCACACTAACGCATTACACTTACTGAGTTACTGTACACCTACACACTACTTACATTACACTAACGCATTACACTTACTGAGTTACTGTACACCAACACACTACTTACAGCACACTAACGCATTACACTTACTGAGTTACTGTACACCAACACACTACTTACAGCACACTAACGCATTACACTTACTGAGTTACTGTACACCAGCACACTACCTACAGTACACTAACGCATTACACTTACTGAGTTACTGTACACCAACACACTACTTACAGTACACTAACACATTACACTTACTGAGTTACTGTACACCAACACACTACTTACAGTACACTAACACATTACACTTACTGAGTTACTGTACACCAACACACTACTTACAGTACACTAACACATTACACTTACTGAGTTACTGTACACCAACACACTACTTACAGCACACTAACACATTACACTTACTGAGTTACTGTACACCAACACACTACTTACAGTATATAATCTTAAATGGTATTTATTGTAAATTATTTGCTTTATTTATTTGGTTTGATTTATTTTCAAATTGTTTATGTGCTTTCTTCATATGAATTATAGGCATTTTAATTTTTCTTTCTTAGTCCCTTTAGGATGTAAATGCTCGACTGCGTTCAAAATCAGGGTCCCCCTCTGTGTATTTGCTGGTTAAGATAAAGGTCAGTTGATATTATAACTCATAAAGACTGTCTTTCTGCTGTTAAGGTTTTTCTTCAGACACGTCTATTAAATAATATACATGCTAAACCAAATAGAGTTGTTGGCAAAAATTAATAATAATTTTTTTTGTTACAGTGAAAATACATTACATCTTTACACTTTCTTTACACTTTTTACACACATTTCAATATAAAAAAAACTTAAACTGTGACCTGTGCAAAAGTTATGATCCATTTTTGCTTTACGTTTTATTTTTTTCAGTATGGTAGGTTTTTTTTGTTTACTCTTTTTAGATGATGGATTAACTTCAATCAGCTTTTGCATGAAAATAAAAGTTGGCGAAATAATTAAGACAATCAGTCACCTTATTACTTTTATATTTATAAAATATGCCATATGTTTGTAGAACATGCAGATTTGGGCTAAGTTAGACATATGATATTACACAAGAAATTTATTTATATATTAATTAAAATTTAAACCATGTATCTTGCTAGTACATGTGTTTGTGCTTATAAAATTACTATATATAATTTGAATAAATGCAAATTAACCTATACACAGCAGAAATGATTAAAGTGTAAAAAATAATAACAATGATTTCTTGCTAGTTTACAGAACAAAGTTAAGGTTTCAGATTTTCCAGATTTTCCATCAAAAGGATTTCCACTTCATTTAACATAATGAAGTTCTGACTGCACAAGCCAGATACTGGATGATAACCACAATGTACTGGGCTGCCGTGAAAAGAGGTTTGGAAAGTGGAAGTTACACAAACACATTCGCATGTGTATATCCACAATGTGTTATTATCATTTTATTTGAGGTTAAATGGCAAAAAAAACGTGCTGTCCAGATTAATAAAGTCATTTGCAAATGTTTGAATACAACAACAGATCCACAATTTCGAAGCAAAAACTAGTTACATAATAAAAGTAATTTTTCTGCTAATTTTAGTAGACAAGTTCTATTGATTTCATGAGTTACTGTACACCAACACACTACTTACAGCACACTAACACATTACACCTACCGAGTTACTGTACACCATCACACGCTTTTTTATATGAATTATAGCCATTTTAATTTCCTTTCTTAGTCCCTTTAGGCTGTAAATGCTCGGCTGCATTCGAAAAAAAAAAAAAAAACTAGTTACATAATAAAAGTAATTTTTCTGCTAATTTTAGTAGACAAGTTCTATTGATTTCATGAGTTTAACAAACTGGAAAAAATATTTTAGAAAATGGTAAAAGTGCTAGAACTTTTGCACATACCCCACATTTTATTACTTATATGTTTTCATGTTAAACTCTGCAAATAAACAATAATTTTATACACACACACACACACACACACACACACACACATATATATATATATATATATATATATATATATATATATATATATATATATATATATGCTCAAGTTTGTTCTCTTTGTTCTCTGTAGAAAACTGTAAGTTTCAAAAATCATAAAACTTTTATATATATATATATATATATATATATATATATATATATATATATATATATATATATATGTGTGTGTGTATAAAATTATTGTATATAAAATTATTGTTTATGTTATGTTATGTATATATATAAAAAAGATTATCAAGTAAGATAAAAGAAGCTTCGTTTGATGTAACTGGAACTATTCATTTTTATCAGTTGGTGTAACTGAATCTTTAAAATAATCATAAATCTATTAATTAATTGTTATCTAAATTAATTCAAATTTAAACATAAATTTAATCTAAATTATTTTTTCCAATTGCCTTTTTTAAAAAAAAAATTCCTATCAACACTAACTCAAATTGTACATTCTAGGAAATGACATATAACTGCTCAAAAGTTACCCAAAAGTTTCGTTTTTGTACAATATAGTAAAATTTTTAAACCTTTTATCATTCCTGATCAAACTGGATGTGTAATAACTTCAGTATGAATGGGCAGTGTTAACTGCTGTGGCCTGAATTGGTGGGGTATGTAAGTGCTCTGATTTTAATGACATCACAAAAAAAAATTTAAGACCACCTTAGTCCATATATTCTGCATATCCAGCAATATTTTTTAAGAAAGGAAAATGAGATAAATTCAATTGTCTAAAATATGTGCTCTTTAAAACTGCAGTCAGGACTCCACCAAATCGAAAGTGACCAGTTTCATAAACTCAGAAAGAACAAACACGGTTCACTTTATTATGACTGTCTTTTTTAGGGTCCCTTCATTCCATCGAGTCCTAGCATTAAAGTTTACAATGAGGGGCTCTGTAGCCAGCCAAGTTTCAATATGTCCAAATCGATGAGCATAGCTATGGATGCTTCACAATAACTGGGACGGCTGTATGAAGCTAGGATAAAATGAATAAACAGAAGTGGTGGTCTCCTGGCAGAGAACCTTAGATGCTATTGTCCAAAACATTTGTACGGTTTTGTCCAACATACCGCTTTCCCCAGTGAACCGTTTGTGTTGGGCTCATCTAACCTAAACTGGATTTAGCTTTGTTACTGACTGGAAACTTTCTGATTTCTTTCTCGTGAGAAAATTGCCCACACGTTGAGGGGAAATCAGTTGCATGTACGATGCCAGGCGCTGCCAAGTATCTGTTAGTGGGAGCACTGAAAACGAAGAGGGCGTTGTTGGGGTCAGCAGTGCAACAGCGTGTTTTATTTAGCTCGTACGTGAGGTAATGACCTCAGTGCCCCCTTTTACATTCAGTCATCCAGTATACCGCGGCGTCTGGAGTTACCGGCACCTTGCGTAAAGATGGGCGAAACAGACCAAGAAAACAAAACTCAGGAAATAACAACTTTTGAAAAAAACAAAAATGTATATATATATATATATAAATAATGTATACTGATTTTTGTTTTTTCAAAGTTTGTTATTTCCTATATATAAAATGTTGATGGATTTGAGCTGTACGGTGTGTATATATATATATATATATATATATATATGTGTGTGTGTGTGCCATACAGCATCAACGTTTTCAGTAACATTAAACCAGTTTGGCTCCAGACAAGTGTATAAAATGGCTGTGGTATGTGAGTCTGTCCTACTTCAGAGGTTTTAAATACTCAGTAGAACATTAGGAGGCAGTAAATAAACGTTAGGTAGTGCTAGACGTGTCCAGAACGATGAACAGAGTCAAACAGGGTTCTAAAACTATGAAGAAAGTTGTATTTTTTGGAGTTTTAATAAAATTAATATTACAAATTAGTCACATTTTAAAAGCATCTCAAAGATGAATTCTCAACATTGTAAAAGAAACAGCACAGCAAGTAATTGCCAAATCACTCAGAATCACTTTGAGTGTGTGTGTGTGTGTGTGTGTGTGTGTGTGTGTATGTGTGGGTATGTGTGTGTGTGCGTGTGTGTGTATGTGTGTGTGTGTGTGTGTGTATGTGTGTGTGTGTGTGTGTGTGTGTGTGTGTGTGTGTGTGTGTGTGTGTGTGTGTGTGTATGTGTGTGTGTGTGTGTGTGTGTGCATGTGTGTGTGTGTGTGTGTGTGTGTGTGTGTGTGTGTGTGTGTGTGTGTGCTATAATTATATTTTATATATAGATTTTTTATATGTCCATCATCTAAAATGTAGATTTATGTATAGCTTCGATTTAGCATTCTATATGTTTTACACAATAATATTAAGAGATAAATTAATAATTAAAATTTAAAACTCCAGCATGGTTATTTACTTTCTTCTCTTTCTTAAGCTGAAGTTAATGTACAGAGTTTTTATATGAAGGAACTTCAAACAAAACACTTTTTCAAAACAGTTTTATTGAATTTATCATGAATTTTTTACATTTTTTTCTACAGCTGGACATCTGCTGAGCTAATATATCTTTAAGTTGTGCAAAAAACATTTATACTTTTATAACTTTTATAGTTTGATGTGTATATATACATATATATCGTCGCTGTCCAAAGAAAAACAAGCATCTCCAAAATGGCAACTTTACAGGAGAGGCCAAAAACCTCATTAACCTTTAATGGAAGTCAATGGAACCACACATCTTTCCAAACGGTTTTGAGCCATTTCTGTCGGTCCATTCATCATGAGATTCTCACGCAATGTAAACAGCAGCTGGTGTGTTCAAATGATGCATAAAAGTAAAAATGGACAAAAGTGGAGATACATGTTTTTCATTGGACAGTGATATATATGTATATATCACACATCACACTCTTTAGGAACAGTAATATTGTCTCTGGAATATTGATATAATAGAATGGCTCTGTTGAGGGTTTTATAGGGTAACGACCTGTTGCGGCTCTGCTCTTAGCTTTCTGTATTCATCTCATAAAAAGCCAAACAGGCACTAGAACCCAGACGTTTTGCTGCTTGACTGCTGGTTTCTGTTTGGCTCACACCCGCATTTTTCATCTGGAACGGACCAGTTGGAGGTTAAGGGGAACAAACTAAACTAATCCCCAGAATTCCCCGTGAAGCAACCAGTGCATTGTCATGTAATGTAATGGAAAGCTCCGGCACAGCGCACTGCTGCATTGCAGGGCCAGGCTTTGTGTTGCCCTTTTTTGCCTTAGGCTTCTCTTCCAGAGCGGGCCTCTCAGAAACTTCTCTCCTTAGTTTACTGCTTCCTCTCTCGTTTTTTATTCACTCCGTTCTGCATACTGTAGCCTTATCCATCTCTATGTGGTGTGCAGCGTGCGGATGCGTGTTTGCTCAGTCGTTTCTTTTTAAAGAGCTTTTTTAGCAGTTAGCTAAACTTTATTTGTCACTTACGAGACGAGTGCACTTTAATCACCTCTCCCTCTCTCTGCGTCTCCTCTGAGGGTGAATTCTCGCTCTGGCCAATTGAACGAAAGCCAGAAATGCTAATGCAGTGTCTCGCGGTTGAAATGACAGTACGGTGCGTTTCCCAGTTTGATCTCTCCTGCCTCTTCTCTTTTGTGCAACCTGGTTTATAAATAGATATAGAGAATTTGGTTCGGAATTTGGTACGACAGGCTCTCGCTCCACCCACTCCACAACCACAACACGGCGTGCTTGAGGAAGCCGTGCCAGCCAGCAGCGAGCGGGGCGACATGCTTTATACGCGGTCGCACTAAATCCATTACAGGCCTGAATAGGGCCAGTTATGACTTGAGCAAATGTCAGGAGCAGAGTGGACTTCATGTGATTCTTATCTTAATGAAACCATCCGTTTCGGGGGGGCAAGCACGCAATAGGAGCAATGCGACTAATGTGACTTCGGTGCCAAACAAGTCCTGCTGAAGGGACTTTTTGTGTTGACTGAGTCCACCCTGCTCTTGTCTTCCGAGACATAAGGCAGAAGTGGCAGAGAGAGACTTCAGCATCGCCTATCCCATCTGACAGCAAGAGGCCTGCGCTGTCCGGCAGAGACCGGGCCAACTTTGTGCCAAGCCAGCCCCGAGGGTACCTGATTGCTCCATTTGGGCCTACTGCCTAACGAAAGCACACAGCTGACCTCTGACCCCTCGCTGCATTCCGCATTGCTCCCCAGAAAGCAATAACGAGAGATGTGACCTCTCTCTGTCATTCTTTCTTTCTCTCTCACCCTCTCTGTTTGTTATTTGCAGGCCTACCCGTTCTCTCATATAGACTTTAGCCATAAGGGAACTGACTATATGATCACCATCCCATATCTCACTGACCCTATAGGCCCACTGCATACTGGGCAAGAGTACGAGACCACCCTGTTATCCCATTTATCTCATTCCCTGGCCATTCAGGAAAGGAGAAACAGAGAACAGACATTCGCCCCACCGGCTTTCTGGACTGTTTTCCCTTCGGAAGTTCAGTCTAAGAAGTTGGTTGCACTTTCTGCCTTTCACAATAAAAGTAATGTTGAGATCTGGACTCTGAGCATCACCAGCCGTGTCTCGGTTTAATGTACAGTATCAGTCGGAGGTTTAGACACACCCAACTAAATGGGTGTAGCTGGTGATCTTAAAGACCCTAGAGGCTCACATCCAACAGTTCCAACTGATGAGGATTTCCTGATATACCACATATCGTCGCTGTCCAAAGAAAAACATGTATCTCCATTTTTGTTGATTTTTACTTTTATGTCTCATTTGATCACATGATATGATGTTTACACTGTGTGGAAATTTCATTAGGAATGGACTAACAGAAATGGCCCAAAACTGTTTGGAAAGACGGCTGGTTCCATTGACTCTTATTCAAATCCAATGAGGTTTTTGGCCTCTCCTGTAAAGTTGCCATTTTGGAGATACCTGTTTTTCTTTAGACAGCGACGATATACTCGTGATGTGTCACGGTGTTATATTTTTGCCGTATCGCCACCGCTAATAATCAGTACCAGTCACAAGTCTAGACACGGCTACTCACGGTTCTCCTCATGTTCATCTCAAGGCTTTACTTTTTAATAAAAGTGATGACATCAAACTATAACCAGCACCCAAGGGATTATACAGTCCACCTTAAACACCTCCATGGAACTTTACAGGAGGATGAAGCAGCTTTCTTAACCTGCAGTGGAGGCTGATAGAACAGGATTGATTTCTAAATAGGTTTGGAGCAATTCTATTGGTCTGTCCATCATGAATATTCACTAAACTGATAGAGTAACTACAGCTACAGCTAAAAAGAGATCATCGCTGTCCAAAGAAAAACAGGTATCTCCAAAATTACAACTTTACAGGAGAGGCCAAAAACCTAATTTAATTTGAATGGGAGTCAATGGAACCAGACGTTTTTCCAAGCATCTTTGGGTCATTTCTGTTTGTCCATTCTTTATGAAATTTCCACACAGTGTAAAGAGCAGCTCATGTGACCAAAGGAGATATAAAAGTAAAAATCACCAAAAATGGAGATACATGTTTTTCTTTGGACAGCGACGAGATAGAAGATTTGTTCTTTAACTAAGTATATATTAGAGGTGGAGATATGGCAAAACTATAATACTGTCATACATCACGAGTGTATGTGGTATATCAGGATACTCTCATCAGTTGGAACCTGTGATCCTGTAGAGTCTTTAGGATAACCAACAACATCCACTTAGTTGGGCGTGTCCAAACCTTTGGCTGTTAGTGTACATTTTATTGCCCAAAAAACAGAAATCTTTCATCTGTGCACAGTGAATATAATAATTTAGTGAATATTGGTGATGGACAGACCCATAGAACAGTCCCAAAACACCTTGTTCTACCAGCCTCCACTGCAGGTTAAGAAAGCTGGTTTATCCTCCTGTACAGTTCCGTGTTGGAGGTGTTTAAGGTGGACTGTATAATTCCATGAGGGCTGTTTTATAGTTTGGTGTCTTCACTGTTATTCTAAAGCGAAGCATTAAGATAAACATACAGAGAACCTTCTATGAGTAGCTGTGTGTAAACTTGATAGACTGGTGGTGTATCTGTCTCTCTGTCCTCTATGCTCAGTAAGGGCTTCTGAACAGGTGTTCATCTATGTAGGCTCACGGGGTTGGGTTGTTCTCTCACGGTGGTCTCCCAGGTCTTCCAGGTGGCTATTAGGAGTCCCAGTTTCTCTATGGAATCTCCTGTCCTTTGATTTTCCTCTTCCTTACACAACCCGATTACCTCATATCTAATCTCGTCAGAAATCTCCCCTGGACGAAGAGTAACTTGTTGTAACGTAATGGTCATTTGGGCTGGAAATGAAATAATAAACGGAGGGTGGTCCCTGAGTTTTACGTCATATTAGTCTAGTGATGCAGATTTCAGCCCATCTGTTGTTATGCACTATGTGATAACCGCCCTCCATCCCATCATGATTCATCACTGGTCAGCTGCTGTTGACCGGTTAGTATCTGGCCCTGTTATGGCTATTGACACTCGTATGATAGTACGTGTGATGTTGATGGGGCTTTTGAGCATGTCAGGATCTCTGATTTGTTGAGAGTGGCCCACCGCTGAGAAATATCCAGCCAAGATGATTATCATCTGAGTGTCGCCAGACTGGCTACAGCCTCTTAACTGTACACCGGCAGGGTGGAACTACAAGGGAGGGGTTTGTAGTGGGGTGTCTGCTTTACAGTGGTAGGGCTTGTCTACATAGAGCATATCATCACCGTCCAAACAAAAGCATGAATCTTAACTTTGGTTGATTTTTACTTTTATGCATCATATGAACCCAGCAGCTGCTGTTTACACGGTGTGAGACGTTCATGATGGATTGACCAACAGAGGTGGCCCAGAACTGCTTGGTAAAAAGTCTGGTTCCACTGACACTGACTTACATTAGACGGAAATGAGGTTTTTGCCTCTCCTGTGAAATTGGAATTTTGGGAAAAGTGGATGGACAGCGATGATGAGTGAAATCATGTAGTATCACCTCTGCTGGCTCTCTTCTCACCCCAATCTCCCAGACTCCATTTCCCATAACCCACCACCCGATGACATCACTTTAACATGTCTGCCCTCTCCCAATTCCATTCCGTTTCCTAGATCCGCGTCTCCTGAGTATTGATCACACCTGGTATTAATTTAGACTGTTAGTATATATACTCCTTCATCACACGGACCCATTGTGAAGTATTGCCACTCTGTGCGTCTCTATCTGTTGGCCGTTACCCTGGGTTGGACTTTATTCTGATTCGCTGATTTACTCTTCTGTCTTTGCCCTTTTGGGACCTTTGCCGTTCTGATGGTTTGCCTGGTTTTGACGTCGGCTTGTTTCTTCACTCTGACTCTGTCTTAGCCTTCTGTTATGTCCACCTTGCTCTTGTTGCTGCTGTGTTCGATCACAAATCTGTTAAATAAACCTCGCCTCGATCTGTTTGTCCATCAACGCATGTACTCAGTATATCATCCATCCCGGTGCGGCGGGATGCAGCGGTGCAGTGGTTCTAACGGTATTTGGTTTATTTCTATTCTTTTATTAGTTTGAAGTCTTTACAGGGACAGTAGATCCTTTAGCCTTTAATCCTCTATATTAAAACATCATGCTGAAAACATGCAAACCAGTCTACCAGTAGAATAAAGCTACAGGGGTGGGACAATGAAACTGAAACACCTGTCATTTTAGTGTGGGAGGTCTCATGGCTAAATTGGACCAGCCTGGTGGCCAATCTTCATTAATGCTGATGCATCATGAATTGCAGTGGAACACAGTGCAAAGAGCAGAGTGTGAAGGTTCCAGTTAGCAGTAAGAGCACAGTGCTGCTCGACAAACTACTGCAATGCACACAACATTATGGGTGACATACCAGAGTTCAAAAGAGGACAGATTGTTGGTGCACGTCTTGCTGGCGCATCTGTGACCAAGACAGCAAGTCTTTGTGATGTATCAAGAGCCACGGTATCCAGGGTAATGTCAGCATACCACCAAGAAGGACGAACCACATCCAACAGGATTAACTGTGGCGTAAGAGGAAGCTGTCTGAAAGGGATGTTCGGGTGCTAACCCGGATTGTATCCAAAAAACATAAAACCACAACTGCCCAAATGATGCTGTATTGGCCGCAAAAGGAGGCCCTACACCATACTAATAAATGATTGTGGTCTAAAACCAGGTGTTTCAGTTTCATTGTCCAACCCCTGTATATCACTAGATGAATCCTGACCTACAGCGAGATAGAAATGGGTGTGGCTCAGTTTAATAATCTTACAAACTAATGATTTCACTAGCCAACATGTCATTTATGATTTGGCGTTTTGCACATTTCTGTTGGTCCATTTATTATGAAATATGAACACAGTGTAAACAGCAGCTGACATGCTCAAATGATGCATAAAAGTCAAAACCAACAAAAAGTGAGATGTATGTTTTTCTTTAGACGGTGGCGACATGCTCTGTGTATCCAAGCCCTACTATTAAGCATACAGCCTGCAATGTCACTGACGACTACTGACTTACAGCAACATAGAAATGTGTCTGGCTCAGTTCAATAGTCATACAGTACGATACTTCTTACAAGAATGAGAAATATGAAAAATATACATTTCCAAACTATCAAATTATAAAATATATAAACTGAAAGTTTCAACTCATTATTTCATTTCCCAACATTTCATTAATACCGTGATGTAGCTGTCTGTGATCCACACTGGTGAACCCTTCTATAGCCAAGGTGTGAAGGCCTTGCTTTGAAAACAAACAGACGCCAGAGAGCAGGAGAGAGAAAGAGAGAGGGGGAGAGAAATGCAGAGCAGCTGAGAGGTAGAAAAGTCCTATTCAGGACGGATTACTGCCGAGGGAGATGCTGCAGTTTAAGTGAGTAGTAACAAGATCTGTGAATCTAATCCAGCACACATCGGCCATGTTTGTGGTGTACGGTGGGTAACAGTGTGTCTACCAGGTCAGTGGTGAAGAATGCTTTCACATGTGGAAGCGACTGTAACATAAAGTCCACCTGTAGAGAACAGCAGACCCCTTAGTGGGCCGTCAGCAGTAAATGGGTTACTGTACCATTGTGGAGGTAAGCGTGGCATGTCGTACCCCAAACAGCAAATGACCAAACGGCCAAAATCTGGGCTTTGATGTAATACAGGTCGCGGCTAACCGTAGTATTAAAGTGATGTACACTGTAAAAAGTGCAACCAAAAAAATGACATCATTTTGTTACGAGAGCTACTTTGATCTCATTCGTTTCCTAGCAACAACATGGAGTCATTATTTTAAGTTGGACCAACAAGAAACAGTTTTGACTGATGTAGAAAATGACAAATATTGCATTATTGCCTCTACCAATTTTTTTTTATCAACTTTGTTTTCAGTTTTGAAACTGCTTAATGAGAGATTTTGGCTCTTTTCATTTACCTGTTCATTTTAAAAACCATTAATCACATAGTCACATGATCACTTCCTCCTTTAAGCCACTAAAAATGAAATTCCTGCTTTTTTTATGATATTGAATATTAACATTTTATTTCTGAACACCACTGACACTGAATCCAGGGATTTTAGGGTTTATTACCAAAATAAAATAATATCAGTACATAATTAAATGAATTATAGATAAAATAGTTAGTCACTTAACATCATAATCAAACTTTTGGGACTTTATTAACTATTAATTTAAGATTTATTAACAAAATAAAAGTAAATGTATATATTTAAAATAACATTAACGCTGAATAAACAGTCCTTTAATGCATTTTAATAATGTAAACTAAAAACCAGGGCAGTTACTGGCATGACGTGCATATTACACTATAGCATATTTAATAATCATCAAAATAAAAATTCAAGTAAAATGATCCTAGCTTTTTTCTAGTTAAAGTTCTAGTTATCTTTAAGATGATCAGCTCTCTGTGGGAGCGCCTCCTCATGGCCACACCCATACATTTTGCCTTCAGATATGTACATATATTGTTCACATGCTAAATTTACCAGATGTGGATGACCACCCTGCAAACAATGGGTGGCTATGATTTGGCAATGGGACTGTTCTCCAACTTTTATGACTTTCCAGGGACCGTGAACACACAGATACAGGGAAATTACACAGATGCTTTATCCCGTATGAATCAGCCATTCAAATCCATTACAAATGACATTACGCAACCTTGCCTTGGTAAAACCGACCCTGCTTCAATAGCGCCGAAGAAAGAGACATTTATCTGCATGATAGGAAATGTGTTTTATGTGGGAACGTCCTCGGCCTGTAAACAGTCGGCAGGCCACTGCCGGGCCCCGAGGCGATGTGGGCTGGTACAGAGCCTTCTGTGTGATAACTATTACAGCGTGCAAGGCGGCACTTTGCAGGCTGGGACTTCAGGAGCAGCTGTGTCTCCTTTAAACCTGCTAACCGCCTTCTACAAGGCCAGCGCGAGAACTGTACATGCAGGCGCTGACCTGATTACATGTCTCTGTTAAACTGGAAGCGAGCAGGTGGGCAGCTGGTTTTGTTGACTGTGAAAACATTATCAACCCGAATTGAATCAGCAGTGGAGTAATTGCGTGGTAAACTTGAACATGATTATTCCTCCGCCTGTCCCTTAGGACTTCAGTCAATTAGAGTCAGCCGGAATCAGATTTAGCCATACATCACGTCCTCAAAGCTAATGCCTTTTTAATTATATGCATATAACACAATTATATTCCCAATATTCAGTTCATTTTTGAAAGCAATAGGTTATGGAACTATTTTTGGGGGGGTAAGGGCTGTATGGGATGGCCCTGGTATGCACTAAGGTAATAGGCCACTGTATATATGCTGTGCTGCTTAGCAATTTAGCTGCTAAGTTGAGCTACTTAGCATTTACTGATGGTTGGTAGTGTCCTAAAGCCAATCACAACAGCGTTTTAATAATTACGTTTTTGCATGCTTACAAATACTAGCAGCACGAGCTTATAGAAATAATTGGTACCACTTTAGAATAAGGCTTTATAAAGAGTTATAAATGGATTAAAAGGAGCTTATTAATGGTCATTAATTAGGTCATAAACACCTTAAAATCATTAATAACCAGTTACAACACATGAAAAACTTGTTGTTAGTGTAACACTGAACATGCACTCTTTTATACCGTTAAAGATCAGATTTTGATGTTTACTGATCTTCATCTTTTCCATCAATCGGCATAAACACTGTCGGCTTCAATACATATTCACTACATTAGGGGGGGCTCATTTTTGCCAGTTGTATTAATCTGTTATAACTGCTTATTAATATTTGTAAAGTGTTTATAACCTAACTAATAACCAATAATAACATATTTGTAAACCGTTTATAACCTGGTATAAAGGTAGCCTTATTCTAAAGTGGTACCAGGAGTGAAGGAGTGCATATGGGCGTGGCCAAAGACCACAGTGTGAAGAAGGTAGCTGGATCTGCAGGTGTATGGAAGCGTACGGTCATACGGGTCTACCAGCAGTGGCTAAAATCCCAGTCTACAGGAAACTCTCCTCAGAATTGGGCCAGGGAAGGCATCCACCAAATCTGGCCCAACTGCTTTAATGCAAGAGTGTCCGAACACTGACGTGGACTTCCACAAACCAGTCCGTGCCAAATCCAATCACAGCTGTTATTGGTGCTTGTGGAGGTACTACCTGCTATTAGACACATCTCAGTCACAGGTGAGCTTATCCTAGCATGTTACCTGTGCCATGGTTTTTATTATTACTGTAATTTTACTGTAAAATCAGAAAATACGTCAATCAGAAAGTGACCCAGGGTTCAAATGTTGGGGGAGATGATAGGCTGTGATAGAGTTTGGGGTTGTCACTGGTCCGTACCATTGCTTCACTCCTGACTCCAGAACGTCCGCTGATTCAGCTCTCCACAGAAGCGCATCTTTGGCGTCTGTTCGGCGCTGGAAGCGTTGAGGCTAATTGGCTAATCGTGCCTTCAGGCTACAGTCTGTGAAAGGTATTCTGTATGTGATATAGCCAAGCAGGCAGGTGGATGTACTTCGTGTGCCGCTTTACTCCCTTTGGAAACGGTCTCACGCTTAACGCTAACTGTTTCATAACTGTTTTTATGCCTGCGCCTAAAACTCCCTCATCCTCACCTTCAGAGGAATTTCACCTTCAGGACGAGGCCCTGTTAAGTTCCAGTGAAGGAACGCACACCTTCAGCTTTTCAGTACAGGTCACAACCTGCCCCGAGTCTAATCAGGTCTATCAGTGCACTCCTTTTTCTCCTGAACTCCGTGACTCCAACTGACCTGAGATTCGGAGGAGTTCCACGGAAGTCCTTGCGGTCTATTCTTAGGGTCGAGCCCAAATGGTCAAAGTTTGGAAAGTACCATCTAAAGGTCCCTGGATGTGGCGCCTGATACGCAACAGAATTTGCTCAATGCACACAACCGCTCCGCTCCTCTGCGTGCATACGTGACAGCAGAGGCTATCTCGCCTGTGTTGATGTGGGAATTGGGCAGATACCTAGATCTCTGCCTAGGAAAAAAATTAATCTGCTGTTGACATCAGCCTTTCTGATTTGACTGCCAAACGCTGCTCTCAAACCCCCCTCTACCTGTCTCGGGGTGAAGAGTCTGCAGGACCTATTGCAGGACCCTACATCCAACATTCAGGCTCTTCCTGCAGCCCTCTAGTGGTCATTCCACTGGCTATGATGCTAGTGCATTAGCATAATCAAATAGAACATCCTTTTCCCTGAACATTGCTCTCAGATAAGGTAGAACACTGTCGAGTCTGTGTTGAACTGCTAGCGAGCAATGAGGGGCTAATGGGGGGGTACCCATACTATTAAAGCCATTCACACTTCTCCACAAAGACAGCATAGACACCACAACGTCAGCTTTCCTCATATCACACAACCGCTATGATATAACACTAGCATTTAAACACAACGAAGGCGCTTGTTGACTTGCCGGCTCACCTATGTGTTGATGTGCTCGCCTATCTGTTGATGTGGGACTCGGGTGCATACCTAGATCTCTGCCAAGGAAAATGAATCTGTTGTTGACATCAGGCTCACTGCTTTCACTGCAGCGCTCAACCCCTCTACCATTTCAGGGTGAAGAGTCTGCCGGTTCGACTGGACCCCACATCCCACATTTAAAAATAAACCTCCAAATCAAACTCAGTTTCGCCCTCAGCCCGAACGCAGTGGATCGGCCAAGACATGTTTGATTTGCTTCTGTAGTTTTGCACCGGTGAGAACTCTTTAAACTGCCTTTCTAAACCACCTGAGACTCGCTTTCAGGCTTGACAACTCACAGGGAGTGAAAAAGGTGGCAAGTTTAGAAAACCGAACCCGCTTTACGCCAGTGCGTAGGGGCCCTCGCATAGTGAATAAAGCCATTCAGACCTCGTATCCTAGGTATGGATTCCTGGCACCGATTGTGAGCTTGTACTTACTTTGGACGGTTACAACAGACACTCGTACTGTGGTCAATTTTTTTATAGCGGGCAGCCTTTTTTATACGGACTGACAATCAGACAAAGTTTGTTTAGCACAGAGAGGAAACTGTCCTGGACTCACTTGACCTCAGCCTCCAGCTTCGGCCAAGCTCAGCCCCATCACATGATATCAATTTAAATGAAATCATATAATCGCTGTCCAATAAAAACATGATGAATGGACCAATAGAAACGGCCCAAAACTGCTTGGGAAAAAAAAAGTCTGGTTGCATTGACTTACATTAGAGTTAGGTTTTTGGCCTCTCCTGTACAGTTACCATTTTTGAGATACTTGTTTTTCATTAGACAGCTAGGATATTTAAAAAATCACATATCATCGCTGTCCAAATAAAACAGGTATCTCCAAAATGATGACTTTCCAGGAGAGGCCAAACACCTCCTTTAATTTGAATAGAAGTCAATGGAACCAGACGTCTTTCTAAGCAGTTTGGGGCGTTTCTGTTGGTCCATCTATCATGAAATTCATATACAGTGTAAAAAGCAGCCCATGTGATCAAATGAGGCATAAGTAAATAAGTAAATATCAACAAAAATGGAGATACATGTTTTTCATTGGACAGCGACGATATGCTATCCAGCTCTAAAACTTAATTCATATTCAAAACCTTTAACAAACATTTGCACATCTGAATGTTTTAAGTTATGTAACTGCATCTATCAAGTTCTACCTAGAAACTCCCAAACTAGGCTAACTTTACCAAATGCACTGAAAACCCACCAATACTGACCACAAATAAAAGAAAAGATGGTTACTTGACTATATGCATATATAATTATCATTAGCTACCCACCCGGAACCATGATAGCATGATAGTCTATAGTTCAGTTCTCGTTACATTTTTCCGTTCCACCTTAAACCTCAAGTTTTTGTTCCACTTCAGATTCAGATTCATGAGCGAGCCAATGTGTTGATCTGAAACGGTTATGAAGAGAAATACAATCTGTTCTTCAGCTCTGTTGAGTACTTTAGCTGAACAGTGTTGCTGTTGCTACTGTGTCCACCTGGACGTCTTTCAGACTATTGGCCCAACTCTATCTGCTACCTGCTTCCCTGGCCTGGAGGACTTCATGGAAAAGCACTATGCACTTTTTATCTTTTAAGCCACTTATCCTTTTGGGTCAGGGGTGATGCTGGAGCCTATCCCAGTGCTCATTGGGTGGAAGGTGGGAAGCATCCTGAACCAGCCACTATGCACTTTTATTGGATGGAAAATATAAAAGGGTAAAGGCCAGCTTCCACTATTCTTTGGATGATGGCGATAATGTTACCTTACTTGTAACCACTGTGGATTGGCTTCTAGCTGGCTGAAAAAGAACTTTTGTTCTCTTTAAAGACCTCAACCAGCAGTGGCAAAGATACCAGTGTACAGGAAACTCATTAGGGAAGGCATCCACCAAATCTGGCCCAACTGCACAATTCTTTGGTGCATGAGTGTCTGAACATTGATGTGGCCTTCATCCAGAACCCTGTCCAGTCCATACCAAATTCAATCATAGCTGTTACAGTGCTCATGGAGGAAGTAGAGAACACGTTCATTGGGACACGTCCAACTTCCCACACAGTTATAAAGCGTATTACAGTCTGAATTGCGCCCCTTGCAGGTTGGGAGGTCATTAGCGTAAAGCTGAATGACCCTACAGTTCATGCATTATGAACCGTGCAGGCCAGGATCACGGTGATGACCCCACTTTAACTAAATATGCAGACTAGCCCCGCCCACTCTGCTGTTTTTCTTTCCTTTGGAACAGTATCATGCCCCCCTCCCTTCCCAACCGAGTCCCGAGAGCTATTACCCTCCCGCCGCTTTAACTCGCTCTCAATCACTCGGCACGAGACCGGCTCTCTCCAGCACGGCAGGAGTTCCAAAACAAGCCAAATGACCACTCACCGACACTCCACAGAGCCGCTTTCAGTAAGCCGCCCAAATCTATATCTGTCCAGCCCCACGGCGGGCCTCATTCTCAGCACCAGCTCGGCGGTCTCCCCTCTGCCCACCGGTGTGAAGTTTCAAAAAGAGCCGGCCTTTTGTTTTTGTCTTTAATGGGCTTTAATGGTTTTATAATGTGTGCGCTCTCTCTTCCTTCCTACCACATCTCCAGGCTACTGCTAGAAGTGGCCGAGTTCAACCCTCAACTCAGACTGTTTACTCTCCACACTGCAGTCATTTGGAAGTGGCTGCCATGTAGCGGATGTGACCGCGCATCTTTTACCAGCCCCAACTTGCGTGCACTTCAGCAGGTGAAAAGGAGGCTGCTGACCTTATTTTGGAGGAGGGACGGTCGTCCAAGCAGCCTGCCATGCTTAAAAAGGAACTGCACTGGTTTTCCAACATTGCTCTCAGAATCGAGTCAGTGAGATGTAAACAAAGTCATTGAGAGTCTCCGTAATCTTTGAGGTGGTGCTAATGGGGACCAGGGGTCATTTTATTTACCACCAGGGCTTTATTGTATGTTCAATGTTGATATTGGTGCCATAGCAACAAATCTGAGAAGCAAAATGGAGAATAGAGGATCCAGAACTGACCTCCACAGAGCCCTGAAACTTAGCAATGCAGTGGTGAAGCATGCTCTTTTACATTCCTAAGAGCAATTTCCTTCCCCGAAAAACAAAATGAGCCGTGTTGTTTCCCCTAAGAAATGAATGATTGTTTCAATGAGTCCCTCCGAAAGGCAGGCGAAATTCCCGATTGTGCTAGGAGCATATCCTTATCCTGGTGCGTATGATGTCCCAGAATGTTATTTTTAACCTAACTGATTTGTACCATCTATCGTTGTTGCATGAGACTGCTATCAAATGTCAATCAGTGACATGCACAGCCATTAATGTTTACACCTCCCCTGTAAACGTACAGTTTCCACAAGTTTTTTTCAGTCGTGGAAGTTAGTTTCCTTTTTCCAACCTTCACCATGCGTGACGTTGAGTCCTGGACTCTGGGGTGGTCGTGTTCACCCGTTTGCCTCTGAGAACTCCAGTCCTTTTGCTTTCACACTTATAGATTTTCCTCTTGTCCCTATTGGCGTGTGGAGAGCTTCTCGGAAGTCTCAGGTGGTTGTGTCCTGGCAGATTGGACCCGAAACAGCTGCTGCGGATGTTTTTAGGTCCTGCTGAAGCAGGAGTGGAGCGTTGACGTGTTCTCGTCAAAAGATGAAAGCGCTTTGAATACTGTTATCCTCTGAGTTGGGGACAGTTTTTGTATGGGACTAACCAGGTCTTTTGTGGTTGTAAGAAATCCCATTTGGTAAATATATTGTTGGCCGGCCAATGAAAACACATCGTATCCTCTATTTTTTTTGTTTGATTTTTTAACTTTTGTCCATCATGTTGATCACAGCAGCTGCACGTTTTATAAAACTGCGTGAGAGTTTTCATGATGAATGGACCATACAGAATGGTACCCAAGACCACTTGGAAAAAGTCCCCCCTGGTTTCCATTGTACCTACATTCAAATCAAAATGAGCGTTTTCTGGCGTAATCACTGTAAGTTTTGCCATTTAGAAGTTCCCTTGCAGAACGTTATTACTTTATGTGGGCAGGAATAGACTACACGTTATTTTACAGTGCTTAAAATGTAAAACGTAAGTTCCTCCATGTCGTCGCTGTCCAAAGAAAAACAAAAGAATATTGTGTAATCTATTCCTAGCCACGTAAAGTAACAAGGTTCTGCGAGGGAAGTTCTAGAGGACGTCTGGCTCTCGTAACAACCACCACCGTGAACAATTCAGACTTTGTAAGTCTCTCCAGAATGGAGCATTTCACACTGAACTACTCTGAAGGACTTTGTTTACATCGTCACTGTTTAATTATGTAGAAAAGTCGCTGGAATTCCCCTTAATGCATCGCTTGTAGAGCTAAAGATACAGGCCCGGTGTGTTGAAATAGATGAGTTTGTTTAAGCACACAGTGTTGCGACTTCACTTAGATGGATCTCCTCCAGCTGCATCACCTGATAAAGCTAACTGGGTTGGTTGAGTAAATTGGTCACGCTGGTGGACAGCATGGCAGGTAAAGATGAACAAACTTCGTCAATACAAAACATTCCTCTCTGTCTGATTACACCAGGAAGTGCTACTTTAAAAGGTCCACATCACAAATAACCAAACTCCCCATGCGTTTGGAGGGGGGGGCTGGGGGATACAAAGTTTGATACTGCATGTAAAGAAGGTTAAAGTCTTTAAACTCACACTACTCTCTCCGCACAGACAACCCCCATACTGAACTCACGGTTTTAATGATGGCATGTATAAAACAATCCAGGTGAACAATCCAGCCCCTGTATATATATATATATGTGGTTTGGGTTTTGCTTTATATATATATATACAGGGGTTGGACAATGAAACTGAAACACCTGTCATTGTAGTGTGGGAGGTCTCATGGCTAAATTGGACCAGCCTGGTGGCCAATCTTCATTAACTGCACATTGCACCAGTAAGAGCAGAGTGTGAAGGTTCAGTTAGCAGGTAAGTAGCCAGCTTTCTGCTCAAATATCTGCAATGCACACAGCATTATGGATGACATACCAGAGTTTCATACAAGGACAAAACTGTTGGTGCAACGTCTTGCTGGCGCATCTGTGACCAAGACAGACAAGTCCTTTGTGATGTATCAAGAGCCACGGTAATCCAGGGTAAATCGTCAGCATACCACCAAGAAGGATGAACCTCCACCAGCATCACGTAGTGACCTGGCCACTATCCTGCAAGAAGAATGGCTTTAAACTCCCCTCTGACCCCATCCCACTGTGCAGGAACGCCAGTATATGTCATTCCCAAGACGAACTGACGCTGTATTGGCCGCAAAAGGAGGCCCTACACCATACTAATAAATGATTGTGGTCTGATACCAGGTGTTTCAGTTTCATTGTCCAACCCCTGGATAAATTTAGAAAGGAAACTCTAGATTTTTTAAAGTTTCTACAAAATTTGAGGGACTTAATTACTGGAACTAGTGCTTATGCTTAACCAGTAAACCAAGTCATTCAGGAGGACTTGATGAGAAATGCTTGGTTCTAGCAAAACTGAAGTTAAAACTGTTCACTATAGTGGTAAGTGAAACCAGATGTACTTTTGAGACATAAGCTTAATATCCAGAATGCTCCCTCACAGAAAGTCAGAGCGTGAAATGGGTGTGAATGCACTAGCTGGTGTCTGCAATGTTGATTTAGTTTTGATAGAAAAGTGTTTGGCTTAAAATATATATAAAATATAAAAATGCAGGAGGGGTGTGTGTGGGGTCGTTCAAATTAGCAGATCAATAATGAATCATTATGAATCATGTCATTTCTATATGTTGTAATACTGATGATCACAAAATAGTGTTAAATTAATGTGATTAAATGTGTATTTTCTGTTGTGGGCCATTTTCATTGGAACACCCTGCTGTGAATAGGTTTTCTGAATTGTGTTTCAAGCCAAGCTCTTATCTTAAAACTATCACAAAACAGTGACTCAGGCATCAGGGAGTTTATTCATAACCTTATTGTATAATACATTTCTGTGACAAAGCTTAGTGTGATGTAGATCTGGAACCACCCCCACAGGATTTTGAGAATCGAGGATATCACCCCAAACCACTGTGAATGGCTTCGTTCATATATCACTATTGTACACAGATACAAGAGACAACAGACACTACCTTCCTCTTAAGTACTTATCCCTAGAAGTGGGCACTATAGCAAGAATATGAGTTCACAGAACTGTCATGATACTCAAAATCACAACAATCATTTTGATTTAATATAATTATTCTTGAAATTCTCTCTCTCTCTCTCTCTCTCTCTCTCTCTCTGTTCAAAGGTCATGAGGGTCTGTTTGAAGGACAAACAGAAAATGCTGGAAAAATAAAAACCCAGTCGTGAAAGATGATGGAGGAAAGCCACGGCTGCAGATCACAATAACTATTATAACATGCTCCGCCATTTCTGTCATTCGGTCATGGGTGACCACAGGTTTAACAGGTTTTACTCGCTGTGTTTAACAGACACATGCCGGGAATAAACCCACATAAATATATTAGTGTCAGGCTGTTAGTCACAGTAATCTTTACATCAACATAATAATAGTGTTATTAATAATAATACTTTGGTGGTTTATTACAGTGGTTTAAATAGCCAGTGCAGTGGTTTAACCAGGCAGTGCAGTGGTTTAATTAGCCAGTGCAGTGGTTTAGTTAGCCAGGCTAAGTGATTTTTAATTAGTCATACAGTGAGGGGTAATTAACCACCAGTGCAGTGGTGGTTTAAATAGTCACCAGTGCCATTAGCCAGTGCAGTGGTTTAATTAGCCAGTGCAGTGGTTTAATTAGCCAGTGCAGTGGTTTAATTAGCCAGTGCGGTGGTTTAATTAGCCAGTGCGGTGGTTTAGTTAGCCAGTGTGGTGGTTTCATTAGCCAGTGTGGTGGTTTAATTAGCCAGTGCGGTGGTTTAATTAGCCAGTGCAGTGTTTTAATTAGCCAGTGTGGTGGTTTAATTAGCCAGTGCAGTGGTTTAATTAGCCAGTGTGCAGTGGTTTATGTTGAACCCATTGGCCAGTGCAGTGGTTTAGTTAGCCAGTGTGGTGGTTTCATTAGCCAGTGTGGTGGTTTAATTAGTCAGTGCAGTGGTTTAATTAGCCAGTGCAGTGTTTTAATTAGCCAGTGTGGTGGTTTAATTAGCCAGTGTGGTGGTTTAATTAGCCAGTGCAGTGTTTTAAAGCCTAAGTCCAGTGCAGGGTGGTTTAAGTCAGCCAGTGCAGTGCGGTGGCGGTGGTTTTAGTTAGCCAGTGTGGTGGTTTCATTAGCCAGTGTGGTGGTTTAATTAGCCAGTGCAGTAGTTTTTTAGACCAGTGGTTTAATTAGCCAGTGCATGTGGATTTTAGTGTTAGCTCAATGTAGGTGGTTTATCATTAGTGGTTTTTTAATTAGCATGGCGGTGGGTTTTAGTTATAGCCAGTAATGGTTGGTATTAAAGCCAGTGTGGGTTCATATAGCCAGTTAGCGGTTAATTAAATTAGCCAGTGCAAGTTGGTTAGTGCAGTGTGGGGTTGTTTTCATTAGCCATGGTGGGTGGTTTAGTTAAGCCAGTGTGGTGGGTTTAGTTTAGTAGCCATGTGGGTAGGTTTAGTTTTAGCCAATTAGTGGGTGGTTTCCATTAGCCCCAGTGTGTGGTGGTTTAATTAGCCAGTTAGAGCCAGGTGCAGTTTAGCTCACATGCCTACAGTATTCTAAACTAGAGAGCCTGTGATAGTAAACAGTAGCCAGATAACACGGTGCCGTGTCTAGTCCATTCAGCTCCTCAGTATGAACATATTAGTATATTTCATTAACATTTAGTAGGACATCCACAGATTTGCTCTGGTGCATGTTAGATTAGTAGGTTAGCTATGTAGCGTTGCTCTAGAGCATTTCCAGATCTTAATGACCAGACGTGTGTGACATCATCACAAGTAATTTGTGCATGTTTCTACTGAGCATGTATCTCATGGTCAAACGACAACAGGAGGCATTTTGGAACAGTTTAGAAACAGGACAGCCTAACGGACCCAAGTACTACACAACAGTCATGTGCATAAATGGTCCGGTATCAGGACTAAACTCAGGTGGTGGATGTCCACTAAATAACCAGTAAATAAAAAACATTAAAGATGGCAACTGTATCTTCCAAGCATGGTGGAGAATTTTACAGACTCAGGTTCCATTACAGTGCAGGTAGTGATGGGAACCTGGGGTCACACTGTCTACCAGTCAAACACGGCCACTTTACTCACTCTCCAAACCCGGCAGTGGCCTACACGTGTCTTCTGAATGTTCATATGTGATGTTGATGATGGTGGCAAATCAGTTCTCTATA
Organism: Prochilodus magdalenae; assembly: GCA_024036415.1. Taxonomy (NCBI): domain Eukaryota; kingdom Metazoa; phylum Chordata; class Actinopteri; order Characiformes; family Prochilodontidae; genus Prochilodus; species Prochilodus magdalenae. Next base: position 137,172 of record JAMWET010005308.1, read on the forward strand.
TACAAATCTGTTCTCAGTAAGCTTCTCTAGACCTGCACATCCTTCAAGGATTAACCTACAGGGCCTGCATCCGTTTGCCTTGAGCAGTTTTCCTTGAGTTTCAGGCCAAACTGCTATATAACCCCGGATATAACACGCTTCTGAAAAGAATATGATATCAGGACCCTATCATAAGGCCACATGACCTTGTGAAGCGGTCACTGATTGGAAGCACACGGCTGGTATTTCCGGTAAAATTACACTTGGCTTGAACTCATCTGTGGCTTCACCCAAAGTGTGCGGTATGTGTGGGGGCAAGAAGCGTATAGTAACATCCCGGAGTCCGTACAGTGACACAGTGATCTTTACACTTTCCCCACACTGAACTAATATCCTGTAGTACGGCATTACCTCATGGTTTATTCTATCTCTCCTTCCCCTCCCCCCTTTTCTCTCTTCCTCTCTTTCTGCCCTGAGCACGATGTGGTAATCAGCGGTTGGCATGCATTTGTTGATGCACAACATATGGCCAAAACATATGTTCCCAACCAGTCGAATATGATAGCATTTAAGTCCATTCTTTTATTCTTTCATCCTCCGGCGCTTTGTTCTCGTCCTCCCCAGGCTAGTCAGACTGATCAGGTGTTAAAGACATTGGAGTAGCATGACCGGTCTTCATCCTGTGACCATCTAAAACGATCAGTTCGGCTGCGAATGAGCTACGAGTGAATGAAAGTGGATGGTCACCATTTAGTACTGTACAAACGCGTTCCTGCTAACTGCTGGCTAATAGCGTCTGAAGAGCAAAAGGCTCAAATCGATGACCACCAATGAGAAAAAAAGCAAAAGCATATCCGTTAAAGCATCCTACAGGACCTGATAGGAAGCCTCAGTGCAGTGTTTCCCCCAAGCGTGCTCCGCCGCGTCCCTGCCCTTCCCTAACAACATCAATGACACATGAATGCTCTGATTTTAATGATCACAGCCCACGTGCAATCCTAACCCTAACCCCACGCTTCAAGGGTCTGACCGCAGACAGAGGCCGGTACCAGTAGCTGAACCCTGCGATGCTATCTGATCTGTATGGAAACAAGGCCCACCGCAGAAATGACAAATAAAAGCACACAGCGGGAAGATAAGGCTCCGTTTAGGCCTCCCGTCGAGCTCACTGTGTTCCGACCCACACGCTCCTGCGGTGATTAAGTACATGTTTGTCATTCCCGGCTCCAGGAAAGCAGCCATGCAGGTGTCAGACCGAAGAGCAGACGCAGCAATTGCCCCCGACATGTCACAAATAGCAACAGAGGGTACAATCAGGCAGCTCATTTGGACGATGAATCTCAAAGGCATTTCCATGATATGCAAGACGTATCACAATAGTCTGCGGTTTCTGGGGTTTCGAAGTTGGCATGTACCAGCGGAACAGTGTGCTAGCTGAGATTTGTTGTTTTTAACTCATCGTCAGAAAGAACAGCTGCACCCAGAGGGAAGTGTGGGATTGCAGTGCAGTTGGGAAGGAAGATAGAGGTTACCAGGAATGATAAATGATGTTCAGTTTAGACTCATGGGTAACATTTATTGAGCTACACATACAGAATTAGCGTCACTCGGTATGGCAACATGCCAGACGTCTCAGCATGGAGTTGTAGAGGTTCCTAATGGTGCCCTGTGATACTCCATCCCATACAGCTTGAATATCCTCACACAGTTCCTGCAGATGGTGCGGTAGGGATGGAGGTGGAGTGACACCAGGCCTTCTGGGCAACTTGGTGCTGACCACAGTGCCTCGACACATGGATTAGCTGGTCATCTACACCAAGACAAAAGCGGGACTCGTCTCTGAAGATGACCCGCTGCCTTTCTGAGTCACTCCATACCAGTGTAGTACGACATACAGTCGTCGCAACGGTCCCTGTGGTCCTGCATGGTGCAGCCGTGTGCCAATGGTGCTGGCACTAACAGGATGGCTCATGGAGGGCATCACTGCTCACTAAGCGTCCGCAATCGTGGCTGTTGGGTCAGTCAGATACAGTGATAAGACACGTCCCGGTACATGTGTGGCCGAGGCTGAATCATTCACATGTCTCACAATGTCAAACCTACCCACCCAGTTTCATTCCTGTGGGTTGATTCCCTCTGGGTGCAGCTATTTGTGCAACTGTTCTTTTGGCGATGAGTGTAATTCGGAAACCATGGGAGGAAAAGTCAAATGAATAAAATGTGTGTCCATAGAGGCCCATTCCACACTGGGCTGTTCTAGTTTTCCCATTCCTGGGTACTGTTAGAAACGCCAAGGTTATCTGTGGACTGCTTCAAGCTGGTCATGCTCTTGTGGATTAACAGAGACAAGCAAAAGTCCCTTATTCAAATGCTGCTGTTGTTATTGCATGCCCTGCCTGCTCCTCGTCTAGATTAGCCCGAGCGATTACATTCCCAGGCCAAAAAATCTACTTTTGAATTGTCCATCTAACCTACAGTTTTCATGGGCAGGCAAAACAGTTTATTGTGCTTGGCCAATCGTCAGCAGGGGAACAGCTGGACGTCCTCCAGCCTAAACAGTCCCTTCAGTCCAGTATGCAAATGAGCTGGAAGAATAGAAAGTACATTCGCAGGAATGTTTGCTGACCATGTACATTAGACACATGATGCACAAGCGATGAGATGGTGTGGCGGTAAACAGGAACACTAGGCCGTCTTAAGCTCACTTATGAGTCAACACGGTACACGACACAGACCGCCCTTCAAATTCGGAAAGCATGGTCTCAAAACGAAAGTGGGGAAAAGGGCCAAAAAGCAAAAAAGCGGCCCCCTTTTACATATTGCACTGCATTAGCACGGCGGCGAGGCTCAGGCCAGACTGCTTGCCGGTAAAGTGTTAAGTTATATTTGAGGAGTTATGCAAAAACACGTTATCTCTGGATCAGTATTATTCCCGCTGGTGGTCTCGCAGCCGCTCCAGCAGTACCGGGACATGTGTTAGCATTCGCGTTTGCTGAGTGGCTGCGCTCTCTTTAGGTGGTAAACAGCTTCTCGGCAGAAGCGGAAGTGTTGTGGCTCAGTGATAAAGTTTATCAGCTGTCGGGAGTGTTGGCGGAGGGGCGCTAACAAACTCCAACACCGCAGAGACCACCTCTTACTTACACACGGTAATAAAATAAGGCACTTACAGGGGTTAAGAGTCAGCACGCTGATCGGTTTGTTTGCCATCAAATACACAGGCCCAAACGCTGCACGCTGGATGCCAGCGGCATGAAAAAAAAGGCCCTATTCAGCCACGGCTCGCCCCGCCGTGCGCTTTATTTGTTCAGTGCGTGCAGAAATAATCACGCTTCCACCTCCGAGTACATAAACAGCCTCTCAAAAGTGGCCCTCCATTTATTGGCAGTCGGCGCTGCGGCAGCTTCTCCAGCTATTATCAGTGACGCACACGGAGCTCTTAACATGGCAATTAATATTGTTTATGTATTTGCTTTCGCCAGAGACCTCCTTCCCTAAAGACGGGGGTCCTCGGTGCCACAGAACACGCTTTGCCCACCGGTCAGAAGGACTTCTGCCTTCCTCTGGCCCACTTAACATGCTCTTGACCTGTGAGATTAGGAAGTGCGTGCAGGGCCTGTGTCTATTTGATTATGTGCATGCTAGCCACCTACTGAAAAGTGCTCTGCTGTAATACAGTAATACAAAGGAGTCCTGGTCCCATAAGCTGTAAACAGGCTCTAACAGGGTTTAGGGGGGCCCCCCACACAGGTGTTAGCACTGATTCGATTTCCACTCCCATCAGGTGGGTTCGTGAACCGCACTGTGCTGGGGAATAACGCGGTTACTCCGTCTAAGCGGGCAAAATAACAGCAGCGAGCTCAGGCCCGGAGCTGCGGCACCAGAGCGGGCCCACTTGTCCACACTCATTCCAAAGCCAGCTCTGATCCTTTTTTCCAGCCTTCGTTCCACCCGGGCCCCTCCTTTTTTCTTCTCATCACCCAGAAAGCTAACTCGCTAATTGCCTAATTGGCCCCGCTGCAGCGCATCACCTGTCAGTGACCCGAAGCGTGAAAGCTCGGAGTTCATATCTTCCGTATACTCGGAGAGGAGGATGTGGGATTAAGCCGTAACGGCCTGCGAGCTGACCCTTTCATTGTACACAAAAACAAACATCTGCTTTTGATATCTGGTGACATCAGCCGTTCCCCGCAGACGGATTGCAGGTAACACAATATTCGCGGCAAGGTGATTAGATAATCTGCGAACTTTTCCGAAAACGGATGGCTTTGCCATTCGTGGATATGAGGAAATTTGCAGAGTGATTTCCAAGGGGCTTGCTGACATTTCCTGCTCGGATTTGCTGACATTCATTTCTATTGCATGAGACCGTATAGGTACACGCGACCCTGTCGAATATTGATCTTACAATAATGCGAGCTGATTGGGAACAGTTTACCGAGACGCCAGCAAGCCATGGCGTCATGATGAACGAGTGTCTGAGTTTACGGCTGGCTCGGCGGGCGCTGAAAGCTGGAATAGATAGCTCATCAGCTTGATAATAAGGGCTGAAAACTTTCAGCTCAACCCAAACGACACTGTGATGCTGGTTATGCTCCGGCTTTGGGAAGAAAATGTACTCCAATGTACTCAATCAAAAAAAGGAACACCAATATCCACCCCCACCCCCACTGCCTCCAGCAACAAACTCCACCACCCCCCCACACCCCCAACAACCGGCCCCCGGCCCCAGTGGTGTCCGTGTGCCTGGACATTGTTTCCGCTTCATTTCGGGTAGGCGATGTCTCCAGGGCTTGCCCACCCACCCCTTCTTTAACAGCTGTGCTAAACCCTCTACTCTGCCATTCTTGCCTTTCCAAGAACAGCCTTTCTGCAAACTCCTTTACCGCCATGCATTCAGTTCGGAGATTTCTAGCGTTCCTCTTGGACACAAGCAAGCGCTGTTTAGATTAGACCTATGCAAATTCCCACACTCATTCTATATAGCATATATATATATATATATATATATATATATATATATATATATATATGTATATATATATATATATATATATATATATATATATATATAGTATGCAAATTTCAATAATAGTCACTCTACAGTATATAGCAGTATGCAAATTCAGGCGTTCTTGGTGCTGGGTACACTTTATTAAAATTTGATGATCCTGTTTTATTGAGCTGACATATTAGAAACACTCCAGTATTTGAACCAGCATCAGTTTTTTTTTTCAGTCTCTGATTTTTTTTTTTTAAAATTTGCCCCACAGCTGAAATATTATCCGTGCAATTGCTTATCTATGAATGAAGCGAATTAATTAGCACCTTAAAATCAGTCCGACAGTGGAAAAACAATGAACGCCAAAACACAATTAGCATAAATGATGGCCAAAATCCCAGCAATACAAATGAGCTGTATTGAAGTAGAGCTAAGTATAGCAGCCCTTGTTTTTATCCCGACCGCGTCTGTTTTACAGCCTCTTTGTTTTATTGGTTTATACCTTTTGGCAGGCAGGCCTGATATGCTTGCACTGTGCTCATATTAAGCACCTTATGAATAAGTGTCGGAGCCTGGAAGGGAATATTTCTGTCTCTCTCTCTCTAGCGAGTGCTAAGACCTTCCCTCATTAAGATATATTACAATACTTACTCTCAAAACATCAGTGCAGTAAATATTCCAGACACCCACCCCCGTCCAGCCATGGCACCGTCTGTTTTAATCTCTGGCATCTGAACGACGGCTAAGATTTATATCAAGGCTAGCGTGTTCCTTTATGATGCCGTTATCAGGCCACGTGTGAGAACCTGGGAGAATTAGCGTTGGGCCAGTAGAGCTAAAACCAGTGCCTATGGCTGTACGGCGTAAGAGCTATTCGGCGTAAGTGCTTCCCTACGCAGTGGAAATTACAGGCCCGGACCGTAGTAAGTGGCTTCCCCCAGAAACATGCGTCTGCAACCACACTCGCTCCAATACATGGCCATAAATACGGGTGATTATGAGCTGGTTCTTTTTCCTTATGCAAACTTCAGCAAGCTTCTTCGCATTCCACCGCAAGCCGTACCATAACAAGCCATTCATTTTAGTGCAAAGTGCTCCGCGAGACAAATCACACAGCGGCCCGAAACCGCGTTAACACTGCTCTCCTCACCGAGCACTTTCCCCAGGGGGAGCACAGCTTTACCCAAACACATTCACAGCCTCAGATCACGTTCTATAGATGCTCTATTGAGGCGTGTTTAAAACGCGCCCCTGCGGACGTCAGGACCCTTAATGTAAAAGCTTAGCGATCGGTAGAGGTTCCGTTAGAACCGGCTGGCATCCCTACAACCGTGTTATCTTTCGCTGAGGTGCTGGCAACATCTAAACTGCATGTATGGAGCTTACGGGAGGAACTCAGCACAAACAGTAAAGGCAGGGCATCCTTTCTTACTGAACGGTGGAAGAAGAAAAACTCAGAATCACTTACAACTCCGTGCCCGTTTCCGAGAATTCGCTGAAGTGCGTGCTCCCGTTGGAGTACGGTGGTCCCTGCGATGGGTCCTCGCTTTTGTCGCTGCTCTGGCTGCTTCCCAGACTTTCGTCCCCGTCTCCCCATGGTACATGCTCAGGGCTTGTCCCTGGACATGAGGGAGCTTTCTGGAAAGACCTGTCCATGCCTGCCTCGGTTGCGCCCAGCAAACAGGGGCATCGAGTCCTAAGCTGCTTGTAGAGGGAGTTCATACTCCGCATTTTAAACCAAGGGCAGCCCAGGAGGCTCTTGAAAGCGGCTCGGAATTCCGGGCTTCGGCAGTAGATTATGGGGTTCAGGCCCGAGTTCAAATAGCCCAGCCAGTTCAACGACAGGAAGATGTCTTGTTTTATCATGTTCTGAAAGAAGGCATTCATGATATTGGCTACGAAGAAGGGCAGCCAGCAGAGGGTGAAGCAGCCCATTATGATGCCCAAAGTCTTCAAGGCCTTGTGCTCCTTCAAGACTGTTAATTTGGAAGGGCGCCGACGGGAGCTTTTCCGCTTCCCCGAAGGAGCGCTGTTACTGTTACACGTCGATGGCAGGTTGTTGTTGCCATGAGCAGGTGGCAGCACCTGGACGCCCCCACATTCGCTCTGGAACCTCGAGCGGCTCTTGTCTATGAGCTTGACCTGCTTGGTGGCAATAAGGAAGACCTTGGCGTACACGAAGATCATGATGAGCAGCGGGATGTAGAAGGAAATGACGGAAGAGATGGTGGCATAAGTCTCGTTGGCAATAAAGTCGCAGCACCTTACGTCTGTATAGCACTTCACTATTTCCGGGTCTGTGACCATCCACAGCCCGTTCATAATGGGCACGAAGGACAGGAGGGCGGACACTACCCAAATCACACATACGATCAGGCGTGCGCGCCACTTGTTCAGGAGAACCTTGTGGCGCAGGGGTCGCGTGATTGCAATGTAGCGGTCCACAGCGATGGCGCACAGAGTTTCTATGCTAGCGGTCACACACATGACGTCCACCGACGTCCACAGGTCGCAGGACTCCTTCCCCAGCAGCCAATCGCCAGTTACGATAATGGTGCTGCTGAGCGGCACCACCAGGACCCCCATGATGAGGTCAGCGCACGCCAGAGACATGATGAAGATGTTGGTCACAGTCTGGAGCTGGGAAGTCCTTGCTATGGCGATGATGACCAGCAGGTTGCCCACGATGATCATCAGGAGGATGAGCGATATGGGTATCAGCATGGCAGGGCTATACGGCTCGTGATAGGTGCCAGTGGTGTGGTTAGTGCTATTGTTGTATTCCATGTTTAGGGAAGCAGGCCTGCACGCTGGTTTACAGAAGAGCGTAAAGTCTGAAAGATGACTCTCAGGGTTGAGGCGCTAAACAAGCCCCAGCGAGGAGAAACATGACATTCCTGATATGCATTACTGTCCCAGATGTTTGAGAAACGCAGAATGCACAGAAGGGCTGGTTCTTTCTGTCAGAAGGTCATGAGGCGAGTTACTTCAGCCCTAGTCTAGATTCCACACCGAAAGGAGCTTGAGCCTGCCGCTGTGCATCATCCAAACCTTGGAAAACACCATCAGTGATCCCCCTTTACCTCCATCATTCATCCTCTCCGGCGACTCGTCCCATGGATATTTCCTACAGGTCTGGAGCCGTAGCGCAGAAATCCATGCGGCCGCTGACCCGCAGACAACAAGCCGTAGATGTGGTTATTATTATCTTTCGGGCTTGGCTGAAATCAGTCCTGGAGAGCCAGTGGAGAGGAAGCTTTCCTTCTTTCCTCTCCTCCGTTTTTCTTTCTTTCTTTCTTTAAATGAAGTAGTCTTCAGCTGTCTTGGAGGAATAAGGGCTGAGTGCTCATCCTGTGGAAGTAGTCCGTCTCAGTGGGACGCTCCGGAGGGCCGTCGCTGCTGCGTTCAGGCTGAAGTGAAGGTGCCTGTATTGCCAGAGCTCAAAAGAGCAGTGACACTCAACGAGCGGACGAGTGAACTGTTGCACTACACCCTCCCTCCCTCCCTCCCTCTCTCTCACTCATGCTGTTATTCCCTCCCACCTCTCTCTCTCTCTCTCTCTCTCTCTCTGGAAGTAGCATTCAGCAGGCAGTAGTTTGCCTGGGGAGGGGTTGGTGGGGTAGAGTTGTGAAGTGTGTCTCTGGGTATTACTTCCACGGCACAAATGCACACATGCACAGTGAAAACAGTCTGGCGGCGTGGCTGTTTGTTTTGCTGCTGTCGCTGCACCAAGGCCCGAGCACTCCTCTAACCCTGGGTTTGTCGTTTGAGAAGCGGACTGTGAAAGGCCCGGCGTTAAAGTGCGCGCAGCCTAGCAGATCAGTCTGTTGTTTTTTAAAGATCCTCCAGATGTGCTTGAAAAAGTTTAAGACCTTTCCCCCCACCTCCTCTTAATCTGGAGATATGAGCGACGACACAGGCCGCCTGCCGTCTGACAGTAGACAAAACTGCGCTGACCCGTTCTCCACTGTCTGCTGGTAGCTGTTTGCTCCTCATCATGCTTATGCAACCGGTCATAAAGAAGATCAGCCAGACAAAAGAAATGAAACTGATCTTACTTGCTTACTCGTTTACTGCCTTTTCTCAGCAGGGGCTGGACCTGTTTTTGTTGACCTGCTCAATAAAAATCACTTAAGAAAAATATTTGAAAAAATAAAATTCAGTAGGGTGCAATTTTAGTGCGGAATTTCTATTTACGGTAAAAATAAATAAAATATAAATATTATATTTACATATAATATTACACGGCCCAAGTGTTTGCACAGGCTGCATGCAGTGTTTTGTTTTTCACCTGTTAGGTTACATCACTTTTCCTTTTAGTTTAGTTTTCCAATCAAATCCTTTTCTTTCTTTATCAATCTTTATCAATTGAAAGGCTCCATTAAAAATGTGTGTATGCAAATGAAGTGAAAATGAAGGTTGATTGATTGATTGAAATTTTGCATATCAACAGTAGCCATGCTTGAACATGGCTGTTCACTAATGTTCACTTAGGAAATCAACAATCCATTGTTTGGTTAGGGGTGCCAAAACTTTCGCACTCAACTGTATTTCATCTGTAGAACGTATGCATTTAACTGCATATCAGCTGCTGCTTTCCAAAGACAAATGATCAAGTATCTCAATAAAAGGCAACTTCAGAGGAGCGGCCAACTGTAATGGAAGTCAATGGAACCAGACGTATTTGCGTTCCATTCATTCATCCTGTATTTCCACACGCTGTAAACAGCAGCTGATGTGCTCGAATGAGGCGTAAAAGTCAAAACCAACAGAAAAGTGCATGTTTTTCTTTAAACAGCGACAATATTCTTTACTCCATTAACTCATCAGAGCTGCATTACTGTTCACCTGGAGACCCTTTTTCTTTCTGTAAGTAATGATGATAAAAATCATACTGGAAATATGGTCGTAAATCGAAGGCACAGAATACATACACTACGGTTTAGATGTCTGTAGTGCTATTAAACAGGTTTGGTAGCAGACAAGCATATGACGTGATACTAATATCTCCCGAAAGCTGATGATAATACAATTCATATCCAGTAATGAAGATAGCAGCAGCAGCAGCTGCAGCAACAAAACAACTTTACATTAATTAAAAAAATAAAAGATAATAATAATAATAATAACAATAATAATAATAATAAATAATAAATAATAATAATAATAATAATAATAATATTTAATAATAATAATAACAATAATGATAATATTTAATAATGAAAATGATAACAGCAATATGGGCATGAAAAAAGAAGGCACAGAATACATACACTACGGTTTAATTGTCTGTAGTCAATCATTTCAGTGCTATAAAACAGGTTTGGTTGCAGACGAGCATATGAAGTGATACTAATATCTCCCGAAAGTTGTTAATAATACAATTCATATCCAGTGATGATGATAGTAGCAGCGGCAGAAGCAGCAGCAACAAAACAACTTTACATTAATAATAATAATAAAAAAAATTTAAAAAAAAATAAAATATATATATATATATATATATATATATATATATATATATATATATATATATATATATATATATATATATATATATTATAATAATAATGATGATGATGATGATGATGATGATGATATTATTATTATTATTATTAATAGTAATAATAACCTGGGCATAAACAGAAGGCACAGAATACATACACTATGGTTTAGATGTCTGTAGTCAATAATTTCAGTGCTATTAAACAGGTTTGGTTGCAGACGAGCATATGAAATGATACTAATATGTCCCGAAAGCTGTATATCCAGAAATCATCATATTTCAAAGGTAGAGATCAAATCTCAAGGCAGCAAACCTGAGTAAAAATGTGACTTCATTGTTTATAGTTATATTTCTAAATAATTAACAATGTGCACATATTATTACAGTATATTATACAGCAGTAATAAGCTGCATGTGCACAGAATTCCAGCAATGTTTACTCAAAAATGTGATCTATTATTGTTGGTCAAATAGTTACATATAATTATACAGAGAAAAAATTAATTTTATATATGGAATAACTAAAACTGTTAAAACAGGCATGTGGTTCTAAACAGGCATGTGGTTCTAAACAGGCATGTGGTTCCAAACAGGCATGTGGTTCTAAACAGGCATGTGGTTCTAAACAGCCATGTGGTTCTAAACAGGCATGTGGTTCTAAACAGGCATGTGGTTCTAAACGGGCATGTGGTTCCAAACAGGCATGTGGTTCCAAACAGGCATGTGGCTCCGAACAGGCATGTTGTTCCAAACAGGCATGTGGTTCTAAACAGGCATGTGGTTCTAAACAGGTATGTGGTTCTAAACAGGCATGTGGTTCTAAACAGGCATGCAGTTCCAAACAGGCATGTGGTTCCAAACAGGCATGTGGTTCTAAACAGGCATATGGTTCTAAACAGGTATGTGGTTCTAAACAGGCATGTGGTTCTAAACAGGCATGTGGTTCTAAACAGCCATGTGGTTCTAAACAGGCATGTGGTTCTAAACAGCCATGTGGTTCTAAACAGGCATGTGGTTCTAAACAGGCATGTGGCTCTGAATGGGCATGTGGCTCTGAATGGGCATGTGGTTCTAAACAGGCATGTGGTTCTAAACAGGCATGTGGTTCTAAACAGCCATGTGGTTCTAAACAGGCATGTGGTTCCAAACAGGCATGTGGTTCTAAACAGGCATGTGGTTCTAAACAGCCATGTGGTTCTAAACAGGCATATGGTTCTAAACAGGCATGTGGCTCTGAATGGGCATGTGGTTCTAAACAGGCATGTGGTTCCAAACAGGCATGTGGCTCTAAACAGGCATGTGGTTCCAAACAGGCATGTGGCTCTAAACAGGCATGTGGTTCCAAACAGGCATGTGGTTCCAAACAGGCATGTGGTTCTAAACAGGCATGTGGTTCTAAACAGGCATGTGGCTCTAAACAGGCATGTGGTTCTAGACAGGCATGTGGCTCTAAACAGGCATATGGTTCCAAACAGGCATGTGGTTCTAAACAGGCATGTGGCTCTAAACAGGCATGTGGTTCTAAACAGGCATGTGGCTCTAAACAGGCATGTGGTTCCAAACAGGCATGTGGCTCTAAACAGGCATGTGGTTCCAAACAGACATGTGGTTCTAGACAGGCATGTGGCTCTAAACAGGCATATGGTTCTAAACAGGCATGTGGCTCTAAACAGGCATGTGGTTCTAAACAGGCATGTGGTTCTAAACAGGCATGTGGCTCTAAACAGGCATGTGGTTCCAAACAGGCATGTGGCTCTAAACAGGCATGTGGTTCCAAACAGACATGTGGTTCTAGACAGGCATGTGGCTCTAAACAGGCATATGGTTCTAAACAGGCATGTGGCTCTAAACAGGCATGTGGTTCCAAACAGACATGTGGTTCTAGACAGGCATGTGGCTCTAAACAGGCATGTGGTTTTAAACAGGCATGTGGCTCTAAACAGGCATATGGTTCCAAACAGGCATGTGGTTCCAAACCGGCATGTGGTTCTAGACAGGCATGTGGCTCTAAACAGGCATATGGTTCTAAACAGGCATGTGGTTCCAAACAGGCATGTGGTTCTAGACAGGCATGTGGCTCTAAACAGGCATATGGTTCTAGACAGGCATGTGGCTCTAAACAGGCATGTGGTTCTAGACAGGCATGTGGCTCTAAACAGGCATATGGTTCTAGACAGGCATGTGGCTCTAAACAGGCATGTGGTTCTAGACAGGCATGTGGCTCTAAACAGGCATGTGGCTCTAAACAGGTTGGTCAACTCGTGTGCCTTTCTCTCTTTTGTGATGCACAACATAAACGTAAACAGGAGGTTTAAGTTTAAGCCCTGAGTTCAGGCTCTTGGCCGTATGCCGTCTCAAACAGAGCAGCTCTTGCGCTCCTATTGACTAGAACGCGACAGACGTCCTCTTTGTTCTTGTTGATTCTGTCGGTTAGTCACTTGTTTGCGCCATTTCGATGGAGCTTACGATACGGCTCATGGTGGTAGCCCTGATGTTGGGCGCTTGAGCGTCTTCAGAACTGCATTCCTCCCTCTAGTAAGTGTTGCCGGCGCTGAAAACAGTACAATGCCAGCTCGGCCCCTGCCCCGCGCTCACCGGACTAAAAATAATAGATGCTTATCAGAGCTGCGACTCACGCCAACCGGGCCACAACCAGGAAGAACAATCAAGACGAATGTTTGGCATGCCACTGAGCTACGCTCTCATGCAGGACTCGTCTCTGAGAGATTTGTCATCGAGTGTTTCCTTCCTATTCTAACTCAGCCACACACATACACACTCACATTTGTTTTTATACCTTGCCGGGAACATGGGGCTATGAGAATGTCCCATATGTGTTATGCATGTCCCTGCTGTCGGAACATAACCCTGCTGTCTCTGCTGTTGGGGTTTTGTTTGAGGGTTTTGAAAATGCACATGATGTTATGATGAATCCAGCAATAGAAATAGAAATGAACTAAAAGCACAAGTTCCATTGACTTCCATTTCGTCTCTGTCCAAAGAAAAACAGGTATCTCCAAAATCGCAACTTTACAGGAGAGGCCAAAAACCTCATTTAATTTCAATAGAAGTCAATGGAACCAGACGTTTTTCCAAGCAGATTTGGGACATTCCAGTTGGGACATTCCAGTTGGTCCATTCGTCATGAAATTACCACATACTGTAGACAGCAGCTCATGTGACCAAATGAGACATAAAAGTAAAAATCACCAAAAATGGAGATACATGTTTTTCTTTGGACAGCGACAATTTAAAATTAGGAGCACTAAGAAAGTGACCATGGTGGAGACAGCAAGAATATGTCAATATCTATAATTCTATATGGACCATTTTTTGTCCACTAACTAGGCCCACAGTTTTCGAGATATCAACACTGTAGCAACTCTGAAATCTTCGGTCGGATCGGGAATGAGGTGCTTGTATACAGCTTTTTAATCCAACTTTTTAATCCCAAGAAATTCCAAATTTTTTTCCCATTAAGAATGAATGAGGTAGAAAAGGTCAGAGCATTCTACTGCTCCTCTGCTCAACCAAGAAATCACCATCTCAGGGCGGACCCCTAGCACAAATTCAATGTTTGTCTGACCTGCACTCATCTGTTTTTTTTTTTTGTTGTTGTTGTTTTTTCAATCCTTCATTTTTGCCTTTTACTTTTACCCCCCACACAAACCCTATTATTTCTTTTAACCTACAGCCACCAAACCTACCATTGTGGAGACACCCAGCATGTGTCAATATCTATAAAGTAATAAAGATAATTCTAATCTTAATTCTCAAAGTCTTAATCTTGGTGATTTTAGGCCTTTACAGATTCTATACATTTCTCTGCTGTAATGTGAAAGGCTCAAGTAGTGGCCTAACACTAATACTGGTGGACAACAGCCTACACTGGCTCTTATGTTACATAAAGATCTAAACTGACTTGAACTGCCCACTAATTGAATCTTTGGGTTGGTCATAGAAGTAAAAGTTCAGGCCAGTGCATCAGTTAGTCAGGGGTAATTCCACCAATTTCTCTCTACATTTTGACATAATTCAATGATCAAGATGTAAACAAAGTTGTTAGGACTGGTTTGATTGTGAAACACCATTTTAGAGAAACTTGCCAGGGCAGAATTCATTGAAGTGTTCACAGTGGCGGTGTTAGGAACCAAATGTCAACGGGTTTAATGCTTATTCCAAGCTACAACACAGAACGTTATGGAATGGGGAGGTTACAAATACAAGACCTAAGACTATGTGTAACTATGTGTAAAAGATCATAACTCAATAACTGCAGAAAATCAGACTTTGCCGGTAATGCATTCACCGCATTTCCAGGCACTTGAGTAAACTGTGTAAATCTGCTTTGCAATCAGCCGATGGACTCAGAAAAAAATGTAATATGTAAATGTAAACAATAAACCCAAACACACATCATCTAGTAAATAAAAAATATTAAATAATTTTATTTTTATTAAGCATGTATTTGGTTTTAGTGTTGCTCCAAAAGAGTTTTGCTGATCAAAGAGTCAATGCTGATCGCTTGTTTCTGTTACCGCCCTCTGTTTTCACACATGTGCAGACTGAATAATCAGAAAGAAATCAGAGTAAGAGTATACATGGACAGCCAAGCCAGAGCTAATATCCAGCTTAGTTGGATTTCTAGTCTTCAGAGTATGCTATCACATGACTACTTGAAAAGCAGAAATTTAATTAAACAAAATTCTTTGCCCTAAAAATGCCAATCTAGTAGTGGGAGGTGCTGTCGGGCAGGGCATTGTCAGCCCAGATGGTTCCCAAAGAATACTTTTTTTGATTTTCCACTATTTACTATTAATAACAAATGTTCATCAAAATGTTCCAGATTCCCACTACTGACAACAGCATATGTGACAAAATGACCTGAGAAAATAAAGTGCTGCCGAAAGGAAAGCACATGAAAAGACAAACTCTGTAGAAATGAATGTTGAGACAGCTTTGCGAGATAAATCTAAAGTAATTTATCCCCAACAGACGAGTTACTCAAGT
Organism: Prochilodus magdalenae; assembly: GCA_024036415.1. Taxonomy (NCBI): domain Eukaryota; kingdom Metazoa; phylum Chordata; class Actinopteri; order Characiformes; family Prochilodontidae; genus Prochilodus; species Prochilodus magdalenae. Next base: position 152,666 of record JAMWET010005308.1, read on the forward strand.
TACTCAAAAGACAATTCTCTCAAACCGTAGCACTGTAACGTAGGCTACGTTATAATGCTAACTAGCATAACGGTACTATAGCCAGGTGTTAGACAAAAGACCCTCGAGACCGACGTGTACAGAATTTAAAAACCAGGAACGGTTTATTTACAACCAGGCAATCTCAGCAAGCACCAGTACACAGCGAAACACTAGGAGAAGCTAAATCAGAGTCAGAGACAGGCAGAGGTCAGAACCAGGTAGTACAAGCAGCGAGGGCAAACATGTTTACAGGGGAAGACCGAAGGGGAAAACCAAAGTGAGGAAGCACAGGTACAAACCGTAGTCGGAGCACGAGCAAAAGGGATTAGGCGAAAGAGTAGTAGAGGAACGAAGGAAACCAGAATACGAGAAAAGACCGCTCAGGATTGCTAAACAGTGTTTGGCAAAGCTTCGCAGGGAACCTAATTACAGGCAGTAATTAGATATAGCTGGAGTTAAAACTCGGGCGATCTACAGCGAATCACGGAGTCCGAACGGGGGCGCATGGACATGACGTCATCGAGCGTGGCCCTCTGGGAAGTGGAGTCCCGACGAGTGGAGAAGCCGGGGAGACGCGGAGGCGTGACACCAGGACTCCTTGTTACCACTAGCTAGGTTAAAATTAGCTTATAGGTTAGCTAGCTACATAGCTATCTAGGAAAAAACGTTATTTAGATGTCACTGTGACTGTCATTCAGCTTGTAGCTTGGCTACAGAAAAGACACCCATGGTTATAATCTAATAGCCAGCCTCTAAACACACCCCTGGATTAGCTCCGGGTCTAGACTAACTTCTCTGTCTTCTTGGTTGAGAATTTTTTGTCCACTAACAAGGCCCACATTTTCTGAGATATCAACACTGTTTCAACTTCGTAATGTTCGGTCCGATTGGGAACGGTGTGCTTGTATACTGTTTTTGATCCGACTTCGATCCAACCCAAAAGATTACCAAAAAATTTGAATTTCTAAAAAAATTTGCATTTTTTTTTTGCAAAAGTAAGCTTTGCATACACTATCTCAGGTCAGAACCCTAAGCCCAAATTCAACGTTGATATGACCTGCACTCGTCTGTTTGTCCCATTCATTTTTGGCCCCACACATAACTTATCGTTTCCTACATCCACCAAACTTCATGTACACACTCAGGGCAGGACCCCAAACTCTAATCCACAGCTGTACTGATTCACACTCCTCCCTCAGACTCCCATTCATTTCAAGCAACACCTAGCACCAGACCAGCAACAAGCTTAAACAGTGCAATCACTCCATATAGTCTTCAGGACACACGCTTTTCTACTCACATTTAAAAATGGGGGACATTTCTGGGGACAGCTCCAGCTGGGGACGGGCCACCGAAACCGGGGAGTGTCCCCAGAATACGGGTCAACTGGTCACCTTAGAGTGCAGCCTCTTTAGCTGACCAAGCGCTAACTAATTTTACAGTCGAGTGAAACAAAATCCTGTAGCCGCTCCAGCACAGTGTGGATTCTGATGTTCAGCCCTCACCCCAACTTTCTGTCAGTACGGGTGTGCATGGGGGGCTTTGGGGAGAGGTTTGAATGGAGGGAGTGGGATTGAAGGGAAAGAGTAGCTGAGCCGGACAGGAGTTAGAAGAGCTGGTAGGGTATAGCTAGTCCTATCTGCAGTAGTAATGCAGTGCATTGGTGTTAGTTAGTGTGCATGCACAGGATGTGCTAGCAGTCCGTATGCGATCTTGCCTGCGGTGCTAATAACTGTGGTTTTGTCACTCGTGGAAATGACACAAACTGATTCAAACTGTTTATCAAGTAGCAGTGGAATAAATCTGATTATGAACAGTGAGCACTTCTTGTTGTGTTGGGGTCTTGTAACCACCCTTCCAGGGATTATTTTGCAACAGTGACTACATTACATCACCGCTTACTTATGTGCTGAGGACAGTGGGAGCATGTGCAAGGAGCTGCAAACCAAAAACCAGTCCAGAGGCATTTCACATTCACCCAGACACGCAACTGCTAGATGATGGTATGCCATAATATCCCCTATTTATGTGTGCACGGTGCATGTCATGCTTTTTGCATGATCTTCACAGAAAGTTTTAGATGTGTTTGTTTGAGGGCGATTTAATTTGAGGTTTCATCTCAATGATTCACAGAATTTGGCATCTTTGCTCAAATTTGGCCCTGGAGACACTTTCTTTTTTTATTTTCCCAGTGCATTTTATTAAGGCTTGTAACGAATGGAAGTATGGTGGTAGGTGGGTGCTCTTGTAGAGAGGTGGATACTTAGCTTCCATGAAGAGACATGCAGGGAACATGTCGTGAAGGGGCCTCGGAGCCAGTTTAATGAACAATGAGAGCATCAAGACTTCACTCGTCACAAGTTCCCAGATAACACCAGTTGGAAAAACCCAGGCTACAACCTAGTACAGTTCACCACACGCACCTTCTCGCCCGCGCTTTCCTCCACACTCTCCATTATTCGCTCCGGCTCTCCACCGTGCACATGCGCACTGCACCCGCCTTAAAGTGACCATTACTAGCTGCAAAAACCAACAAAATAAGCTTCATCCCGACGTATTTATTTCTCTACATCGAGATCCAGAGGTCTGAGAAACCCTGCAGAAATGACTGTACTTTGCATTCCTTTCTAATTTTAATTCCCTCACACACTGTATTATCAGCAGATCATCACTGTTCCAGGAAAAACAAGTATCTCCAAAATGGCTACTTTACAGGAGAGGCCAAAACCTAGTTTCAGTTTAATGTAAGTGAATGGAACCAGACTTTTTTCCAAGCACATTTGGGTCATTTCTGTTGGTCCATTTATCATGAAAGTTTCTCACAATGTAAAGGGCAGGCTCTGTGTTTAAATGATGCATAAAAGTAAAAATCAACAAAAATAAAAATAAATGGCTTTCTATGGACAGCAACAATATAGTCATAAGCAAAGGTTTGGCCACGCCTGCTGAAATGACATTTTTGTTTCTTATAAATATGTGAAAACATCCACAGAGATCACACTTCTTTACATTTTCATAATTGTTCACAACTGTTGTTTATTTACTGAATGTAAAAGTTGTAGCACAAGTTATGTGTCATGATTTATTGGTATTGGGTTTGACTCACCCGAAAATCAGGCCGCTGCAAACTAAAGTCAAATCTTTGCAATATTTAAATTCATTTCTAAGTATTAGTTATACAGCCATATTGCTGTAATGCTCTAATGCCTTAGTGTGTGGTAGATGTGTAAGAAAACACTGAAAATATTAAACAGCACAATAATATTTTATGTCATACGGTATCGATACCTAAAAACACAATACTGACTTTAATAAATACTTTATGGTCCAAGGTTGGTGGTAGACAGATGTTCATTTTGTGCTGTGTTTAACCCCTGACCTCTAGACAGCAGTGGTTTTTACCATTTCACTTATGGTAGCGTAAGTACCCCCGGCTAACACTAGCATTGGCACACCAATGTGTTTTTATATAACAATATTTACAGTATAGCAATACATCGCACACATCGTAGTGCGATCCCAGTATCATGACTAGTTTCTCACCAACACACAGCCCTACTGGACACTCCAGCTGGCATGGACTCCACAAGTCGTGTGCAAAGGCCACTGATCAGTAGATCAAGTCCACCTGAGAGTCAGCTGAACATGAACTTCAGTGGAAGAGATAAGGCTATGAAAAATTAAGATGCCTTGTCAAAATCACAGATTCCACAGATTTTTTGAAATATGAACAGTGACCTACAAGTGGTGCATGATTTTAAAATGCTCTGCTGTTTATTTCTAGATTTAATCCCTGATTTTCGGGCTGTTCCCAGACTAGTAGTAATTTACTGGGATTGTGTAAGAGGGACAGTGGGGACAACATTAGTGAGCACATCATATATATACTGTATATACATATATATAAGCTAACTGGACAAAACATGAGCCAACTAATGTGTTTAAGGTGGTTTAAGGTGGCTATAATTACATGTGGGGTGTGAGTGATGGGATTCATAGATGGAGAAGAGGTGGTACCGTGCAGTGAATGTCTCATTCCATGTGTGGAAAATGTCTCCAAGGCAGATGTTAATTATTGGCTAAAAGGAGTGATTGTATTTGGGCGTGGCCAAAGATCATAGAGTAAAGGAAGTAGCTGAATCTGCAGGTGTATGGAAGCGTACGGTCATACGGGTCTACCAGGACATTCTCCTCAGAATTGTGCCAGGGAAGGCATCCACCAAATCTGGCCCTACTGCGCATTTCTTTGATGGAAGAGTGTCTGAACACTGATGTGGCCTACATCCAGAAACTTGTCCAGTCCATCCCAAATCCAACCACAGCTGTTATTGGTGCTCATGGAGATGTCACATGCTATTAGGCACGTTTCAGTCACAGGGGACTCGTTTTTTGGCCTGTGACCTTATACACTAGAGATGGACCATTTAGTGTTATGGGAGCCCATACCATTTGCTTTATAGCATGATCAGCCAATACTGGACAACAACTGAGGGAAGGGCTGGACTGTAAAGCTGGGTTCACTTGTTGTGTTGAAAAGACTGTCATGTGGCAAAAGATGGCATGAAGTCAAACGGCATGGTGACAGCATTACCAACAAACATGGGTGATTATCAGAAGAGAGACGGAGAAAGGCAGAGAGATGCTCTGTTCTCGTTTATTTTTATTGTGTAGTACTGGGCTTCCCTGGAAGTAAACGACAACATGTTTGGTGCCCATGGCTATCAAAAAAACAAATCAACATCCGGTTTGGAATTGTGTGTTGAAAACAGTGGAATATCCGGTTTGCCACCATCTGTCTACCGCACACATGTGAATGCAGGAACAGTCATCTCTGTTAGTCCTGTTGTATACTGATACTTACTATACTGGGTTGAGTGATGTACTCACATGTGTCATATCAGACGCTAGTGTCACTATCAGTCCACCAGTCCTTTAACGGGAGGTCATGAATTAGTCTGACACTGATGTCTTAAATCATCATAAGCACAAAACAATGGAGAAGAACAGGTTCCATTAGCTAGAACCAAGCTCTGTCCAACAGATCAAAACAAACTCAAAACAAAGTGTCCACCGTACCCTGATTAGTGGAATCGCTTCACCAACACACTACTTACAGTACACTAACACATTTACACTTACTGAGTTACTGTACACCAACACACTACTTACAGTACACTAACACATTACACTTACTGAGTTACTGTAAACCAACACACTACTTACAGTACACTAACACATTACACTTACTGAGTTACTGTACACCAACACACTACTTACAGTACACTAACACATTACACTTACTGAGTTACTGTACACCAACACACTACTTACAGTACACTAACACATTACACTTACTGAGTTACTGTACACCAACACACTACTTACAGAACACTAACACACTGAGTTACTGTACACCAACACGCTACTCACAGCACACTAACGCATTACACTTACTGAGTTACTGTATACCAACACACTACTTACAGTACACTAACACATTACACTTACTGAGTTACTGTACACCAACACGCTACTTACAGTACACTAACACATTACACTTACTGAGTTACTGTACACCAACACGCTACGTACAGTACACTAACACATTACACTTACTGAGTTACTGTACACCAACACACTACTTACAGTACACTAAAACATTACACTTACTGAGTTACTGTACACCAACACGCTACTTACAGCACACTAACGCATTACACTTACTGAGTTACTGTACACCAACACACTACTTACAGTACACTAACGCATTACACTTACTGAGTTACTGTACACCAACACACTACTTACAGTACACTAACGCATTACACTTACTGAGTTACTGTACACCAACACGCTACTTACAGTACACTCACACATTACACTTACTGAGTTACTGTACACCAACACACTACTTACAGAACACTAACACACTGAGTTACTGTACACCAACACGCTACTTACAGCACACTAACGCATTACACTTACTGAGTTACTGTACACCAACACGCTACTTACAGCACACTAACGCATTACACTTACTGAGTTACTGTACACCAACACGCTACTTACAGCACACTAACGCATTACACTTACTGAGTTACTGTACACCAACACGCTACTTACAGCACACTAACGCATTACACTTACTGAGTTACTGTACACCAACACGCTACTTACAGTACACTAACGCATTACACTTACTGAGTTACTGTACACCAACACGCTACTTACAGCACACTAACGCATTACACTTACTGAGTTACTGTACACCAACACACTACTTACAGAACACTAACACACTGAGTTACTGTACACCAACACGCTACTTACAGCACACTAACACATTACACTTACTGAGTTACTGTACACCAACACACTACTTACAGTTCTCTAACACACTACACTTACTGAGTTACTGTACACCAACACACTACTTACAGTTCTCTAACACACTACACTTACTGAGTTACTGTACACCAACACACTACTTACAGCACACTAACACATTACACTTACTGAGTTACTGTACACCAACACACTACTTACAGTACACTAACGCATTACACTTACTGAGTTACTGTACACCAACACACTACTTACAGTACACTAACACATTACACTTACTGAGTTACTGTACACCAACACGCTACTTACAGCACACTAATGCATTACACTTACTGAGTTACTGTACACCAACACACTACTTACAGTACACTAACACATTACACTTACTGAGTTACTGTACACCAACACACTACTTACAGTACACTAACACATTACACTTACTGAGTTACTGTACACCAACACACTACTTACAGTACACTCACACATTACACTTACTGAGTTACTGTACACCAACACACTACTTACAGCACACTAACGCATTACACTTACTGAGTTCTGTACACCGACACACTACTTACAGCACACTAACACATTACACTTACTGAGTTACTGTACACCAACACACTACTTACAGTACACTAACACATTACACTTACTGAGTTACTGTACACCAACACGCTACTTACAGTACACTAACACATTACACTTACTGAGTTACTGTACACCAACACACTACTTACAGTACACTAACGCATTACACTTACTGAGTTACTGTACACCAACACACTACTTACAGCACACTAACACATTACACTTACTGAGTTACTGTACACCGACACACTACTTACAGTACACTAACGCATTACACTTACTGAGTTACTGTACACCAACACACTACTTACAGCACACTAACACATTACACTTACTGAGTTACTGTACACCAACACGCTACTTACAGTACACTTACACTTACTGAGTTACTGTACACCAACACGCTACTTACAGCACACTAACGCATTACACTTACTAAGTTGCTGTACACCAACATGCTACTTACAGCACACTAACACACTGAGTTACTGTACACCACTGTATATCCCTACACACAGTATATGTGCTAGGAGGTTCTGATGACTCCTGATCAAAGTGAGCTATAGTATGCTTATTGGTCCACGCTCTGGGCTGATGGTTATTATATAGCCTTATGGGCTGTTATATAAAGGCTTGTTACTTCTGTGGTCCTCTGGCAGGGAATGAAACATGAAAGCATTCCCAGAAGCAGGGCACCTTCAGGTTATGTTGTCAGTGATGTGCCTCTGAAATGCGACATGTCTCGGCTCATAGGCAGGATATGTTTTTACTGTTGCTCAGCAAAGTATGTGGTGATGGCCTGATAGAGAATCCAGAACTGACCTCCACAGAGCCCTGAAACTTAGCAATGCAGTGGTGAAGCATGCTCTTTACTTCCTAAGCAATTCCTCCGAAAACAAAATGGCCGTGTTTCCCTAAGAATGATGATTGTTCATGAGTCTCCGAAAGCAGGCGAATTCCGATGTGCTAGGAGATATCCTTATCTGGTGCGTATGATGCCCAGAATGTATTTTTACCTACTGATTGTCCATCTCTCGTTGTTGCATGAGACTGCTATCAGATCAGTGACTGCACAGCCAGTAATGTGCACCTCCCCGGTAACGTACAGTTCCACAGTTCAGTCGTGGAAGTTGGTTGCAGGTCTGGACTCTGGGGTGGTCAGTCCGTTGCTCTGAGAACTCCAGTCTTTGCTTCACTTATAGATTTTCCTCTTGTCTATTGGCTGTGAGAGCTTCTTGGAAGTCTCAGGTGTGTCTGGAAGGATGGACAGAAACAGCTGCGGATGTTTTTAGGTCTGAAGCAGGAGTGGAGCTTGACGTTCTCTCAAAGATGAAAGCTTTGGATACTGTTCCTCTGATGGGGACAGTTTTGTTGGACTACCAGGTCTTTTGTGTTTGTAAAAAGTCCCATTTGTATATATTGTTGCCGTCCAGTGAAACAGCATGTATCTCTATTTTTGTTGATTTTTTGTTTTGTCCATCATTTGGTTATAGAAACTGGCATTTATACTGTGTGTGAGTTTCATGATGAATGGACCAACAGAAATGGCCCAAAATCACTTGGGAACAGGTCTGGTTCCATTGACTCCCATTCAAATCAAATGAGGTTTTTGGCCTGTCCTGTAAAGTTGCCATTTTGGAGATACTTGTTTTTCTTTGGACCGTAACAGTTTAATAAATAACTCTAAACATTAATAACTCCAGTTCGGGAAACCACTTATTATAGTTTAACAGTCCAGTTCTCTGGACAAATTAATAGTCTTATATAAAATTATTTCCACATGTCTCCTGGAAGTCGTACTTACTGACCATGTTGCCTGGAAAAGAAGTGAATGAAAGTCTCTGGCTTTTACCCAGTATTGTATTTACAAGTAAACAACCTAAAACCATAGCTAATCACAAAAACTGTGGCCCCGCACATTCCCCATGTGTGCGGCACAGTGAAATTATAGACAAATAATAGACACGCTCAACGAGCTTGAGAAACAGAAAACGAAACTGATGAAGAGATAGCAGTGTTTATAAAAGATGTTGTTTCCCAGCAAACAGGCTCGAAAAGAGAGGCAGTGAAATGATAACACCGCCTCAGAGAACATATCCCAGCCACATCACGGCACATAGCGTACATCGCATCTTCTCACATAGGTGTGTCAGATGTTTGATCCTGGGAACTCAAATAATGTTATTCATGAGGGTAAATATTCATTCAGCACATGTAGCCTGCTGCCATAGTTAAAAGAGGTCTCTCAACAGCACGTGTTTGAGGCATGACTAATGCAAATATATGCAGTCATGCAAAAGCAGTCGAGGCATGTGTATAATAAAATGCATATATATATATATATATACATATCATCGCTGTCCAAAGAAAAACAAGTATATCCAAAATGGCAACTTTACAGGACAGGCCAAAAACCTCATTCAATTTTAATGCAAGTCAATGGAACCAGATGTCCTTCCGAGCATTTCTGGGCCATTTCAGTTGGTCCGTTCATCATGCAGATCTCACAAAGTATAAACAGCAGTAGCCGTTTTCACATGATGCATAAAAGTCAAAATGGACAAAAATGGAGATACATGTTTTTCATTGGACAGCGACGATATATAATAAACTAATATTAGTTTATAACTGTTAAACTAAAATAAGTGGTTTTCCGAACTGGAGTTATTAAAGTTTACAATTATTTATTAAACTGTTACAGTCCAAAGAAAAACAAGTATCTCCAAAATGGCAACTTTACAGGACAGGCCAAAAACCTCATTTGATCTGAATGGAGGTCAATGGAGCCAGACTATTTCCCAAGTGATTTTGGGCCATTTCTGTAGATCCATTTATCACGAAACTCTCACACAGCTGCTGTAATCAAATGATGCACAAAAGTAAAAATTGACAAGTGCACTAAGTCGGGAATAGGGAGCATTCCGTTGCATTGTGCCGAGTGTAAAGTTATGATGAGAGGGAGGATTATGGTATGGGGTTGTTGTTCAAGAGTTGGGCTCGGCCCCTTAGTTCCAGTGAAAGGAACTCCTAATGCTTCAGCAGACCAAGAGATTCTGCACAGTGTCATGCTCCCAACTTTGTGGGAACAGTTTGGGGACGGCCCCTTCCTGTTCCAACATGACTGCTCACCATTGCACAAAGCAAAGACATGGATGAGTGAGTTTGGTGTGGAGGAACTGGACTGGCCTGAATAGAGCCCCGACCTCAGTCCACATCTTTGTGATGAACTAGAGCTGAGACTGCGAGCCAGGCCTTCTTGTTCAACATCTGTGTCTGACCCCACGAATGCCCTTCTGGGAGAATTATCAAAAATCCCCCTTAGCACATTCCTCTTTGAAGGTGAAGGCTTTAGTACTGTTACTCCAGTGGAGGTCTAAAGTGGAGGTCTGAACTTCTACTTTTACTGGAGGGCTATTTTATGTTGGGGATCTGTACTTTAACTCAACTACATGGTTTCGGTACTTTGTCCAGCACTGTGTTCTAGGCAGCTAAAAGCTTTCTACTTCCTTCATGCTTTTGAATACATTCTTTTTGGTTCATATTTACATGTACAAGGTCAAAGGTCACAGGTGAATTTGAAGTGGCTATATAAAGTGGATGTATAATTATTAACCAGTGCCTGAATAACTGTTTCCATTAGTACTTGAGTTACACAACTCCAGTTCCCAATCAGCGGATAAATGGGAACACTAGACAAAAATATCCGTCTGTTTATTAACGGAAGTTGCGCAACGCCCAGCGCTCTGTGTGAAAATGTCATTTCTCCCATTTGATCAACAACTAGCTGGGTCATTTTTAGCAGTATCCCCTGCTGCCAAACGGCTCCGTGTATTGATTGATCAGTCTCTTTCTCAGCACGGTGCAGGAATGTTGGCCCACTCCTCCAAGCCAGAACATGAATTGTACGTTTTTCATGTGCTGCCATTTTTTTTTTTGGGCCAAACCTCCATACGTTTCTTGCCATTGCGCTTACTTGAGTGTTTTGAATTGTTCTATTGTTTATCCAGCTGAATTTCAGTTTCAGTTCCGCCGTCTCCTCTCGAACAATTCTCTTGGAATTCTCTGGATGCTGTAAATTCCCTTTTCCGTACTTCCAGCATTGCTCCATTGTAAGGGTTTGGAGGGGGGGTTTGGTTGGGGTGCAGTGTATGATTTATTTAGACAGAGCAGGGCACGGTCCAAATCAGTTTAGAAAAGCGTCCCGGCAGCTGACTGTAATTTGTCATTGTCCCTGTAATTGTGTGGAGAAGGGGCAATTACTTTTTAACACCTGCTGACATGGTGTATAATTGGCGAATCGTGGGCAATGACGACATGGTAGTGTTTTCACTTTAAACTCCCTGTACTTTGGCCCGAGAGTGCACGCAATCAGCTCACCAAGCTCAGTGTGAAATCTGTGCAGAAATGCAGAAAATAGCATGGGGCATGGGGTGGGGGTCCGGGGGTGGTGGTGGGGGGGCATTGCACTCAATTTCATAGTTCGGATTCAGCAGAGCCAGTGGGCTCATTGCTCAGACACATGCGATTAATCAAAGCTCCAACAATTGAGATGTGCGATTAATGCCAGAGCTTAAGCCAGACTGAGCTGATTTCCTTGAACATTATGTACTTGAGCTTCAGTGATTACCTTACGCCTCACAAACTACGAAATGAATCGTGGTGTTGCCCGAAGGAGCCAAGTTTACAGAACCAGGCCGGTGCTATTCTTGGGCTTCATTATGCTATCAAATTTGGTTCAGCTTTCTAAACAATCAGCCACCCTGTCCCTACACTTTAAGCCCTCATGGCTTCCTCCGCAGGGTCTGCAGTCCGACTTAGTGTGTCCCATTCCTGTTTTCGCGTTCGGCAAGGATGCCCGTGATTGGCCGCAGCGAGCCCTTGATGTATGCTCCCCCAGGCGAGTACCAAAGCCCTGCGAAATTGAAATGTTTTGCTTCCTCACCAATGACCTAGCACAGCACTTGTTGCCATAGTTTGCCAGAGAAGAGGAGAAGAAAAAGAAGACAAGGGAGATGGAAAATATTCCGGGGTTCTGACTGTTTGTTGTTTTTGCTAGTTTGCAAGTCTAGCGCTATGCAGAAAACAAAGGTGTCATGTTCACAATAAGCGGGCCTGAGGGGGGGCCTGGGGGGGCCTAGGCCCTCTCACTTTGGGGCCAAGTCACGTCAGATTTAAACTGCTTTTAAAAAAAAAAATTTTAATGTCTGTTTAAGCCCTTTAGAACAAACGTGGTTTGGCCTGTACTCTTATTATATACATGGTTTACATATGGGACGGGTTTGGCCCTTCAAATTAAGACCTGGACCCCCCAAAAGAGAGAAAAAGCAACAGTTCGGTTATATAACCTTCTTACCTGTAATAGTAAATACACTCAAAATGGCAACTTTACAGGACAGGCCAAAAACCTCATTTGATCTGAATGGAGGTCAATGGAACCAGACTTTCTCCCAAGTGATTTTGGGCCATTTCTGTAGATCCATTTATCACGAAACTCTCACGCAGTATAAACGGCAGCTGCTGTGATCAAATGATGCACAAAAGTAAAAATTGACAAGTAAGGACTAAGTAGGTAGCAGGGAGCATTCCGTTGCATTGTGCCGAGTGTAAAGTTAGGGTGAGAGTGGGGATTATGGTGTGGGGTTGTTGTTCAAGAGTTGGGCTCGGCCCCTTAGTTCCAGTGAAAGGAACTCCTAATGCTTCAGCAGACCAGGAGAATTCTGGACAGTGTCATGCTCCCAACTTTGTGGGAACAGTTTGGGGACGGCCTCTTCCTGTTCCAACATGACTGCTCACCATTGCACAAAGCAAAGACATGGATGAGTGAGTTTGGTGTGGAGGAACTGGACTGGCCTGAATAGAGCCCCGACCTCAGTCCACATCTTTGTGATGAACTGGAGCTGAGACTGCGAGCCAGGCCATCTTGTTCAACATCTGTGTTTGACCCCACGAATGCCCTTCTGGAAGAATTATCAAAAATCCCCATAAGCACATTCCTCTTTGAAGGTGAAGGCTCTCATGCACTCATGCTTAAAAAAAAGCTCCACCCAGAAGGAAGAAGGAATACATGTAGACTGATATGGGGAATATTGATTGAGCTACACATACAGAAGTAGTGTCTCTCAGTATGGCGTTGGGCCACCATGTTTGCTAACCCAACATACCAGACGTCTCGGCATGGAGTTGTAGAGGTTCCTGATGGTGTCCTGTGATTATCCACCCCATGCAGCTTGAATATTCTCTAGGAGGTGGAGTGACACCAAGCCTTCTGGACAGTGGCAACTAACCGTTCATCTTGGTGCTGACCACGATGCCTCCTCACACCGATTCATCGCCCGTCTCCAACAAGACAAAAGTGGTTCACTCATTACTCGTCACTGGAGATGACCCACTGCCATTCTGAGTCACTCCATGACAGTCTGGCACACCATCACTGCAGTCTTCTGATGTGGTGTTAAGCGCAAGTTTAGCTAGTGTTTGGAGTGTTTGTGTTTGGAATTGTGTTTTTCTTCTCTGGGGTTTATAAGAGCTGTGATGCAGGTTAGTTAGTGCCTGACATCCTCAGAATTGTGATGTCACTAGGACATAATGCTTTCTGGCCTTCAACCAATCTGTACTCAAATGAAATACTACACCACTGGACAAGTTTCTGGATGCAGGCCACATCAGTGTTCCGACACTAATTCATCAAAGAATTGTCCAGTAGGGCCGCATTTGGTAGATGCATTCCCTGGCTTAATTCTGAGGAAGTTCCGGCAGACTGGGATTTTAGCCACTCCTGGTAGACCCGTATGATCATACGCTTCCATACACCTGCAGATTCAGCTACTTCCTTCACACTATGGACTCGCCCAGATGCAGTCACTCAATCATTAACATCTCCTTTGGAGCCATGGAACGAGACATTCCCTGCACTGTACCACCTCCTCTCAATCTATGGATCCCGTCACTCACACCCCGCAGGTATTTATAGCCTGATCATCCTTGTGCAGCACCATCTACAGGAACCTGAAGATACTACCACCTTGAACACATATGGTGCCTATTTTATTTGTCTGCTGAGCTTATTAGTCCAGACAACTCATTAAATGAAATAGGACGCATCATATTTTGACCAGCTGGAACTGATATTTGTACACCTGTTACACCAGCGGGTTACACTAACGGCTGAAGCACCTGAACCCGGTTGTGCTCTGTTTGGCTCACTGAAATGCTCTGCCGGGTCTGGACTGCAGCCCTTTAGTTGACGGATCCTGCAAGTGAGTGTATAATTGAAAGCAACTCAATTCAGTGTAAAGCAGCCATGAAGCAATTTCCTTCTTCTATTGTGTTCTGAGGGTGAAACATGGCACTGAGTGTTCGCTTGATGGTAGGTGGGAAGTGGTTGGATGGAAAGATGATATTATTGGTTATTGATTTCATAATGTAATCAGAAATCAGTAGATGTCGGTTTAGAAGATGAGTGAGTGAGTGAGTGTATGTGTGAATGAGTGAATGTGTGAGTGAGTGGGTGTGTGAGGGAGTGAGTGAATAAATGAGTGAGTGAGTGAATGAGTGGGTGTGTGAGTGAGTGTGTGAGTGAGTGAGTGGGTGTGTGAGTGAATGAATGAATGATTGAGCGAATGAGTGAGTGAATGAATGAGTGAGTGAGAGAATGAGTGGGTGTGTGAGTGAGGGTGTGAGTGAGAGAATGAGAGAGAATGAGTGGGTGTGTGAGTGAGTGAGTGAGTGAGTGAGTGAACGAATGAATGATTGAGCAAATGAGTGAGTGAATGAATGAGTGAGTGAGAGAATGAGTGAGTGAGTGAGTGTGTGAATGAGTGAGTGTGTGAGTGAGTATGTGTGTGAGTGAGTGTGTGAATGAGTGAGTGAGTGAGTATGTGAGTGTGTGTGTGAGTGTGTGAGTGAGTGAGTATGCGTGTGAGTGAGTGAGTGTGTAGGTGTCTGAGTAAGTGAGTGAGTGAGTGTGTGAGTGAGTGAGTATGCGTGTGAGTGAGTGTGTGAATGAGTGAGTGAGTGAGTGAGTGAGTGAGTGAGTATGTGAGTGTGTGAGTGAGTGTGTGAGTGAGTGAGTGAGTGTGTGAGTGAGTGGGTGTGTGAGTGAGTGAGTGGGTGTGTGAGTGAGTGAGTGGGTGTGTGAGTGAGTGAGTGAGTGAGTGAGTGAGTGAGTGAGTGAGTGAGTGTGTGAGTGACTGAGTGACTAAGTGAGTGAGTGAGTGAGTTCTTGTATGCTGGATGGGAAGGTAAACAGTAGAAGTGTTATACTGGTTGCAGGTCAGGTCTTCAGTATGTGAGCTTCCCAGATAAGACCCCATATGGTGCCAGTAAGAAAAGAACACATGGCTGTGACATCGTCTTTGATATGCTTCTATTAGGCCCCAAAACGTTTCACCTGCTACTTTAATTCTCATCTGCTTTGTATGTTCCTATTACCCAGGGTAGTAGTAGCAGCCTGATTGGTATCCAGGTCCATTAGTATCCCGGGGAACAGATGTAGTGTGGAGAGGGGAGTGTGTCATTAGTGGAGAGGCTCGTCTGATCCTGTAGTGAGTTTAATTGGATGGAGCACTAAAAGTGAGACGTTCTTTTTGTCTCTCATTAGGATTTATTACTGCTCTCTCTCTCTCTCTCTCTCTCTCTCTCTCTCTCTCTCTCCACTTCATCTCGGTAACCCATAACGTCATGTCTTTGTCGTAGTCTGGGCGCTCCCTGTAGAGGAAACTGTGGAGTAGTGGTAGTGCGGCGCGCAGGAGAAACAGGAAATCCTTGGGTTACAGCAGAAGTGTTTGTGTATGCTTTCAGATGATTCTGTAGAGTATGTGCGCTGGAAGAGGTGGGCTATTCTTTTTTCTAATTTATTTAACTTTTAATTTGACCAGACCAAACTGACAATAGCGGCCCGGTGAGTGCCAGGAGACTCTGGAAGGAAAAAGGGGAAACTGGGATAAATATTGGAATATTGGACTCATGTTGGTATGGGCAGGTAAATGGTTGAACAGATGTGTGATATTTAATTCCATTATTTGATTTTTAACCCTGTAGAACCCTCGTTTCTCTGTTGGGTTCCCAAATTCTAGGTGTTACAGATACATGCTGTGATGTCCAAAAACCAGAGAACAGCACTCGTTTGATTCATTTCCAGTGAAAGCTGCCTTTCAGTTATTGAATGTTCCGGAGATACAGTATTTCTGAGGACTTTAGATCCACAGGTTTCAGTAGACCACCAAAACTGCCCCCTAAAAACAGTAGCTAAAGCTTTCATCTTTGAAAGAGAGGGTAGAAAATCAAGCTCATGTCTCACTTTAGTTCTGGAAACAGGTCCACAGGTGTTTGCGTCCATCCTTCCAGTGTGAGGTAACAACTCAACACTATGTGTCAATAAATCCAAAACT
Source organism: Prochilodus magdalenae (assembly GCA_024036415.1). NCBI lineage: Eukaryota > Metazoa > Chordata > Actinopteri > Characiformes > Prochilodontidae > Prochilodus > Prochilodus magdalenae. The sequence continues at coordinate 169,012 of JAMWET010005308.1, forward strand.
CTGGAGTTCTTTACTGATGCATATTCATCAAACATCACCGGTTACTGGTTTTAAAACCCATTCCCATTTACCTTAGCATCCTGTTTCTTCCTGCAGATCATATTTAGATATATTTAGTCATTATTCTTATTCATTTCAGTCATATACAGGGGTTGGACAATGAACCTGAAACACCTGGTTTTAGACCACAATCATTTATTAGTATGGTGTAGGGCCTCCTTTTGCGGCCAATACAGCGTCAGTTGGTCTTGGGAATGACATATACTGCGTCCTGCACAGTGGTCAGAGGGATTTTAAGCCATCCTTCTTGCAGGATAGTGGCCAGGTCACTACGTGATGCTGGTGGAGGTTCGTCCTTCTTGGTGGTATGCTGACATTACCCTGGATACCGTGGCTATCACAAAGACTTGCTGTCTTGGTCACAGATGCGCCAGCAAGACGTGCACCAACAGTTTGTCCTCTTTTGAACTCTGGTATGTCACCCATAATGCTGTGTGCATTGCAGTATTTTGAGCAGAACTGTGCTCTTACCTGCTAACTGAACCTTCACACTCTGCTCTTACTGGTGCAATGTGCAATTAATGAAGATTGGCCACCAGGCTGGTCCAATTTAGCCATGAGACCTCCCACACTAAAATGACAGGTGTTTCAGTTTCATTGTCCAACCCCCGTATGTTTTTTTAATAAAGACGTATTTTTGCTATTTTTACGTGTTTTTAACGCTTTATTTAATCATGAAACACTTTAAGCTGCTTCGCGTATGAAAGGTGCTATACAAAATAAAACTGTTAGTATTGTTGGTTCATCTTTTGATTCACTTTCTCTTTGAACCAGCTTTCTGGGTCATGGGGTGGGAATCAATCAATCAATCAATCAATCAATCAATCAATCAATGTTTATTTGTATAGCGCTTTTTACAACCAACGTTGTCTCAAAGCAGCTTCACAGAGAATCAGTTTGTTATATAGAAGAAAAGGAAAGAAAAAAACCCACAAAGTTAATGTACAGGCATTTGAGGGTGGGGAAAAACCGGGTCCAAGCCCCCCTTGAGCAAGCCAGAGACAGTGGCGAGGAAAAACTCCAGTGAGAAGGAAGAAACCTCGAGAGGAACCAGGCTCAAGGGCGGAACATAACCTCCTCAGGTCGAACCCGGATGAGAAGAGAAGACAGAACTAACAGGAGAAGAACATCTATTAGATCCAGTCTGGATCCAATTGGAATATCCCAGTGGTGATCCCATCGGACAGAAAGCAGGAAGCACCCTGGAAAGACTGCCAGTGTATCACAGTGCAAACAGTCACACCTAGGGGGCAATTCTCACCAAATTAGGAATTCACCTGACTGCATGTGTGGGAGGAAACCAGGGCACCTAGAGGAAACCCACCTAGACACGGGGAGAACATGCAAACTCCACACAGAAGGGAACCCGGATCAGATGCCCTAGCTAGGAATTTAACCCAGGCCCTTATTGCTCTGCCCCTTGCTGCTGTTATCATTATTATTATTATTATTATTATTATTCACATTATTATTATTCACATTATTGTTATTATTATTATTATTATTATTATTATTATTATTATTATTATTATTATTATTATTATTCACATTATTATTGTTATTATTATTCACATTATTATTGTTATTATTATTATTATTATTATTATTATTATTATTATTATTATTGTTGTTATTATTATTATTATTATTATTGTTGTTATTATTATTATTATTATTATTATTATTATTATTATTTTTATTATTATTGTTTTGTTGTTGTTGTTGTTGTTGGTGTTATTATTATTATTATTATTATTATTATTATTATTATTAAGGGATAATTACTGTCAAGCCCTGAGAAAAGGAAATAGACAAAAAAAGAAGAAATCCAGCAGAAGTCTGAATTTTGGAGGCGTGGCTGCAGATTCCTTTGAGAAACTGAAAGTAAGCATTCTGAAAAGAATGGAAGCTGTAATAAAGGAAGAGAGTGGGCACACTACGTACTGTGGTGTCAGCCTAGCCTAAGACAGGGGGGAGACCGCAATCCTGAGAAGTACCTGTTATAGAAACACCCGCCGTAAAGGTCCATGCATACGGCTCATCCCTCAGGGCAGGTCACCACCAGCCAAAGGCTCCCACCACACGCTGACCACCAACCCACATTTACTAACCCAACTCCCCCCACACAGAACAGCAAAAAGAACAATTACACACAATACAAAACTAATAAACAACATTTTACCGACATACTCTGTCCCTTGTTTGAGGGGACACATGTCCCCCTGGAGGCTCCTAGCATGGCCTTTCGCATGGTTATTGGTTCCAGGCTTCTCAGAGCCAGCCTGGGCTAGTACCGGGGCACAATGCAATACTGTTGATAAGTGAAGGAAGGGTGGGCTCTCACTTTTGCCTAGTACTGAATGCATCCACACTGATATCTATGGATACAGTATATACAAGAACAATATTGGCCATTGCTGGAGACACACCCACAACGAAGACCTTAGCAACCACTTAAGTCAATAAGAAATGAAGTGAAAACATGCACCACTAAAAATATCCCTGATCAGGTCCTTAAATGCAGAACGTGTGACAACTGCACCCAGCTGGAACGTCATCACATTAGGAGGGTATTTATTTTTTCATGGGCATATTTATAAACGCTGTGTATGTGGGTGTCTGAGTCATGTACGTGTGTTTTAACACTGCCAGCAGATACAGCAGCCGTTAGTGCTCGAGTTGACAGGCTTGGCAGGTGGTTATTAGTCTATGCGTGAGAAGGTGGCGTGGCTGGCCTTGGTGCTAGTCCAGAGGGCACAGGAGAAGACTGGCACAGCTGGAAGTGTTGATGGGCAATGGGCCTCAGGCAGGGGAGGCGTTTCTCCGGTCATGCCCAGTTGAGGCTGTGTTTCCCAGGCACAGAGTGAAGGGAGGGCCCCCTGCTTTTGTTGAAAGTGTGAAATATTAAAAGAGTTTCCTTTCATGAACGAGACAGAAATCCATTAAAGCACTGCTTAAGAATCACTTATCAGACTTATCTCACCACTGTCTGGGCGTGGCCTAATATTCTGATGAGTGTTTGACAGCACTCAAGCGTGTCATAAATGTGTGAAATTGGCGGAACGTCACTGTCTAACCTTAAACAGGTGTCTCTGTTGGTAAGTTACAGTTATCATGTTCTATGGAGGTTCTATTCTATGTTCTATGCACACAGACTGTAGCGACGAATGCCCTTAACACCACATTAACACCACCTAAGACTGCAACGGTGCCGTGCCAGACTGTCAGGGAGTGACTCAGGATGGCAGCGGGTCATCTTCAGTGATGTCTCATTTTTGTCTTGGTGGAGATGTCCAAGGAATCCGGGTGTGGAGGCAATGTGGTCAGCACCAAGAAGAACGGTTTCTTGTTACATGTCCAGAAGGCCTGGTGTCACTCCACCTCCACCCCTACCGCACACTCTGCAGGAACTGTGTGAGGATATTCAAGCTGCATGGGATGGCTTATCACAGGACACCATTAAGAACCTCTACAACTCCATACCGAAAGGTCTGGCATGTTGGGTTATCAAACATGGCGGCCCAACACCATACTGAGAGACACTACTTCTGTATGTGTAGCTTTGTAAATACTGTCCAGATCAGTCTACATGTATCATCATCTATTATTCCTGGTCACCTTTACCTTCCTTCCCAACCGCACTGCAATCCCACACTTCCCTCTGGATACAGCTATACTGATGAGTGTATAATCTGTGTTGTGGTTCTGAGGGAACTCACAAAGTAGCATCCTCTGGCTAACGGGGGAAAAGACACAGTTAAAGAACCAAAAGTGATTCTGTCTTTTTGAGTACGTATGAGGAATCGAGGAACGGAGGAGAGGGAACTTGCAGATGAAGGTCAACCTTAAGGAGCTATGAAAGAGAATAGATTAAGGCCACAATTCAGCTGAAGTCTCCATCACTCAAGCAGGGCAGTACCACTGACACCCGTGAAATGTGCTCTTACCCTTTTAACAGCTCCATTCATCCTTTTCATCACTTACTTTAACTGGCTGCCAGGGGATCTGCGGGGGTAGGGGCCTCAGAACAATCGTGGAAGCTAGGTGAACCTACTCGATAAGGAGATATCGCTGATATGTGCAGAGCCACCCGTGCCACTGAAATCACAGTCTGGCTCCTGTTACTGTATTTTCTTAGCATTTCAGGGATTTGGCCGGAGGAGGGACTGTTGAAAAGGTGCTTGAGAAACAATAGCGAGTGATACGGTGCTAAAGGTCAGCCAGTGACCTGACTGTAGTCATTGCATCTGATTGGCTGTGACCCTCTTAGTGCTTTTAAATCCAGCCTGAACCATGTAAGTGGGTTTCAGATTCGTCATCACTTAAATGACCTACCTAATACATCACTTACCCATTTGCATACTGCTGGTGTCGTAATTCGACCTCATGTGTCAGAAATGGTAGCGTTATAAGGGAGGAGATGTCGTGTGTGTACATTAGGAAGCTTTACTAGGGGTCTAGAGGAAGAACACCCCTCTAGCACATGAACCAACCTCTTTTCTCCTCATTGGAATCTCAGCTCTTTGCTCTGCTACGCGGTGATGTCATCTCGTAACACTGTCCTTATTGTCCGCCTACCGGCAAGCTTGGTGCAACCTCATATTCCAGTCATATCCAGTCATATTCCAAAATCTAGAGGCAAAGGCCGTTCTGGTGGTCTATCTGAATGCCCCTGGCTTTTCGATTAGACATCCAGCTAGTAAGTATGATTGTTGATGTTTATATAGAATTTAGAAACGCTGACCAACCGTACTTCCACACAGAGGAAATAGTCTACCATATTTAACCCATCTGTGCACACACAGGAGGCAGTGAGCACCCTAGCCCAGAGCGGTGGCAACCTTATTCATGGCACCCAGGGTTGGAATCCGTCTGTGCAGTGGAACACCCACATCCACACATCCTAGTGAACACACACTAGGGGGCAGTGCATACACTGGGGGCAGCTCTATTTATGGTGCCTGGGGTTTGGGAGTTAGGTATCTTGCTCAAGGGCACTTAAGTCATGTCCTGTCAGTTGGAAATTGAAACTGTGACCTTAAGGGCCTAAGGCTGATTCCCCAACCTTCGGTCAGTGTCTAACATCCAAATTTAATTGAATGTGGTTGGTGTAGCTCAGCCGATTGGTGTAGCTCAGCGTAGTGGTTGGTGTTTGGTTGGTGTAGCTCAGCAGATAAGACCACTACCACTACAGAGCCAACACCACATGTTGGAGGCTGGGGTTCGAATCCCAGTCTAGGTGACTATGCTGGGCTACACCAATAAGAGTCCTTGGGCAAGACTCCTAACACTACGTAGGCCCACCTGTCAGCTAAATGCCGTAAATGAATGTTAGATATGACTCCTCCAAGCAGCTATTGTGGACCTTCAGAGTCTTTCTGGTGCTCTCTTGTTATACTGGGAAGTATATACAGTATCTTCCACCTGCCCCTGTTATGCCATCGGTTGGGCGTGTTTAAGATTGAATGCCCAATGCTGGGCCGTAAGCTGCTTCTCCACTCACTGTTCCGCATGCACGGTTTACTGTGTGGTAATCAGTCTTTCTCCTTGTTTGATTGGGCTCTTTTACTTGGCGTTGTAGTTTTTGCGAGTTGTTGCCACACTTTTAGAATAAGCCTCATCCTGGACTAATGGAGATGTGCAACAGTGCTAAGCTCCAATGATGGAGCTTCAGTAACGGAAAAGCCAAGACTGAGCTAAAGATAAAGTAACAAAGCAAACAGCCCGGAAAGGATACTGATCCAAGCCCCAGCAAAGTAATCCAAGAACAACCAAGAAGTTTAACTGAAATCCTAAAAGCAGGAGGATTTTTGGCTTGTGTGGCAACAGATAGATGAAATGTCTCTGGGTGGGATCCTTCAAAACCACAATCATTTACATTTCTTGAGTACAGTTTAACCCTTATGGGCAGTATTTCATTTCTTCAGGAAGAGCCAAGTTGGAGTGCGAGACCACCCTTCATTTATTTGATTTCTAGTCAAAATGGCCATCAAGTAGACGGTATTCTGTTTTCAGCGTTGGGGAAAACAGCAGAGAACATCCACGCCTTAACAACCAAATACAGGATCTCATTGTTCCAGTATTTATAGCATCCACTTTTAAACTTACAGCGTCTATACAGCTTCTATTCTCTTCAGAACATTTGCTTTCAAACGATCCACAAGGACATTTTTCCACACTTGCGAAGTTCTGTCTTAGAAGGTAGTTGTATTTTCTGCTTCTCACCATCCGAGTAGCCTCCTTAAAGTAACAACTTCAAAATCAATTTGCTGGTGCTTTTAGGGACTTAGGCAGAATGGCATTTCCGTCGTTGTCCCTCCAGGCCTGTAGCGACTGCTATAGCACTATGTAACTTTGGTGGAGTGGGCACAAGAACTCTTGGGAACTGTATAAGGCTTTATGACACTACGTCATACACCAACTACTATGGGTCTTTAGCTAGCTGTAAGAGGAAGATAGCCTGGTATTCCCGGCATGAACAAAATCTTCAACCAGCTTTTACACATTAGCAAGAACATAGGGATGCAAGACTAACAGCAAAACAAGTCAATAACTGAAATGCTGAAATCCATGTGTGGTAAATAGCTCCAGAGCAGATGTTAATGATTGGCTAAAAGGAGTGACTGCATGTGGGCGTGGCCAAAGACCATAGCGTGAAGGAAGTAGCTGAATCTGCAGGTGTATGGAAGCGTAAGATCATATGGGCCTACTGGCTAAAATCTCTACAGGGATACTCAGGGATACTACAGGAAACTCTCTACGGAATTGTGCCAGGGAAGGCATCCAAATCTGGCCCAACTGCACAAGTCTTTGAAGGAAGAGTGGCTGAACATTGATGTGGCCTATATCCAGAAACAGTCCATTCCAAATCCAGCTGTTATTTGTCCTCGTCGGGGTATTACATGCATTTATGAATGGTTTGGTCACAGATGACTCATTTTTTTTGTCTGTTTGAGCTTATTATGATGGTTTTTAGGAATAATTATGGCCACGGTTAGTTCATGAATTAAATGTTTAATGTACAGTAATTAAATATATACATACATGTATATAATATATAAATGTTCACTTTTTATTCTGTATTTGATGTTAAATAAGTTGACTGTAATGTTAAAAGATGACGATATACACTACATGAAAGCTTATCTTCAAATAACAAATGGTTATCATAATAAAACAGTGCACATTCTAAGCTGTCCCTTATGAAACGATAATATATGGCAATGTATTGGAAAATATAGTGCAATATATTAAATAATGCAATGTCATATATGGGAAACAAGTGCATATATTTATATAGTGATAAATATATTACAATATATTGTATAATACATAAGGAATTGCATGGTAGTATAATATATATATTTCCTTATATATTGTAATATATTTCATTGTATATGTAATAGACATCATATGTATTTCTCCACATGTGTTTGCATATATGATAATATATATAGATATATATACGTGAGAATATTTTCATACATACATGTGGCAATATACAGTATGTATATATTCTCACATATATAAAACTATAAATATTATCATATATGCAAACACATATGGAGAAATACATATGATGTCTATTACATATAAAATTAAATATATTACAATATATAAGTAAATATATATTATACTACCATACATACAATATATGAAAAGCGGCAATTCGTTATGCATTATACACAATATTGTAATATATTTATCACTATATAAATATATGCAAAATATATGCACTTGTTTCCCATATATGACATTGTATTATTTAATATATTGCACTATATTTTCCAATACATTGCCATATTATCGTTTCATAAGGGGTGCTATCAGAAAGAAGACAAAAAGGGATAAACGTAGAAAAGTCATTACCCAAAAAGTAGCCTGCATGGTCTGTGCCAAGCCTACTAACCAGGAATGTGTTTGGGTTCTTGAAAATGATGAGGATTTCAGTTTGAATCCAAACAGAGTTTAAATTAAGCTCCTAATGGCTTCAGTTCCTGAATACGCAAATGCCAAGAAAGCGATTTATTGGTCGTGGCCTAACTTCGTTTTGCTTAATAAGTTAACTGGATTACAGATTCCTAGACCAAGCGAGTTAACAATTTGCACCTGAGCTTAATACGAAAGCCTGGAACAGCCCATAAATATTCCCCAGTCTGCGTATGCCGATGCAAGGAGGGGAAAACGAAACCAGAATGAACGTGAGTTAAAGACTGCAGAGATTTCCCGAACCCTCCCGTCAAACCATGTTGATCTTGGCTTCAGCAGGCTCTGAGATATTGAATTAGCTCAACTGCACTACTTGTGTAGCAGAGATGATATCCAGCTCTGTAGGTGCCCTCCCTATGATTTCATAAGAGCATTACACACACCTTGTCCCATTTAGCAGACATCTAAGTATATTAGATTTCCGCATGTAGAAATCCTTCTAGAAATGGATTTCATCACAGCCGTAAATTATTACTGCCTGCGTTTCTGCCTGCCATGGAGGTCATGACTGATGCTCTCTGAGATGGATTTGGACAAGGTACACTTTATTGATCAATTTCACAAGAGAAGACTCCTCAGTTTGCTGCCTGAGATGTACAAAACCTCAGCATCACCGGCAGAACGGTTAGCTGCCGTGCCCAGTCAGTCCTGGGATTGGAGCCCATGACCTTTCAGTGCTGGCTTTTGCTACTAGGCTAAAGGGCTGAAGTATAGGCTCAAACCTTAAATCCATCCATCCATCCATCCATCCATCAATCAATCAGTCAATCAATTTTTATTTGTATAGCCCTTGTTACAACTAATAAGAAAAACGTGTCCATGTACAGAAGTAGGAAAGGAAATCCAAGTCCAAGCCCCCTTGTGATCAAGCCAGAGGAAACGGTGTCAAGGATGAACTCCCTTAGAGTAAGAAAGGAACCTCGAGAGGAACCAGGCTTGAGGGGGGAACCCATCCTCCCCAGGTCAATCCCGGATGAAGAGAGAAAGACAGCTAACAGGAAAAGAAGCTCGTAACCTCTATTAGATACATACTGGTTCATCCAGGAGGCAGTACCTGCAAAGGTAGAGCCAACCCAGAGGTTCTCTGTTTAAGTGAGAGACAGAGTTCATGTTCAGAGCCAGATGCGGGCGTCTTGTAGTCAATGTAGTCATGCCGGCGGACCAGCCAGAGAACCAGGGTAGGAGACCCGTGGTGGAGATGATGCTCTGGTGACTGTAGCAGTCCTGGGGCTCCCATGTGATCACTCTGGAGAAACGTCGCTCCTGGGAATCAATAAAGAGAAAAAAGGAGTGTGGAGAGAGAGAGAGAGAGAGAGAGAGAGAGAGAGAGAGAGAGAGAGAGAGAGAGAGAATAAGAGGCTGAGTCGGGGGACGGAGGTAGACATTGCAGATTGCATGATTTAGTGCATGTAATCCTGAGAATCCCAAAAGGTGACATCCTCACCCATGTACATGAATCATGTGATCACCAAGAGGTAATACTTCCTCCTTAGTTCCTGGTACTGAGGTACAAACTCCAAAGTGCACCAGATACACTTATTTTAGTACCACAAAGACGGTAGATACTAATGTGTCAGGCACAGCCGGTGGTCCTAAAATCCCACACCTAGGTGTTCTAAGACAAAATGTTCTTTTTCAGAGGGCAAAGCTCCATGACGCCCACATGCGTCCAATCCGCTCCACTCTCCATCACTGGAGTTGTAGTACAGCTGAACTTAATTAAGCCCTCCTATTTATACCACTCCTTGCCGCTTCCGCATTTGCGAAGCTTTGCCAAACTATCGTTTGCAATTCTGAGCGGTTTCCTTGTGTATCTGCTGTTCCGGTTCTGATCCCGTTTCGTCCCTGACCTACTCTTCTGCTTACTGTCTGTATCTATCTCACTCTTTGGCTCCCGACCTTCGTTCTCGTCTTCTGACCATTCTCCTAGCCTGACTAGTCTCCGTTGCTTGTCTCTCCTGGTTCTGAACTCTGCCTGTCCCTGACCACTTTTTAGCCCCGCCCCTTATGTTGTACTGTGTGTTGCTGCTTAATTGGACCATCTCATTGTGTAATAAAACCAAACTGACCTTTAGCTCTGCTCACGTCGACCCGAGTTCTTTGTCCTTGACAATCGGGGGCCATTGGGTTCCTACCGCCATGAAAATGTTGGTATGTTCCTCTGCATATGAACCAATCCATATTCAACCACTGTAAATTATTTTGTTTATATTTCCACCGTTGACTTATACAGGCATTTTGTCCAGTGTCATGGGAACAGTTCAGCATAACTGTATATGTGCTATGGTGGTGCATAACCAGGATTCAGGTTTGGTTCTAGATAATACATTTAGACACCTAATACATTTAGAAGACACTTACAGTACTGGCTATGGTACACATTTCCCAAAGTAGCTGCACATCACAGTAGCTTTTTCCCACATACGTCTTAATAAATAAACGTTAATGCCATAAACAAAGTCATTCTGAGTTGTTGGGCTTCAAATGAAGCAGTCAATAGAAATGTTTAGTCCGTCCAGGCGCGCGTTTCAGTCCTTCCAGGCGCGAGCGGTTCGTGAGCTGCGAGTGAGGAGTGATGAGTGCCAGGGGAGCATCATGTCTCAGCTTCCCAAGGAAACACCTGGCCTCCAGAAACGAAAAAGAAAGACAGGAGAGAGAAAGGAAAGGGTGACAGTAAGTGACCCATTCTTTCACACCAAAAGGTGGGAGTGGTCCGTGCGGGGGGGAAATGAACCAGCTAGCCTAGTCCATGGTGAAACCGAGGGCTTTTGCTTGCCTTATGGCTTTGAGTTGATTTAATTTAAAGATATAATGAATAATTCAAGTTATAATTATTAGAAGTTATTCATTAATTGTACAATTATTTGGAAGGTTAGCATTAACGTCACATGTAAACTTTAAAATACTGCCTTTAGAACGTGTGTTCTAAAGGACATTAGTCTTGTTTTAAATAGTGAATAAACATTGCAGAACGTTGCATATAGAATGTTGGTGTTGCATGTGGTGGGGCACAAAATCACTGGTGGCCCCCCTGGGTGTACTAAGGCAAAGGAGGTCCCAGATTGATCATCACTTTACCCTCATCAGTAATTAAGGTCTGAGCACGCCTAGGCTCATTGTGGTTTTAGAACGTGAGCTGAGTTGTTAAGTTTGCATTGTAGAGTGTCACGCCTCCAAGTCTCCCCGGCTTCCCCGCTCTTCGGGACTCCACTTCCCAGAGAGCCACGCTCGATGACGTCATGTCGATGCGCCCCCGTTCGGACTCTGTGATACGCTCTAGGTCGCCTGAGTTTTAGCCACAGCTGTTAGCAATCGCTTACTTCCTGTATTTAAGCCACACACAAACACTCACTTTGCGAAGCTTTGCCAAACTTAGTTTAGCAATCCTGAGCGGTCCTTTCTCGTGTTGTCTTTTTCTGGTTTCCGACTCCCTTCGTTCCTCTACTACTCTTTCGCTTTATCCCTTTTGCTCGTGCTCTGACTCTGCGGTTTGTATCTCTGCTTTCTCACTTTGGTTTTCCCCTTCGGTCTTCCCCTGTAAACTTGTTTGCCCTCGCTGCTTGTTCTACCTGGTTCTGACCGCCGCCTGTCTCTGACTCCGATTTAGCTTCTCCCTTTGTTATGCTGTGTACTGGTGCTTGCTGAGCTTGCCTGTTTGTGGATAAACCGTTCCTGGTTTTTAATTCTGCAAATGTCGGTTTCGAAGTCTTTTGTCTAACATAGAGTTTCAGATCTATGGTAGTCAGCATGTGTCTCTGCAAGTTAGCCACTTTATGTCAAACACGTTGACTGACTCATTTGAATGCTAATATCTCAACTACTGAATTATTCAGAAATTCAATGTTAAGAAATCTTTCTGGAAATTCTTTTAATATCTAGAACCGGTAGAGCAATTAAGTAAGACTGCCTTGGAACTCGACATGATGTTACCCAAAATACTAATCTAAAACATTTACATGTATATTGCACACTTACTTGGTTAATCTAGAACTTAAGGAACACCTCCAAAATTGTTCGTCAGGGTGATAAGAATTTTGGTTCCTTAATTTTTCCTGAGAATGGGTTCCGCTCACACCTAATTTTAAACCGGTTGGTGCATTTCTACCAAAAATAAATATGTTTAGAACCAGAAAAGGAATAGTAGGTTCTTCGGCGTTAAGCGTGATGACACAGTTGGTGAAAAAGAAGGCAACAATGGCAACACCCAGTGGTCTGCTGGAGAACCTCTACATCTTCTTCTACGTCTATCAGCAGTAGATAATCCATGCTTGCTTTCTGGATAAAAACAAATCTCTGGAAATTACAGCACAACCACTCACAGGTAATCTATACACTCCGCAACCTTGCTACTACCATTTACTACCACGGTACAGCGCCCTCTGTTGACGTCACTGATGTATCCTTCGACATTCCTTGCTACTAATGAAAACAGGTGCAAATGCCGAGTGGTTTTCTGAATAACACCAAGGTTGTAAAAAGCCTGCATAGAACCAATTCAAGAATCAGGGTTCTTTTGGTATGAATACGGCTATGTAGAACCATTTATTGGATGGTTCTTTAAAAAAAACTTGAAAGGTTCTAATATCCCAAGGAATGTTAAATTTTAGTAGTAGATTTAGCAGATCTAGGAAATTCAATGCAACCTTTGGCTATTAGATGCTTTACCTAGTAGATGGCCCTCCTCTCATGGGGTTCATCCATCCGGGGGGAAACCTCGACAACATAGTTTCAGTAAACCTAGTAAAATTGTTACTACAGTGTGGTTCCATGAGGCTTTTCTGATGAACAGTGGCATGTGGATAAACCGTGTAAAACACCCTGTATTTCATTAGATTTAAATGTTTACAGGCTAAACTTAGCGGGGGATTTAAAGCATCAACTCATTTCCCAGCCCTTCATGTAACACTTCCAGCAGCAGTGACCTTGGCAAGTCTTCCTGAAATATAAAATCGGACATGAGGCTGTGCTTTCTCCAGCCACTCCGAGCCATAAGCAGCTGATCATCTCTTGGCAGGGCAGTGGAATTCTTTCACGTTTATTGGCCACTGCGGAGCGCTTCTGAGGATTAAAATGATGGCGGCCGTATTTGTGCAGCAGACAGTGATGGCCTTGTTGCAAAGGTCCGAAAGCCAGGTCTGCACCAGTGAGACTCACGCTTCTGGAGACCGTACAAGTTTACTAAACCTATTAGCCAGTCCAGCGTTTCACAGCTGCATCTCTATGGACCATCTTGTGTGCTAATTTGCGCCAGCGCTAATGCACTTGTCTCGGGTTCCTGCAACATTTCATGTTTTGTTGACAACTGAGAACTGTTGGGAAGTGCCGTTCTAGAACATTCACACTGTAAAGACTACGGAAAAGCGGAAAAGCTCATCACAATGGAACTAAGACTTGGCGCTAGCGTCTAGCAACGAGTTCCTCAGGCCCTGCATTCTCTCAGTGCCTCGTAAAGCTCTTTTTCCATATCTGTCCCTCTCGGAACGTTCTCAGCTTCGCTTTCAGAAGGCGTCGAAAACAGAGAGAGCAGTTTACAAGCCTGCGCTTCTGTCCTTCCAAGGAAGGAAGCGCAGTTTACAAAGGGCAGCCTCTAAAAGTTAGCCTGATGCTATCTGCTCCAGCGCTGAGTAACGCTGGCATTCGCGGCGCATCAGCCTTCTGTTTACCCCATGCTTTCCTTCGGTTTGTCATGGGAATGTTTGGTTAATTGCCAGGGAACAGGTCTTTGGGCTTCGGGATCAAATTCTAGGGCCGCTCTCTATGCCGGAATGGGAGTTGATCCTGGTTCCTGCACAGAAAGGCAGAAAGCGGTGGTAGAATGAGAGATGTGGGATTAGGAGTGAAAAGAGGAGGCCAAATTCAATTGTTGAAAAGAGGAGAGTGCGGGTTGATAGATGTGTGGTATGTGGGATCCGTCAAGAGCGCCGAGGAAAGGAGAGAGAGGGAGTGGGGAGGAGAGCACTGAAGAGAGACCGAAGAGGGAGAGGAGCAGCGATAAGAAAGGAGTGTGAATTGTTGTGGTGAGATTAAAGCGAAGCCCCCCTTAACTGCGGTCAAATCACTGTAGCACATGGTCTCGAGTGACTTGGTGCTTTTAACAAATGGCAACGAAATAATATCTGACCAATCTTCAGCTTCGTTTCATATTAATAACAGTCAACAGCTGACCCGTCCAGACTTCTCTCACGGTGCCCATGACGCAGGTAGCTGGTTTCTTTAGTTGTATGATCAGTGTTACTCTGGGGCCGTTGTCGTTTCAAGGTGCCTCAGATGTTCTGGCCAATGAGGTACATGGGTGACACCTCCATACATGACTGTCCTCCGTCTGGGCACAATACCTAAACAGACAGGTCATGTGACAATGTGACTCGCCTAGCTCTGAATGCTAGTCAGTTAGTAAGCTCCCACCTGACTCCTGATTGTCGTCCGTTCCACCCTAACAGGTGTGTAAAGCTATCATTCATGTCTTATACAGGTAAGGTTATGATATTAATCCGACCCCCCTTTATGAGTTCCCCCTTTTGGGGGTTATGAAAGTGGGCACCCTATACGCGGATGATAGTCCGATTTTTCCACTAAGCAATATCGTATCACTCTCTTTCACTTTCTGTTTGTCACTCGGTCACACTCACACATAAACGCTCTCCTCTTTGCTTCCACAAGTTCACACAGGATTCTGAGGTCAATGAGCTAGCATTAGCATTAGCACTCCAGTTGCTATGCTAAATGTTCAATAAAAGCCCTTCAATTAAAGACGCTAGCTAGCTAGCATAACCAAGACCTGCGTATAGACCGCAAAACAAGAAAAGCATGGTTTGATGGTTACTTTGCAGCTAACTTAGCTACTTCTCAGCCAAGTTGTGAGGTGGGATAGTCTTACTGACCAATTGTGAGCTACGCTGGTTGTGCAGATATTACCATAGCTTGCTCTTGGCAGCAGCGGACAGAAGTAGCCACGAAGCTACATGACAGGATCTGTGGGGCGTAAACAAACCATCATAGAGAGAACCAACAAACTGTCTGACATGTGACACAACGATCACGACTGTGGACATTCAGACTGCCCTTAACACCATGTCAGCGTCACCAAAGACTGTAACGATGTCGTGCCAGACTGCCATGGAGTGACTGGCAGCGGGTCATCTGCAGTGACGAGTCACACGTTTGTCTTGGGGGAGGCAACCAACAAATCAGTGTATGGAGGCACCATTGTCAGCACCATGATAATCGGTTGGTTGTCACGCATACTCAATCATACTTATCCAGAAGGCCTGGTGTCACTCCACCTCCACCCCTACCACACAATCTCCAGGAACTGTGTGGGAATATTGAAGCTGCATGCAATAGATTATCACAGGACACCATTAGGGAACCTCTCTACAACCCCTTCCCGAGATGCCTGGCCTGTTGTGTTAGCAAACATGGTGGCCCATATCAGTATCATCTAAATGTATCATCATTTATTGTCCCTGGTAACCTTTATCTGCCTCCCCAACAGCACAGCAACCCCACACTTCCTTCTGGGTGCAGCTATTCTTTGATGATGAGTGCATTAAGATAAGCTTAAAGATTAGATTGGCGGCCATTTTCAGTTTTATCCACTGCAACTCCACAGATCTGAAGTTGTGGTGCTACCTTAGACATGTGGGTGCACAGTAACAAACGCAGCACACCGTAACTAATGAAAAGTGAAAGTGTCCAGTTCTGCATGAACACCTTCAGTAAGCATGTGGGCTCTGGCATGATCATGGCTGGTTTCTAAAATGAGGAACTCTTCTTAGAGTACAGCACATGGATCTCACATGTGGATCAACATTTCACATGGGAAAGAGGTGATCACCGGAAACACCGAGTTTTTACACACTTCATGTAACATATGTGACCTTTCTGTAAGGGATGCCTCGGATAGAAAGGCCAGTGAGAGTGATTTAAACTGCCGTTCCTGTTATTGTGTACACCCTAGTGCTTATTATGAAGCAGCACTGTATTGTGGAAGGTACATGTGTTTACTGTACACATATATATGAAACTTCCCCCCTTTGAGAGATCACAATTGGACCCATTCACTTTGAATTGGTCCTCATACTTCCTACACCTCCTTTGGTCTAGCACTAGCTGACATAGTGTGTTAGTCGAGCCTTGTTTTGTTTATTTATGTCATTGTAGGTTGTTTTTTGGTTTGGTTTGGCCCTACTGGATTCAGGAGTACTTTTGTTATGTCATAGATTAGCCTGCCTACATGTGTTCTGACCCTTGTTAGTGGCGATTGTATATATATATATAGATAGATAGATAGATAGATAGATAGATAGATAGATAGATAGATGTGTGGGTAGGAATGCTGCATGCATGTACATTACTTTATGATATAATGTATATTTACCTGACACTCTTAGCCAGAGCAACTTACAAGGTTAAACATATTACAGGGAAGCCAATGTAGTGTTAGGAGTCTTGCCCAAGGACTTTGGTCTAGCACAGCATAGTCACCCAGACCACGAATCGAACCCCATGGTGTGGTAGCTCAATGAGAAGTGGTGGTATCCGTTGCGCCACACCAACCACGTACATATAAATATATATATATATAAATATATATATATATCTCGTCGCTGTCCAATGTAAAACGTGTTGTCCATTTTTACTTTTTTGGATCATTTGAACACACCAGTTGCTGTTTACATTGCGTGAGAGTCTCATGATGAATGGACCCACAGAAATGGCTCAAAACTGTTTGAAAAGACGTCTGGTTCCATTGACTTCCAATAAAGGTTAATGAGGTTTTTGGCCTCTCCTGTAAAGTTGCCATTTTGGAGATACTTGTTTATATATATATATATATAAATTAATTCTTAATTATTTTAATTTTTTTAATTATTTTAATTTTAATTATTTTAATTAAGAAACAACGACATTAACAACATAACACAGCATCGTTGTACTGAGGACCCTGCCTTCTACCTGAGGCCTCTCCCTCTAGGCCGATTGACAATGCAATGACATGTCACATGTAAAACGTCAGCAATATGTGAAAACAAAATTTAAAGAGCTGTGAAAAAACTCCACATACATCACATAAAAAAGTTGAAAAGTTTATCACATGGTTTATTTAGCCATCGAAGTGAGCCCAAACCACATGTACCGGATATGCATATGACTTCTCTATCTTTTTATCTTTTTCTTCACCTCTATCTTTTGTAACATGTGTTTTTTGTCCCCATCATGTGAAAATCTCACGTATTAATGCAATTTTGCTATTGATAGTAGACGTCTACAGTGATATCACATCCATCTAAATGGGATGGAGAGGGTGAATGGTCGTGTTACATCCCCTCTTTAATGCAAAGCTCACCACACTTAAGCTGTGTAATCCTAATGCAAATATTTAGTCCCTCTGGTTTCCCGTGTTGAGGTATTCCAGGGATATCATTTTTTTGAAGTTTGCAGACGTTTTGTATGCGTGCCACAAAAAAGCTGCACTTTCCAGCAGAGGTATCACATAGCATGGTGGGATGGACTGCATCTAAATACAGAACAAAGAAAGGCTGTCCGTGTTATTACTGAGCATGTAATAGTGTAGACCTATCCATATTTACATCTTTGATCACGGCACTGAGCTTGTTGATTGGGAGAGCAGTAATACTGGGTGAAAGTGGGCTGAAAGCATAATGAAGTGACAAGTCTGTTTTGTTTCATTCATTTCACCAAACATTTGGAAGGTCTCCAGACAAACACCGCCTCCCCGTGTGCGGACGAGGGCCAGCGAATATATAATACTCGGCCTCTTTTTGCAGTAGGCTGCTTTCCGTTGTCCTGGGCCTAGTTTCTGCTAGCCTGTGTTGTTTGACGTGTCGCTAAGGAGCCAATAACAATAATACGGCACAAGTGGGAATGACTAATCTAGTGAAACAGCGGGGTCACGTTAAAACAGCGGGGTCGCATTTTACCGCGCACATGCCGGACTGTATGTGACAGTTCTCCAGCTGTTCTGATACTGGATGCTAATCTCAGTAGCCCGGGGCCCACTGAAAGTACTCCAATGTGTTTATTGGAGAAGTAGAAGAGAGCATTGGAGAGCACACAGCGAACAGCCCGAGACCCTCCCAGCAGAAAGCACAATGGAATCTGTGGACTCGTATGTCCGAATAGCCCGAATAGCCCTGGGTCTGGGTGGTCGGCGCTCTTTGACGGGTTTGTTTGGGTTGTGTTGCATGGTTTCCCATAGCTCCCCAGACATCGGCCAGGTAGCGTAACAGAAATGACCCCAAGTGTATCTTCACCCTCGTCAAACGTTGACACGCCATTTTCCCAACAGCAGAAATGATTAAAGACGGTTCCTGCATGGACGAAAAGAACACGGATGTCGTATGCTTCTCTCTCTCTCTTTCGCTCTCTCGCGTCTTCATATCAGGGCTGTCGTGACAGGGCTGTTTATGTGTAATTTAGCATTGCCCTGTCTCGGTTTGTTTGAAGGGCTTTTTTCTTAACACAGGAAATTCTCCATTAGCATGAGAGGCTAATCAAGAGTGCTGAAGGAAATAGGAAACGTTCAGAGCAAAACACTGAGCCCCTCCCACTCGGCTCCAGCACAGCACTCCTTAGCTCTCTTGCTAATAAGGCGTTCAGTTTCGAGACCCTACCTGGATATAAAGGCGCCTTTTATCTACCTACTCTTGGTTCTTGGCTCCGACACACGGCTCTAGGACCTTGCTGTAGAACCTTTACACTCCCTAACCAAGTTGGAGCGCTCATGTCCAGAACCGGGGCGCTGTTTCCGACATCTTGTGGTAAAATCTGTTTGAACGGCGCTCCGATATGTAATTCCCACCCGGAAAGTTGGAGTTGTTCAAGAGCTCTGACTTCTCCAAGTATGATGTGGATAAACACATGTGGGATATTTGGATAATTAAGCTGTTCCGTGTAGGATTTTTGATCAAGCCGGATGCTTTGGTGTCATGTTTTGGCTCCACGTTGCCGGTGGACTGCCACAGCCTGCAGCCACTTGTAAAATAAATGAAGCACTAACCAAACCGGCTCTTAATCCAAACTGAATGGCCCTGTGGGAGCTTTTTATATGCTCACAGCAGTCAAACAACCACCAGCTTATTGTGAGATTGCAATAAACAGCTTGAATTGCTGAACACTTTTAGGTGGGAGGTAGGAGATTCCCAGTGGGGAAATCCCAGCTCCCATTCATCATGAATGCAGCACCTTCTTCTTCTACAACAGGGCTTCCCAACCCGTGCGGACCGAAGCATAGCCCACAGGTAGGGGAGCAGTAGAGCTGGGGTTGAGTGGTCCACAGTGCCACCTCACACTAGCTGTGTCTATAGTCGAGTCAGCTTTGACTAATCGCTGATGACTTCATTGATAAAACCACAGGAGTAGGGAATGCCTAGAATCAAGAAACTTTAATAGCCCACTTTGCACTTGACGTATTTGCATCCTTGGTGGCCTCGCTGAAATGCTCACCCATGCTCAGAAATTTAGACCACCATGAACTCTTGACGAAGTAGAGTAAGTGACCTCAAACTTTACAGGATTATCGGGTGTTATGCTCCCTCTCCAGCAACACATGACTTTTTATAGTAGTCTTTGGGAAGCTGGAGATGAAGACATTCAGTATCTGATCCTTGAAGCAGATCAGATACTGAATAGACTGGCTGGGAAATGTTAAAGAGAAGCCAAACTCCACAGGCCAGCAGATGACCTATCATCTCTAACTGTACATCTACAAGGGTCTAACAGAGTGGACAGTGAGTGGGCACAGTGTTTAAACACTCCAGGAGCACTGCTGTGTCTGATCCACTTACACCAGCACCACCACGTCAGTGAAAATGATCCACCACCCACATAATACCTGCTCTCTGATGGTCGTGTGGGGGTCCTGACTATTACAGAACAGAGTAAAAGTGGGAAACAGATAGACTACAGGCTGTAACTGTAAAACTACAAAGTGCGCCTATATGGTAAGTGCATCTGATCAAATGGACAGTAAATGTAGATACAAGGAGGCGGGTTTTAATGTTGGGTTGGCGATCCCTTCCTAAACAAGTGGCTTCGTTGGACAGATCTACTGCAGAGAAGCCCTGTTTTTTTTTTTTTTTTCATGGGCCTGGTGGTTAGGAAACCTCTGTTCTATGACATCGGCCCTAAGAGCCCTTTATATCAAGACTGTAAGGAGATGCGAGGCCTTGGAGGTCCTTCCCAAGCTACCTCTTCTTCTACTGGACAGGCTGAAGTTTGAATTATGATGGTTTGAATCTGCTTTGTGAAATGCTCCCAACCCCGCCTTCAGTGCATAACACTCGAGAACTGCGTTGTAGAAACTATTAACAATTGCGTCGTAGCTACAACTTTCACACTCGGTGAAGAATGTGTGGCCCTCAATCTAAGATGTCGGCCAAATCTGTGAAAAGAGCTTGTAAAATCTGATCTTATGACTCTTATCATGGACATGAATAGACTTGCTTATATGAATCAAATCCACTGACCGCCGCTGCCCAAAATAAACTTGTCCCGAGTCGACACCCAGAGGCTTTACTCTTTTTTTTTATGTCCTTGTTTTCTACAGAGCGGTTTGAACCTGTTTGCCTTCGGAAAAAGAGAGAAACCAAAAACCTTGTAGGTCGTTTTTTTGTCTAAACTAGTACGTATCAATACAGCGTTCATGCTAGCACCTGTCTAATGCATGCATGATTTCTTCCAACGCTGCTGTGACCAGGGAGTATCTTTCACTCATGAGGGAAAACCGACCACTGTAGCTTGGCAAGTAATGACACTGTGTCAAAGTTAGCGCAGCCTCTCCCTGCATTGGGTAATGGACTTTGGGGAGTGATGGCCACGATCACCCTGACAAATCATATCCTGTAATTGCTCTGAGACAGACCTGCGTCCAGATCTCTATGATTTGTGAGACGCAGTGTGTTTGCTTTGTTTCAACACTGCTGGGAGAAATTTACTTTCAGCGTCTTGCCAATGGAGACAAAACCATTTTGGTGAAAGGCGGCACTCTTAGCCGTGAAGAGGCGCAAGCGCTGATACAGCCATGGCCGACCTCGTCAGAGAAGGCATTTCTGTTCGAGCAGTTGAACTCAAATCACCTGTAAACCTTTTTGAAATCTGTCTAAGCGTGGCATTAGATTACAGAGGGAAAACAAACCCAGTGTTCAGAACTTTTACATCCTTTTTTTTTTGCATGACTATTCACAGAAGAGAGCCGCCCCTTCACCCTCCTGGAGCTCAGCAGTCTGCATTTGCTGAACTTAGTTCCTCTATAGAAACCATGACATGCTATTTCATCTGACATAGTCTTTATTACACTCATCATCAAAGGAATAGCTGCACACATGGTGGCACCCAGGAGGATTCAACCGACAGTAATGAAACTTGGTGGGTAGGTTTGACATCCTGAGATATGCCAATGATTCAAGTTTCATGCTTGGCCGTGCATGTGACGTAAGCAAGGACGGGCCTTATCGCTGTACCTGACTGATCCAATAGCCACATCCAGTGAGCAGTGATGCCCTTCATCGGCCAGCACCATTGGCAGATGGCTGCACAACACAGGACGACATGCACAAAAGGCCATTACAACGACTGCCCTTAGCACCACATCAACATCACCGAAGACTGCAGTGGTGTTGTGCTAGACTGTCATGGAGATGACATACAGTAGATGGTAGGAGGTCATCTTCAGTGACGAGTCCTACATTTGTCTTGGTGGAGGCAACCAATGAATCCATGTGTGGAGGTACCGTAGTCAGCGCTAAGATGAACAGTTTGGTGTCACGCACCATATGTCCAAAGACCTGATGTCACTCCACCTCCACCCCTACCGCACCATCTGCAGGAACTGTGTGAGGATATTCAAGCTGCATGGGATGGATTATCACAGGACACCATTAGGAACCTCTACAACTCCATGCTGAGACATCTGGCATGTTGCTTTAGCAAACTGCATCTGTAGCTTAATACTTCTGTATGTGTAGCTCAATAAATATTGCTCATATTAATTTTTAATTTATTATTTATTGTTCCTGGTAACCTTTATCTTCCTCCCCCATAGCACTACAATCCCACACTTCCTTCTGGGTGCAGCTATTCTTTTGATGATGAGTGCATTTGTCCTGTAATAATCCATTCCATGCAGCTTGAATATTCTCACACAGCTCCTGTAGACTGTGCATAAGTGATGGAAGTGGAGTGACACCAGACCTTCTGGATGTATGACGTGACCGTTCATCTTGGCGCTGACCACGGTGCCTCCACACACAGATTTTTTGATCATCTCCACCATGATAAAAGCGGAACTCGTCACTGAAGATGACCCCCGGCCATTCTGAGTCACTCCATGCCAGTATGGCACGACACCCTTGCCGTCAATTGGTGACGTTGTTGTGCTGTATGCATACATGTGGTCCGGTAGCTGTCTGCCAATGGTGCTGGCACTAACAGGATGACTCATGGAGGGGATCACAGCTCACCGAATGCAGTTGTGGCTGTGTTAAGGGCTGTCCTTGCTTACGTCACAAGCCAAGCGTGAAAACTGATTCATTAGCATGTCTCACAATGTCAAACCTACCCACCAAGTTTCGTTCCAGTCGGTTGATTCCTTCTGGGTGCAGCGATTTGTGCTAGTATCGTTTGGATGATGAGTGTATGACCTCGTTTCAAATGTTGTGTATTAATATACAGATACCTTCATAACTAACCACATAATTTAATAAACAAATTTCTATTTAGATTTTTCCAAATGCTGGCAAGAGTGATCTATACGGATCTTATTTAGAGTAAGAAAAATATCCGTAGACGGAGCAACGAGATATAATTGAGCTGTTCTTAACCCTATATCCCCTTAAGTGGGCCTTGAGAAGACCCCAGGCTGCTGGAAGGGCCATAATCTCCAAGGGATTAAAAAAAAAATCTTACCCCCTCTTCCCCAACAATCTTTGCAAGGACTCTGTCAAAGATGTTGATTATGTTTTGACCGGCCATTTCCATATGCGCATTGCTAACTCGTCATGGGAAGCCCACACGGAACATGTTCCATTACATTCAGGCCTCGTAGGCCATCGTGGCCCCTTTCAGAAGCTCTGGAGACCAAAGGGAGACCAAGATAAGCACACATCAATCATAGCTCAGGTTGGGGGGGTGGGGAGAATGATGGGTTTGGAGTGGGTCAGAGAAAGGATGAGATCACAAAAGAGGCTGTTAACCCACGCTGGGCAAGTTGTGGAGATCTCTAACCGTCAGGTTGTGAGGAAATCGCACTCATTACCCGGAGAGTGGAACCACATGCTAGTTGGGACTTTTTGTTGTGTTTTTTCTCCCAGAAACTTCTATAGAGGAGTCCTTGTGGGCCGATGGTGCCCCCTACGCGCTAAAAGCTCGTCCCATGAGGGTGGAGGAGAGTGCCAGGTCAGAATGTAACGTTATTACTGAATATTATCTGAATTGTGCTGCTAAATGCTTAACTAGTTGCATATGGTCTCTCTCTGCCTGTTAAATAAGCGCAGAAGGGCGCCTAGCCTCCACGGCACACCTGAGTTTTATCTGGAGACTTTATGGAAATGGGACACTTTCAGCAGGGAGGATTTAAACACTACTTATCAAGGCTTCCAATGGGAAGTGGATGTGTGTGCGAATGTCTCCGTGAGAGAGACGAATGAAGTAAGACCTTTACCATTAGAAGTTCAGGCTTATGTACTTTCGAGTCCTTGGCCAGATGGATGATTGTCCTTGGGCTTGAAATGTTATTGTCGGATATTGTGCTAATAGCTAAGTGCTAGTAGAATGCTAATTATCCTTCATCAGAAATATGAAACTATGGGTTAAAAATGAATGAAGTGCCATCAACTGCAATTATACAGCATTTTTAATAGTTAAAATAGACACAGACCGAAAAATAAAATGAACCTCTGTGTTAATTAACTCATACTACGTAGTTAGCTATGCTAACGCTAGTTACTTGAAGCTTGCTAGTAGCTGACATTAGCTTTGCTAGCTACTTGCTTTCAATCTGGACATCAACACAAGTAGTTCCCCACTAGGAAACTCTCATCAAGCCGTGATACAATCACACAGCATAGCTGCCTAATTAGCTAATGCTAGTTAACTAGCTAGTTAGTTAACTAGCTAATGCTGGTTAAAATGAACCTCTGTGTTAATTAACTCGTACTACGTAGTTAGCTATGCTAACGCTAGTTACTTGAAGCTTGCTAGTAGCTGACATTAGCTTTGCTAGCTACTTGCTTTCAATCTGGACATCAACACAAGTAGTTCCCCACTAGGAAACTCTCAGCAAGCCGTGATACAATCACACAGCATAGCTGCCTAACTAGCTAATGCTAGTTAACTAGCTAGTTAGTTAACTGGCTAATGCTAGTCAAAATGAACCTCTGTGTTAATTAACTCATACTACATAGTTAGCTATGCTAATGCCAGTTACTTGAAGCTTGCTAGTAGCTGACATTAGATTTGCTAGCTACTTGCTTTCAATCTGGACATCAACACAAGTAGTTCCCCACTAGGAAACTCTCAGCAAGCCGTGATACAATCACACAGCATAGCTGCCTAACTAGCTAATGCTAGTTAACTAGCTAGTTAGTTAACTAGCTAATGCTAGTTAAAATGAATCTCAGTGTTAATTAACTCGTACTACGTAGTTAGCTATGCTAATGCTAGTTACTTGAAGCTTGCTATTAGCTGACATTAGCTTTGCTAGCTACTTGCTTTCAATCTGGACATCAACACAGGTAGTTCCCCACTAGGAAACTCTCAGCAAGCCGTGATACAATCACACAGCATAGCTGCCTAACTAGCTAATGCTAGTTAACTAGGTAGTTAGTTAACTAGCTAATGCTAGTTAAAATGAATCTCTGTGTTAATTAACTCGTACCAAGTAGTTATCTATGCTAATGCTAGTTACTTGAAGCTTGCTAGTAGCTGACATTAGCTTTGCTAGCTACTTGCTTTCAATCTGACCATCAATACAAGTAGTTCCCCACTAGGAAACTCTCAGCAAGCCGTGATACAATCACACAGCATAGCTGCCTAACTAGCTAATGCTAGTTAACTAGCTAGTTAGTTAACTAGCTAATGCTAGTTAAAATGAACCTCTGTGTTAATTAACTCGTACTAAGTAGTTAGCTATGCTAACGCTAGTTACTTGAAGCCTGCTAGTAGCTGACATTAGCTTTGCTAGCTACTTGCTTTCAATCTGGACATCAACACAAGTAGTTCCCCACTAGGAAACTCTCAGCAAGCAGTGATACAATCACACAGCATAGCTGCCTAACTAGCTAATGCTAGTTAACTAGCTAGTTTGTTAACTAGCTAATGCTGGTTAAAATGAACCTCTGTGTTAATTAACTCGTACTACGTAGTTAGCTATGCTAACACTAGTTACTTGAAGCTTGCTAGTAGCTGACATTAGCTTTGCTAGCTACTTGCTTTCAATCTGGACATCAACACAAGTAGTTCCCCACTAGGAAACTCTCAGCAAGCCGTGATACAATCACACAGCATAGCTGCCTAACTAGCTAATGCTAGTTAACTAGCTAATGCTAGTTAAAATGAACCTCTGTGTTAATTAACTCGTACTATGTAGTTAGCTATGCTAGCACTAGTTACTTGAAGCTTGCTAGTAGCTGACATTAGCTTTGCTAGCTACTTGCTCTTAATCTGGACATCAACACAAGTAGTTCCCCACTAGGAAACTCTCAGCAAGCTGTGATACAATCACACAGCATAGCTGCCTCTTACAAGCTGCTGTTGGGGTTGTGATGCTAAAGTGTTAGCACCTTAACACTAGTTCAGTGTTAAAGGCTGAGCGAAGCTGCTCCATATTGTCCAAGGTTTAAGAAACTGTCGCAAGTCAATGGGGACAGCATTGAATTAAGGTTCCTTTAAGGCTCTTGTTCAAGACATGGGAGGTGAAATTGGCTTCCCATTCACCATCTTGTTTTGTCACCTGTGTAAGCGGTGGAACGGAACATCTAATTAGGAACCTAGCGTATTAGAAGTCAGCTTTGGCCTTGTTTAAAGAAGAGCATGACCACCGACAGTTCTCAGAGAGGGTATGAAAAGTGCCAACCTTATCTTGACAGTAGATTTCTCCACATAGTCCGGGGGGAAGGAGATGGAGGGGAACCTTTAAGTAGCATTAGAAGCCAACCCTGATATTACTGATATGGTACGCCGTATAGGAAGACTGTGTAAGGCTCCCATGTGATCCTGACGTGACTGAACTTGGGTCACAATTACGCTGTTTATCTCAAACATTTGTCTGCAAGTACGTTATCATCCAAGCCTAACGACGTGTATTTCTAATGTAGCCGTAATTGTGAATGGGTGGTTTTCAAGATAAGGAGAGAGGTCTCTTGGTCATGGGTCCTCAGGCCCGTGTTTTCAGACAGCAGGAAGCTGTGACCATGAAATTATGCATTGCTCACTATTAACAACTCTCAGTCATGAGTCATCCGCCACAGTGTAATAGAAAGTAACACGGAGTACCTACTGCGGCATTACTCAGACATACGCCTTTTCCTCTCACAGCACAGACCCAAGAGCAATTTGGGAAGTGTGGCAGAATCCAGGAAATGTGACTACTATCCATCTGTGTGTCTGTTGTGGATAAATCCGGTAAATCCAACAAACACATACACACACACACACTGAGCACTTTATTAGGCACACTTTCCATGTATCAGCAATTATTGCCACTTACTTCGTACCACTGAGTAGTAGTCCATCTGGTTCTCTGACTCATTGTTAGCCCTCTCCTTTACCCTGTTCCTTAAAGATCAGGACCCTATTATGTGAGTGGTGGATCATTCTCCGCACTGTAGTGACGGTGACACTGTAGTGATGGTTGTGCTGGTGAGAGTGGATCAGACACAGTAGTACTGTAGCGCTTTAGCCCCACCCACTCAGTGAAGGAGCGTATAAGGAGCGTTTCAGTGCAGGCTGCTTTTTGAATGCAGAACAGAGCTCATTTACATATCCCAGTCTTCAACCCAGCTAGGAGGGAACGTTCCCAGAACCAGCGTTGCCTGCAAGTTAAAGAAAGTGCTTTAATCTAATGGATAAAGAATATTTCAGAGATGTCTATCATTTCATATTATGCTCTTATAAGTTCATACATTAACTAAAATTAAACTTTGACGAACGCTCAGACGATTACATGACGTTACATGATAACAATAGAGGAATATTATCAGCGTAGCAGCCCGGAAATGTTTTATGAGACCTGGGGTGACGGAATGGTTTTAGAGAACATTCTCCTACCTTTAGAAAGAACATTCCGGAAACCACAAAAAACCTCCTGCAGAAAACTTTAATGGAACATTGCTTTGCATATGCTCAGAACGCTTTCAGAACAAATCCTTTCTGTCTGGGAAGGCAAAGTAGCAACAACAGTAAGGGATTAAGGCTGTTATTGGTATGTCAAAACATACAATTGTTATCAATGGACTTCAGGGGAGAAATCTAATACAAGAACCTTGTAGGACATGTAGGCTGTTACAACTGTTACATCTGTCCCCATCCATGTGCTTTTGACTTGGTCATGTCATCCTTGTTGTGGTTGGTGTAGCTCAGTGGGTAACACCACTACTCAGGGTGCCACCTCTACATGTGGGAGACTGGGGTTCGAATCCCAGTCATGGGTGACTATGCTGAGCTACACCAATAAGAGTCCTTGGGCAAGACTCCTAACACTACACTGGCCTGCCTGTACTACAGTTAACCTTGTAAGTCACTCTGGATAAGAGCGTCAGCTAAATGCCATAAAATGTTGTCATGCGTGTCTGTCTGTTTTGGTCATGTGCCCCTCCTGTCTCCGCCCTCTAGGTCCCATGTTCGTAGCCCCGCCCATTCCCAGGTGTTGCTTGTTTGTCTTGTTCATTTATACTCCCTGTTGTCCCCTGTGTTCGCTTGGTGTTTTGTGTTCAAGGAGTATGTTTGTGTTCATGGAATAAGTTTGGTTTCTTGTTTGATGTACGTTTGGATTCTTGTTGGATGTGTGTTCGTTTTCTTGTATGTTTCGATCCTTGTTTTTTGGTTTGTTTCTGTCTTTAGTTCTGTTTTGTTACTTTGTGTTCTTAGATTATTTTGTGTTTCATTAAAACCCACTTGCATTTACGTCTGGCTTCCTCGTCTACCTGCCTTTCCGTGACAACAACCACCCATTCTAAACAATCGGAATGCTGTGTAAAATGTAAATGATCTGCAATTATCATAGACCCATGTTTTATTCACAGTAGAACACAGAACACGTGTCGTATATATAAAACATGTATCATTTATCCCTTTCATTAAAGTCTCAAAAAACGGTGGCATGTCTACCATTGTGTATAGCATCCACTCTCCTTTACACAGCAGTTCGTAAATGTATGGTAACTGCAGGAGTTCTGGGAGTGGATTCTAGCTGCTCAACATCTCTGGGCTGTCTTTGCTTGATTCTTCATTTAATGATGCTCCAAAAGTTTCTATTTGTGAAAGGTCAGCACCTACACTCTTCTTCGGTGAAGCCAAGCTGTTGTGATGGATGCAGCATGTGGTTTAGCATTCTCTTGCTGAAATACGCAACCCCATACCACAGCGTCCCAACTGTTTTGCAATTGGGATAGTATTTCATCCATTAAACATCAACCAGCTGCGATGGACTAGCGGCCTGTCCAGGGAGTTTCCGGCCTTCTGCCGAAAGAGAGCTGGATTGGGTTTCAGCACCCAGAGAGAGAATTAACTGATGGTACCAATCAGGCTGTAGTGTCCAGTTTACTTATTCATTTCTTTGCCTTTTTTTAACCCGTCGATCTCCTGCGCAGTCTTTCAGCTGCTACTTTTGTTTCACATTTTTTATGGAAATTCTTTACGAGGCAGTAAACCTTGTTTTTACTCTTCAGCCTGCCTCTCAGACCCCTGCCAAGCTGAAAAACACACCAAAGCTAGATCTGTTTATTGTTCCTGGACCGAGAAAAAGCAGAACAGTGTCTGAGGGGACCCGGCTAGGAAATGGAGCTAATAATAGACACAAGCTGTATTTTTTTAACTGCGAAGCAACGAGAGCTTTTATGATGTGAACCTGCCCTCATGTGCCATGCCATTCAGAAGTTTGCTCACCCTTACTCTCAGAAATACAAGAATATCAACCTCAGAATAATAATCCTCAGAACTATGAAATATCACTATCACTGAAAAACAAGTATCTTCAAAATGGCAAGTTTACAGGAGAGGGCAAAAACCTCATTGGACTTTAATGTAAGTCAATGGAACCAGAGTTTTCTAAAGGGGATTTTGGGCCATTTCTGTGGGTCCATTCCTTATGAACACTTCTTACATTCTCACACAGTGTAAACAGCAGCTGCTGTGTTCAAATGATGCATAAAAGTAAAACTGGACTAAAATGGAGACACCTCTATTTCATTGGACAGCGACAATATGAAATTATACAGCAACCAGGAACCACTCAGAATAATCTAGAACTAGTTATTTAGTTATTTTATAAATAAAACTAGATATTTATTTTAGAAATTTGCCCCCTTATGCTTTCATGGAGGTTTACACACTCTTTCCGTGACAGGTCCATGAGGGGGCCACCTGGGAATGTAAAAATACTGTACAGTGATCCATCAATCAGTCAACTAGGGTGCCCTCTGGAAGTCGACGAATCGAATCGTAAATTGGAGACCCTTCAAGTCGACTGAGACCCTTCAAGTCGACTGACAACAATGACCTTTTTTTTTTCCGTTAAACAGACTAAAGCTTACAAAAATGCACAAGAACTTTAAGAATTAAAAAGACATTTTAATAATTATTAAAGGGGAATAATTAATATATATGTAAGTTCTAGCTGGGCTGTGACGCACGCTTGCTGGCGGTTCACTGCTGAAGGAAGCTAAGGCTTGGAACGAAGCTAAGGTGGAACAATGTATCAGAGAAAGTCTAGAGGAGGTTTTAAAGAAGAGAATCTGAACAAGTGAACCCGAATTCTGCTCGTCATTCAGTCAGACATCCAACACTGCTTCAAACGAGGGAGCTGAATTTCGTTTCGGACACAACGGCTGTTAGCGGTGAAGGAAAACCGAACCGAAGATGTTAGCTTTATTATAACTCCATCATTTTAGAACCTAAATTACAGATATGTTTATTTATTCGTCTACAGCTGAGATTATCTTTATTTAAGGATTAGTACAGTCACTTAATACGCCTGCTGATAATCAAGAGATAATTATTTCAGCGGGGGTA
Organism: Prochilodus magdalenae; assembly: GCA_024036415.1. NCBI lineage: Eukaryota > Metazoa > Chordata > Actinopteri > Characiformes > Prochilodontidae > Prochilodus > Prochilodus magdalenae. Next base: position 199,309 of record JAMWET010005308.1, read on the forward strand.
ATATAATAAACGGTTTCAGGTTTACTGTTCCTCTTTTCATCTAAAATAATTTAAATATGGACTAATCTGGTTTTATTTAGCAGGTCATTATTTATGAGAGGTGAAAGATGAAGGGTCCTCCTACTGAAGAAGCTGTTAGAAGTGAAATTAATAAGACTATAAGCTATAAGCGCTAACGTTTAGCATAAATACGCGCTGCTGCCCGGCGCTGTATCCTGTAATTAAATCAGGCTCCAGTTCAGATCGATCATCATAAGCCCCGCCTCTTTTAGTTCAGGAATATGTTCCTGTGACTCTGCTGACTTTCTAAATGAGGAGGACATCAGATCTGAACCGTATGCAGACTGATTTACTGATTACTAGATAATGCATATGGAGAAAAAAACACGAATAGTCGAATCATCGGCCAGGACGGGCGAATCCGATTCGACTGACAAAATTCTGAGTCGGGTACAGCCCTACAGTCAACCAACATTTATTTGTATACAGCATTTTGCAACTAATGTCGTCTCAAAGAAAATCTACAGAAGAGCAGTTTATTGAAAGATCAAAAGAATAAAAAGAAAGTAAAAAGTGTACAGTCCACGTATAGACCTAGGGAGAGTAATTTAGGGTCCAAGCCCCCCTGTGAGTAAGCCAGAAGCCACAGCGGCAGGGAAAAGCTCCTTTGGAGTATGAGGAAGAAACCTCGAGAGGATCCCAGGCTCAAGCAGAAGCCATCCTCCTCTAGTCGACCCCCCGGGTGAAGAGTAAAGACATAGCTGATGAGATTTTCTGACATAATTCAATCAAGAATCGTGAAGCTTGAACATCAGAAACGTTCTGACTAATCCAGGAGTTCCAACCAACGCATAGGTTCTCTGTGAAAGTGAGTTCATGACCAGTGCCAGACGCTGGTGGCTCCACTGTGGGAATTCCGCTCATGCAAGCTGACAAGCAGAAGAGCATCGTCGGGTCAGGCAGGAGGTGCAAAAGTCAAAGACCACCCTTCATGAATTTCATTTCCCATCAAAATGGTCATTATAGGAGTTGTTTGTAACACAGGCTGTCAAATTCAAGCTCCTAAAATGGCTATTTACAGAAAATTACTAACATAATAACTATATATTATACTATATATTAATTATAGACAAAGAAATAATACATACAGAAATATATAATTAACTACATGTATAATAGACAGTTGTTCAGTATTCCATATGTCCAGTCGTTACCTTTATTACAGCTTCCAGTCTGTTCAGGGAGAGTCACTTTCCCTGCAGCCACACCTCCAAAGTTCAGTCGAAAAAGTTGGTGTGGAATTTTCTGATGATATGATGAATGCTGGTAATCCCAAACACTGCGATGTTGAGTTCTGGACTCTTGGAGTGGTCAGTCCATTGCTTAGAAGACACCAGCAGCTCCTTTTTTTATTTACTGAGGACTTCTTAAATCCTTTCACATCCTTTCAGACCCACAGCATTGAGTTATCTGCTCAGTTGCCTCAAGATGGCCAGAGAGCTGTGGATGTTTTCAGATCTGAAGCGAGCGTGGAACTTGGTGTTCTCCTCTCTCTCACTCAGAGAAAATATTTCAGTCCTGTTTATCTGATGATGTCAGTTTTGGTGGTCTAGCAGGTCTGGCAGTTGTTGGGAGCCCCAGTTTCTCTGTAACTTTTTGAACTCCAGTTCCTGTTTTTTCACTTATTTACCGTGACTCTCTTCTCCTTCTTCTTTAAGCCAGTGGGTTATCTTATATACACTCATCATTTAAAGAATAGCTGCACCCAGAAGGATTACAGTGCAGTTGGGAAGGAAGATAAAGGTGACCAGGAACAATAAACGATGATCCACTTAGACTGATATGGGGAATATTAATTAAGCTACACATACAGAAGTAGCGCCAGATGTCTCGGCATGGAGTTGCAGAGGTTCCTAATGATGCCCTGTGATAATCCATCCCATGCAGCTTGTATATTCTCACACAGCTCCAGCAGATTGTGTGGTAAGGGTGGAGGTGGAGTGACACCAGACCTTCTGGACGTGTGAGGCGTGCTCACAAATCATTCATTATGGCATCATAGTCATAGTGCCTCCACACACGGATTCGCTGGCTGCCTCCAAGACAAATGCGGGACACTGAAGATGACCCGCTGCCATTCTGAGTCACTCTAGCCCAGTCTGCCACGACACCATTGCAGTCTTTGGTGATGTTGACGTGGTGTTAGGGACAGTTGTCGTAACCGTTGTCTACCAACAGGATGACTCATGGAAGGCATCCCTGCTTGCTGAGTGTCTAGTACAGACACAATGTTGAGGTCCCTGCTTCTGCCACATGCATGGACGAGTGTGATACTTGAATCGTTCACATGGCTCACAATAGCAAACCTCCCCACCGGGTTTCATTCCTGTGGGTTGATTCCTTCTGGGTGCAGCTATTTGTGCCATTACCCTTGATGATGACTGTATCTAATCTCCCCCGAAAGTGAAGACCTGCTTAATAGGCCGCTTTGGCTAGAAATGAAATGAATACATGGCAGTCAATGAAACACAAATTGCATCACACTCCCAGCTTGTTGATTTGATCTGGATAATAAAGTTACTGTTGTGTACAGTCTGTTGGATTTCTGCACCATGTTGCCACTAACTGACATCAATCATTATAGAATTACATCATTTAAATTGTTTGGCAGAACGTGTGGACATCCATACGCTAAGACCGACTCATAACCCCAGAAATCATGAGCTTCGACTCAGGAACTCAAATGATCTTAACCATTCTCAGCCGATACCACTTTTGCTTGCTCAAGGTTGGGCTCTGGGTAAAGGAAGCAGGTCGTGTGATGGCATCAAAGGGGAAAGGAAAAAATTGGATCTGGAACGTGTCCGAGTGCGTTCAGCTTTGAGCTGGTCCGCCCGAGGCCCTGGTTGCGGCATGGCATTGTGGGTCGGATGTGGAGGATGGCTCTCTGGGGAGGCCATGCCCCTCCTACGCTTCCAACAAACAAACAAACATGTGGGCAGAGGAGAGGAAAAGAGAGTGGTGACGCCTGACAGAAAGAATAGAAAGAAGAGGCTAATGTGGCTAACGAGTAGCCTAGTGGAAGTTTACTGGATGTTTAATTCTTAGCACGCTTCCCCAAATCATGCTGCAGTGTTAAGTGAACTCGAATAGATTATGATACACTGTTGCTATGACAACAGCAGTACTGTCAATAATGTCATTTTGCCCATTGTTATAGACAACAGTGCGTCAGAAACCACATATCCAAGTCTATCTGAGAGGACTTCGAACTTGGCGCGTACTAGATGGGTAACCAAAGGTCCATTTAACCCATAGGAGCCCAGACTCATTTAACCACAACCCTTTCTGCTCCACCTTTTGGTAGAACATATTATGAGCTATTGTATTTTAATAAAGAGGAGGTTGAAGTTAACCACATTTATGCTAATAGTGTCTATGCTAAGCTAATGTAATTAAGACTGACTGTGTCCTGTATTGTTATTGCCCCAAACAAACAGGTCAAAATATCAAAAAATATAAAAATACCAGTAACATATGTCTCAACACCCATTACGTAACTTGTATTCCATCATTGTGTTCTAGATATGGGGTCATAATGGGTTCTACGTACTAGAGAACATGCTATCAGAGCATTAGAACTGTTAAATGGGTTTATAACAGACGTTATAGATACAGAAAACAAGACTGTTGGGTCTCATGCATTAACCAAGCACACCAGCCATTTAGCAACAGAGGTCACATGATCACAGATGCACAAACTGGCATGTTACTGGGTCCAGCATGTTCAGTATAGGTCACTTAGGGACTCCATGAGTTGCAGTGAAGAATGAAGAACTTTCCAGGCTTTTAGAGGGCTTGTGCCACTTACATCACTGTGGACTCTTATGGGTTAAGGTTGTCTGGGGAATTAGGAGGTCTTAGGTTTCAGATAAACCACTATAGTGAGGATGGCGAGCATAAATAGTCTACGGTTCTGCAGGTTCCTCAACCAGAGAGTTACAAACCAAAGTAACCACAACACACGACTGCTGACTTTGCATTTGTCTGTATTTGTCTACAGCTGACCAGCACAATGTCTCGGTTGACTGACGTAAGACTAAGTTTCTTGTTGTCTTGGTCAACCGCTACACTTGCTAGCATGGTAATTCGGGTGGCCACTTCCATAACCCCAAAAAAGGAGGACGTCCTACCCCCAATAGGAGGACATCATAAACATGGGAGGCTGGGTATGATACTACAACAGAATTAAAATCATAAGCTGACCTGTATAACACATAAATGATTACTGTACGCACCTAACTGGGTGGAATTGATGACATTCGAGAGTCAGACAGGAGCTTACTAATGGACTAGCATTTAGAGGGCTGCCCTGAGGTTGGCCTGTAGTGGAGTCATTATGTCACATGACCTTGTTAAACCAATTTAATTCAAGGCGCGTTTTTTGATAGGGACAGGAGTCAATGGCCCACATAATATTGTTCCCGAGTAAATATTTTAAATAGTGCATCCCAAAAACAGGACTAATAGGTGTCGGCCCAGGTATTGCGCTGATCAGGTGACAGGAAGTTGACTGTCCGGCTTAAAACTGGACATGTGGCCACCCTAATGACAATAATGGAGCCTTCACATGCTACCAGAACCTGAGTTCCATAATTATGGCAGTTTACACATGCATGCCCCCTCAAGTCATGAGACGTTCATTTTGCTCTGACAGCAAAGCACCTGAACCTGAGCATTAGCAGCCTATGCTAGGAACTATCCCAGTTTAGCTGAAGTCCCAATATCTGCAGAAACACTGGAGCAGGTTAACACTGCATTCAACCCAAACGCTTACCTCACATTCTACGGAATGAATCAATTGATAAATTGCTTTGATAACTCGAATTAATAAAGAAACAAACATTAACATTGACTGAAGTGGCCTAGACCCCCCAAGACCCCCTGCACCCTGTAACTACAGACCTGATGTATGATGATTTATGTTTGTCTGATAGCATTACATAGAGGTAGTCTTGGGTTGGAGGTTAGGGAACCAGCCTTGTGACCGGAAGGTCGTCGGTTTAATTCCCTGAGCCGGCAGTAATGACTGAAGTGCCCTTGAACAAGGCACCACCGACTGCTCCCCAGGCGCCATGGATAGGGCAGCCCACTGCTCTGGGCAAGTGTGCTCACTACCCCCCAAAATGGCTTTAAACTCTATACTCAGAGAATGACTGGCCTCACCTAGCTATGACTGACCTGTAGCTCCAAAACCACAGAAGCATACCTCAGCTACCGAACACGTATAGGCTGATGGACTACCTTTGTGCGAAGGGGAATCCGTATCATTTAGACTTCCTGCAGACCTGCTCCTTAGAAGGTGTGAAGGAAATGGTAAGCCAGCGTGGGAGCAGAGGGGGTGCAGTAGATGGAAAGATGGAGAACGGGGTGAGCAGTGACTAAGAGACTTCATGGAGGTGGCCTGTAATACCAGTAAATTACACTGTCTGTCAATGACAGTAGTTAGCAGTAGGTAATTTGATGTCCTCTTCACTCCCTCTCAGGCTGTCCACATCAATCACAGTAATAGCTTATCTCCTCTTATGAGCTCAGTGGCTTACAACCGCCCGTTCCTGGTCAAGGTGAGAATAGTCATAACACTCTGTCACAAGAACACAATGGTGTTAGTGCAAAGGTCAAGAGGAAAGGGGGAACCATGTGCTGACCGACACTTTAGCGCAGTGTTTGACCACCAGTGTTACTCTAACGGCCTGTTTCTTATAGACTTCATATGAAAGTGTTTCTATTTGATTTATTATTGATTATTACATTAATCTATAAAATTTCATGTATGTAAGGTGTGAAAAAGTCAGAGGGACACTTTTACGGAATTCTGTTTTCTCCGAAATTCATTATTTCATCATTTGCCTGTCCTTTTAGTTAATTGTTATTTGAATAGAGTCAATGGAAAGTATTACAGTACCACTCTTTATTCATTGTTCAATTTAATGTATTGCATTGTATGACTTACTGAATTTAATATTTATCATTTCTTTATTAAATGGTCACTTGTCTGAGCAGAAAATAATCCCATCAAGATTTCTGTTTCTGTGGTATACACAGTAGCGGTCAAAAGTTTAGACACGGCTACTCACAGAAGGTTCTCCTCATGGAATTAAACAGTCCACCTTAAACACCTCTCAGCTTTCTTAACCTGCAGTGGAGGCTGATATATAACGCGATTTGTTTCTAAGCAGGTTTGGAGCAGTTGTATTGGTTTGTCCATCATGAATATTCACTATACTGATGAAGTACCTGTGCTAAAAGTAGAAACAAGTTTTTTTGTTGATATATATAATATATATGTAAATATATATTAGATGTGGAGATATGGCAGAACTATGAAACTGTGATACATCAACAGTATATGTGGAATATCAGGATATTCTCATCAGTTAGAACTGGTAAGTGTGAACCTGCTCTATCCCAGCTCTGAACTGGGATTATTCTAAACCGCTATATGCCAACTCTAAACTGCTCTTAGAGTATGTACAGTGTGTGTATATATATATATATATATAGCTCATACTCATAGCATCACACACTCATAGCATCACACACTGATATTATATTATATATATATATTACTCTTACTCTTATAGTATGTACAGTGTGTATATGTGTATATATATATATATATTTATATATAATATCAGTGTTTGATGCTATGAGTGTGTGATGCTGTGTATGATCTATATATATATATATCATACTCATAGCATATATATATATATATTCATATATATGTATATACATATATCATACTCATAGTATCACACACTGAACTGAAGACCTAGCTTTAACAGTCATGAGATACTCTATCAATTGATTGGTCAGCACAGATCTCATTACATATTTGCTGGAGTACAGCATAGTGGTGAAGCTGCCTTTTGCTTTTAGGTTGAAAACGTCTAGAACTGTCTGCCTTCTCAGGTCTGTTGGAAACTCAGTGTTTATTGTACAAGTGTGTATGTATTACTGTGTATACATTTACCATGTGGTTAACAACTGCATCACCAGAATAGAACTGTATGCATTTACGACAGGACAGAGTCCCTGGGATATTGTTGTTCTCAGGGTTCTACAGGTCGTAGGTCAAACACCACTTGGAGACAGTTGACCATTTGTTGATACTAGATAAGATCACACCCTCTTTTTGTTATCTTTAGGGGGTGCTTAAATAGTGTATAAAACCTGTGTGACAGGGGTCTGTCTTCAGACTGAGTAGGCTGCGTAAGACTGAGTAGGGCTGCGTAAGACTGAGTAGGCCTGCGTAAGACTGAGTAGGACTGCGTAAGACTGAGTAGGGCTGCGTAAGACTGAGTAGGGCTGCGTAAGACTTAGTTGTGCTGCGTAAGACTGAGCAGGGCTGCGTAAGACTGAGTAGGGCTGCGTAAGACTGAGTAGGGCTGCGTAAGACTGAGCAGGGCTGCGTAAGACTGAGTAGGGCTGCGTAAGACTGAGTAGGCTGCGTAAGACTGAGTAGGGCTGCGTAAGACTGAGTAGGGCTGCGTAAGACTGAGTAGGGCTGCGTAAGACTGAGTAGGGCTGCGTAAGACTGAGCAGGGCTGCGTAAGACTGAGTAGGGCTGCGTAAGACTGAGTAGGGCTGCGTAAGACTGAGTAGGGCTGTGTAAGACTGAGTAGGGCTGTGTAAGACTAAGTAGGGCTGCGTAAGACTGAGCAGGGCTGCGTAAGACTGAGTAGGGCTGTGTAAGACTGAGTAGGGCTGTGTAAGACTAAGTAGGGCTGCGTAAGACTGAGCAGGGCTGCGTAAGACTGAGTAGGGCTGCGTAAGACTGAGTTGTGCTGCGTAGGACTGAGTTGTGCTGCGTAGGACTACGGTCCGACTGAGTATGACCGAGTAGGACTGCGTAAGACTGAGTAGGCCTGCGTAAGACTGAGTAGGGCTGCGTAAGACTGAGTAGGCCTGCGTAAGACTGAGTAGGCCTGCGTAAGACTGAGTAGGGCTGCGTAAGACTGAGTAGGGCTGCGTAAGACTGAGTAGGGCTGCGTAAGACTGAGTAGGGCTGCGTAAGACTGAGTAGGGCTGCGTAAGACTGAGTAGGGCTGCGTAAGACTGAGTAGGGCTGAGTAAGACTGAGTAGGGCTGAGTAAGACTGAGTAGGGCTGCGTAAGACTGAGTAGAGCTGAGTAAGACTGAGTAGGGCTGCGTAAGACTGAGTAGGGCTGCGTAAGACTGAGTAGGGCTGCGTAAGACTAAGTAGGGCTGCGTAAGACTGAGTTGGGCTGAGTTCAGACTGCACTGGACTGGCCTGGCTTAGGACGAGAGATGTGAGTGAACTGCGATCGCCTTGATATAAACTACTCCAACATCTCCAGCCTTCAGTCTCCTGACTCCATCCTTCTGGGCAAGCAAGAAAAGAAACTACAGGTCCCTCAGCTAGCCTCCCGCTAACAGCTTCAGTAAAGTATTGTGAAACCTGGTTTAACTTCCAGTATATATTAAACATGGCGGCTGCTGGAACAAAACTTTATATCTCCATTTTTAGTGTAGAATGATGTAATGTAATATGAAAGGGCCTCTTGTTCTTTGCACATTGTGTGTAGGTTTCACAGTAAACGGACCAGAAGAAATGTTTTAACTTAATAACTAACTAAAAATAACTTAACTTAATAACTCCTAATGCCTTCTCCTGAAAGTTATTACTCTGGGGATGTGAGGTTTTCTCCTGTAGAGTCTTAGTAAATGTGTTTCTTAGTATTATTATTTTGTTGCTTTTAACCTTGCTTTGTTTTTATTTATAAGTGTGTCAGTAAATGTCAAGTATTTTATAAAAATATTACTGTATATTAATAATGTTGAGTATTTATTAATGATTAATCACAGACTAATGGCTCTCAGTCCTCTCTCAAAGTAAATAATCAAGAAGGCAGAATATTTTTTTATTAAGAAGCCCTTAGGTTCTCACAGCTGCCCACCACTCGCTGTCCCCCATGCCCATGCCCTCTCTGCCCCCCCTTTTCTCGGCCCCTTGCATCTTTCAATTTGGAGTAGAGTCTATTCCTCTCCAGGACACTGCGGTGCGCTAGCCCACTTCTGACACCAATGTGACGCTGGTATAGAAGGCAGGGGAAACACTGTGCTCCAAGCGAATGTTCTTTCAGAAGAGACAAACAAAGGGGAGAACTGCCACTCAGCGCAAAACAAAGCAGCTGAAAAGCAGGCAGATCACATCCAACCACACACTATCCACTCATGGCAGTCGAACAAACCCACACTAATCATTCCACAGCCCAGCACAGAACAACAGAACCGGCACATGCTTGTGTTATGGTAACAAGAGCAACAACTTAATTACACTGGATGTCTCTCTTACCGTGGCTGCGTTGCTCCCGTGAGACCTGGGGAGGCTGTGCGCGTGGCTGCCCCGCCCGCGGCCAGTAGCGGGACGCTACATCATATTCTGTCTTCCAGTGACGGTGTTTGATTGTGTCCTGTCATCGAGCGACTGTGCTAATTGGTGACTGCTGTTATCTCTGTGCGTGTGTAGTGCGAGGTGCCAGATTCGGGACAGCGAGGCTAGTAAAACCCTGACCTCAATATGGACGGTTGCGTCAGTGGAGGAGAGCGGTGTGTACATACAGACAGGAGGAAAGGCATCACAGCAAGTCCGTCTTAATTGATCACAGACGCTGCAAATTGAGGCAATGCGGTGAAGGTTTCGTCAGACCTGGCGAGAAAACAGGTCGTGCCAAAGTTCCAACTGTACCATGACTTATTGTGTTTTTACTGCTGTGTAATATAAACATGTGTTCGCATCCTCATAATTAGTTTTCTTGGTTTTGATTTCATAACAGCACTGTGACTCGGTCGTAAACAGCGCGCTTTATGATGGGCCAGGTAAATGTTCAGGGGAGTTTATGCCATTATATTGCCAGATCGTAATGACTTTGTCCAGCTTCCTGTTGGCGTTCGCGCCGTGTCTGCACCTCTTCTCTTGGACGTTGATGAACGACGTGTCTGAGAAGCGTTTCGGAGAGAAATGTGCGGGCTTTGAATAGGATTTCCTTCTGCGATACGACTTCTGTGAAGTTGCAGCTGGCTTGGAGATTAAGGCTGTGGTCAGTGCAGGCCCGCTTGGGGGGATGCAGGTTACCGGGCAGGATTGAATCGGCCAGCGGAGGAGAGGATGGAATTTTGGAAGAACGGGGAAGAAGGCCCAGTCATGAGTGTATGTGTGTGTGTATTTGTGTGTGTGTGTGTGTGTGTGTGTGTGTGTGTGTGTGTGTGTGTGTGTGTGTGTGTGTGTGTGTGTGTGTGTGTTTGTGTGTGTGTGTGTGTATGTGTGTGTGTGTGTGTGTGTGTGTGTGTGTGTGGATCAAGGAATAAAACTTGGTGGGTAGGTTTGATATTGTGAGACATGCGAATGACTCAAGTTACTCGGCTGCCCATGTGACATACGCAAGGATGGGCCTTATCACTGTACCTGACTGACCCAACAGTCACGATTGCAGACAGTCAGTGAGCAGTGATGTCCTCCATGAGTCATCCTGCTTGCGACAGAACCATTGGCAACATCACCAAAGACTCAGAATGGCAGCGGGTCATCCTTAGTGACGAGTCCCGCTTTTGTCTTGGTGGAGACGACCAGCGAAACCATGTGTGGAGGCACCGTGGTCGGCGCCCAGATGAACAGTTTGTTGTCATGTGTCACATGTCCAGAAGGTCTGGTGTCACTCCACCTCCACCCCTACCACACAATCTGCAGGAGCTGTGTGAGAATATTCAAGCTGCATGGGATGGATTATCACAGGACACCATTAGGAACCTCTACAACTCCACAGCATGCTGAGACGTCTGACATATTGCTTTAGCATAGCTCAATAAATATTGTCCATATCATTCCCAAGCACTGCAAACCGACACTTCCTTCTGGGTGCAAATATTCTTTTGATGTGTATATATATATATATATATATATATATATATATATATATATATATATATATATATATATATATTAATTGTGTCAGAGCTGTAGACAATTCCATAATAACTGAGTAGCATTTGTAATATCATATATATTACAAATATATATTACATAAAGTATTCTATAGTATATAATGCGCGCACACACACAAACATACACATACACACACACATATATATATGTATATACGTATATATGATGTGATATATATATATATATATATATATATATATATATATATATATATATATATATATATATATATATATATATATATATATATATACAAATACATTCCACAGAACACAGGCATCCACTGGCTAATAAATATAGATGTGATATTTGCATATATAGTATTTAACATCATTTATATAACATCCAGTGAGATGCATGTTTGGGAAGTTCAGAAATATAATAATATCAGTATATGATTTACAGTCATATGCAAACGTTCCCCCAAAAGCATTCCTCCTCCTGCTTTCGAATGACATGTTTTGTTGATCTTATAAGCGAAATTAAATTAAAACTTCATCTGCGAAGAGCCTCTGCACATTGTAACACACAGTTACTGTTTATCCGCTGAGTTTAAAATGCTGGGACAAAATGAAACCCAAAATGCGGCCTGTTCTTTTCACTTACAAGTCAACAAAACACGCCATGCCAACATCTCTGAACGTCTCTGAGGCTACTAACCATGTTTACCCACTGCATCAAACTGCTGGGTTTAAAATACACGAGAAATTTGATGTTCCATTTTTCAGTCCCTTTGGTACATCACATATGACATCTGTGGTCATGCGCTGCTAATCAGAGAAAGTAACGCTCTGCAGAATCAGCAGTTAGAGTGTTGTCCAGCCGGTGAAAGGGGCCGATGATAGATGCTGAGCACTGCTGGCTGTTTTCATAGTATTGTTTTTAGGTCATTTTTATTTGGCTTTTGTTTTAAATCGAATAAAGCATGTCTAAGAAACTGACTCATGCTTTTGTCTTTTCACTCTTAACTGAGTGTTCACAGCAACATGCCACAGAGAATTCCAGCCGCCTTCACTCACTGCTCTACAGTCTCTGTTGAAATACTACTACTGCTTTCAAAGCACCATCATACATTATACATCTCTGTATGACCCCCAACACTTCTCCAGCTCAAATTCAAATGGACTAGGTTTAAAATCAGATGAACTAGGTTTACAATCAAATGGACTAGGAATAGGCTGAATCAGATGACTAGGTTTAAATTCAAATGAACTAGTTTTAAAATCAGATAAACTAGGTTTAAAATGAGATGACTAGGTTTAAATTCAAATGAACTAGGTTTAAAATCAGATGAACTAGGTTTAAAATCAGATGAACTAGGTTTAAAATCAGATGAACTAGGTTTAAAATCAGATGAACTAGGTTTAAAATCAGATGAACTAGGTTTAAAATCAGATGAACTAGGTTTAAAATCAGATGAACTAGGTTTAAAATCAAATGGACTAGGAACGGGCTGAATCAGATGACTAGGTTTAAATTCAAATGAACTAGGTTTAAAATCAGATAAACTAGGTTTAAAATCAAATGGACTAGGTTTAAAATCAGATGAACTAGGTTTAAAATCAAATGAATAAGCTTTAAAAAGCAAATGGACTAGGTTTAAATTCAAATGAACTAGGTTTAAAATCAGATGACTAGGTTTAAATTCAAATGAACTAGGTTTAAAATCAGGTGAACTAGGTTTAAAATTAGATGAACTAGGTTTAAAATCAAATGGACTAGGTTTAAAATCAGATGAATTAGGTTTACAATCAAATGGACTAGGTTTAAAATCAGATGACCTAGGTTTAAAATCAGATTAACTGGATTTAAAGTCAAATAAACTAGGTTTAAAATAAAAAGAACTAGGTTTAAAATCAGATGAACTGGGTTTAAAGTCAAATAAACTAGGTTTAAAATAAAAAGAACTAGGTTTAAATTCAAATGAACTAGGTTTAAAATCAGATAAACCAGGTTTAAAATCAGATGAGCTAGGTATAAAATGAAATGAACTAGGTTTTAAATCAAATGACCTAGGTTTAAAATCAGATGAACTGGGTTTAAAGTCAAATGAACTAGGTTTAAAATCAGATAAATGTAGTTTGACGGAAGAGTTATTTCATTCAAAGTTTTTTCTTTTGTTGAGTAAAACTTCACAATTGCTTGTAACAAAAAAAAGTAAATTCCATTACTTTTTATTAATTAATATTTATTATGATTGTAAAACATGTTTTGTTGGTCCAACTAAATAAGATTTTAGAGTTGAGTAAAACTTGTTCAATTGCTTTCAACAACACAAAGTAATTTTTTAAGTTGCACTTTTTACAGTGATATTATTATTATTATTATTATTATTGTTGTTGTTGTTGTTTTGTTGTTGTTATTATTGCTATTGTTTGATAGTTTTACTTTTGTAAAATTTATAAACATGCTATTAATCATTCAGAGTATATAATTTTAGTTCATGAGTAAAACGTGTATTTTCAAATCACTTTTAACCTCTGACAAAGTGAGCTTTTTTAGGTTGCACGGTGTTACACAAATTATTATTATTATTATTATTATTATTATTATTATCTCTCTCCGTCTCTCTCTCTCTGTCTCTCTCTGATCTCTTTTCTCTCTGTATATCTCTCTTGCATGCTCTAATTATGCTCTCTCTCTCTCTCGCTATCTTCATCTCTCTCTGTGTATTTTAAATCACTTTTAATCCTCTGAGAAGCACTATGAGCTGCCTCTCTCAGGTATGTCTCTCAGTCTCTCTACACTCTCTCTCTCTATTATCTCTCTTATTATTATTATTATGATGATGATGATTATCTCTCTCTGACTCTCTCTCTCTCAGATCCTGCAGGCGGTTGTTAGGAGACCCGTTTTCTCTGTGTCTTTTTCATGTCTTGTTTTTTTTACTTATGTTCATGGGACTTTCTCTTTTCTTACACAAGTTGATTATGTTGAATCCTCTCTCTCTCTTTCTAAGATGAAATTGTGTGTAATAAGTCAGTGACTCCTGTAGGAACAGCTTTCGTTGACAGGACACATCTGTAACTGGTTGGAAGGATGTAAGAGCGGAGAACCGAAGTACTGAATTGTATAATGTGAACTTAATGGCTGTTTGACTTTTGCACAGAGCTCAATTCGAGTGGTTGATGGTGGAACGTCTTTATACCAGGGGACAAATGTAGTTATGCAAGACTGAAGCTGCTAAAATTAGAAATAAGTATTTCCTGGAGGAAATACAGACTGATTGCAACGTAAGCTTGGTGCTAGTCAGCTGCTAAGGTGTCGTTAAAAATGAATGGGAGTGTATGGGAGGAACGAGGGATGAATAAATGACAAAGTGAGGACACTACAGAGGACACGGTGAGGGTCAGTATGGCTGTGCAATACAGCTTGGGGATCTGCCTTGAGTAACCACATGCAGAACCAAAAGGGTTTGGGGGAGTCCAAAAATGAATGGGACTCTATGGAAGGAATGAGGGAGGAATAAACGACATATAAAAGAAAACAGAACCTTATAGCTGTGCTTTCGAGGTTGGGCACCTGCCTTCAGTGAGTATATGAAGTTTGGTGACTGTCAAGTAAAGGAAACACCAGGGTTTGTGTGGGAACAAGAAATGAATAGGAGTCTATGGGAGGAATGAGGGATGGAGAAAGACAAACCGTAGATCAACATTGGATTGGTGCTTGGGGGTCCGCTATGAGAAAGTGTTTTTTCTGGAAAATGTACAGAATTACAGAAATCTTCCAATCAAAAAGCTGTACAATTCTGGGATAGGCTGTGGTTGCTATGGGTGGAGCGAGGGATGAATAACTGACATATAAAGGAGTGCGGGTCAGTATGTCTGTGAACTAGAATTTGCCGATACGCACTGAGTGAGTACATGCAGTTTGGTGGCTGTAGGTTGCAGGAGACGATAGAGTTTGAATGGATCTGAAAATAAATGGGACTCTATGGGAGGGATGGAAAAAAAGACAAACAGACGAGTGTGGGTTGCGCCGGCATTGATCTCAGGTTTGGATGTCTGCCCTGAGATGGTGCATTAGAAACGGTGTCTCTGGGTCGAGCAGAAGTATAGTCCATTGACGTCCACTTTTCCATCCCATTCATTCTTAATGGAAGAAAATTCCGGAAAAACACAAGCACACTGTTCCTGATCAAACTGAACATTCTGTTAACGGAATGTTGACGGTATCTTGAAACCTGCGGGAGAAGGAGAAGAAGCATTGCACAATCCTTAAAAACCTTGTACCACGCAACTAACCAACTTTCCCACGTGCTGGATGACAGGCAGCTTAATGACTAAAGGATGCTCTGGTTAAATGGTTCCTACTGAAAACAGCGCACAGGAAAACGTCTACAAAGAATGAACTTCAGGGTGCTGAAAATAACGCGCCTCTGAGCAGAAAGGGCTGCTCAAGCAGCTGTAAAATGTCCATCAACACAAGGACGGCATCCTGTCCCTGCTAGAGATACCAGGCTCTCTGCTGTTGGCAGAAAGGAGCTTTAAACCTCTCACAGAGATACACAGTTCATACACATACCGCCAATGGCTTACATTTTCCAGACAAATTCCGAATTTTTTTTTTTTAATGTTAAAAAATTCCATTAAGAATGAATGGGGAAGAAAAGCACTGTCTACTGTACTTCTGTTTGACCGACAAGCACTGTTTACCATACCCTCACATCTCAGGCCAGACCCCCAAACACAAATTCAACGTTGGTCTGACCCACACTCATCTGTTTGCCTTTTAATTCATCCAATTTTTCTTCCATAGACTTCCATTCATTTTTGGCCCTACACAAACCCTGTTGTTTCCTTTGACCTATAGACCCCAAACCACATCTACTCACTCAGGGGAGATCTTCAAACTCTAATCCACAAATACACACTAAGACCTTTACTCTTCAATGGGTCATTTAGTCATCCCTCGTTAATGCCATAGACTTCCATTCATTTTTGGCCCTACACACTGTGTTGTTTCCATTGACCTATAGACCCCAAACCGCATGTACTGACTCAGGGGAGATCCTCAAACTCTAATCCACAGACACACCCTAAGAACCTTAACTCTTCAATGGGTCATTTAGTCATCCCTCGTTAATGCCATAGACTTCCCATTCATTTTTAGCAACACCTTAGTAACCGGCTAGCAAACAGCTATGCAGTCACTCGTTTTCTTCAGGGAATGCACTTCTAGTTATCGTAGTGCCCACTGCTGGCTTGTGATGCACGTTGGAAGTGCCAGACTCAGTGAGAGAGACTTGTAGAGCTTGTAAATAGCTGGCCATGTCAGCACACAGCTGTATATGTGTTTACTGAGCTTTGTTGAGCTAGGCTGTGGGGCTGGACAGTGGTTAGGTGTTCACCATGTACTAGAAGTATGTGTCTATTGATGGCCTGCCAGCTATGTTGCTGCTGAGCGGCAGCTTCTCCACTACTGCTGTGTTCAGTAAAGAGCATTCACCTATAGTGTTATGTTTTCCATGTCTCCTTCTTTGCCAAGCTCTCAGGAGAGAAGTGGCACTAGGACAAACCCAGAGGGAACATGGCAGCTCGGTGAGGGAGATGGTGGCAGCACGGTAAGGGCCAGCAGTGAAGCCCAGCTGAGGACAGCCAAAGAGGTTGGAGTCTGGATGTTAGGATTGCGGTGATGGGGACATGGCAGCTTGGTGCCATTTAGCCATGGCCCCAAATGCCTCAAGCTGACAGTGTGGCCGAGTGTGATGGTTTGCTAGGCGTGTCTGACATGGCGGTGGCTGGTGCGGGAGTCTTCTGTTGCCAGAGGAGCTGTGTCTAAAAGGATGTCTGAAAGCCCTCACTGAAAAAGACCAGACGCATCAAACAAAGAAGCTGCTGGTGACCAATGGATTGAGCAACCCATAGTCCTCAACATCACTGAAGAGTGGACACACCAAGTACTGGCCAAATACAGTGTTTATCAGCTCAGTGATACAGTGTTTATCAGCTCCACTGACCATATAGGTGTCCTTTGTAGTTCTACAATTGGTATATCTCTGTTTCTGTGTACTGTACACTGGTCAGAACCTGCCAACAGGATGACCACAGAACAGGTATTGTGTGGGTGGTGGACCATTATCAACACTGCAAGGTCGTGTGTTAGTGTGTGTTGTGCTGGTGTGAGTGGATCAGACACTGCAGCGCTGCTGGACACCTCAGTATCACTGCTAGGCAAAGAATCATCCACTAACCGAAACATCAGTGTTTGCTTATGCAACGTCAGACATCTCGTCATGGAGTTGTAGAGGTTCCTAATGGTGCCCTGTGACAAAAACAACAATAGCAGGACTCGTCAGTGAAGATGACCCGCTGCCATTCTGAGTCACTCCATGACAGTCTGGCACACCACCAATGCAGGCGTTGGCAACGTTGGCATGGTGTTGAGGGCTGTCGTCTTGGCGTTGTCCAGGCGTCTGCCTAAGGATGACTCAAGGAGGGTATCACTGCCCGATGAATGTCAGTCAGGTACAGCAATAAGGCCTGCTCTTGCTTGAATCATTTGGATGTCTCATAATGCCAAACCTACCAAGCTTCATTCCCATTGGTTGATTATTTTTGGGTGCGGCTATTTGTCCAGCTTTCGATGACGATGAGTGTATGATGTCAGATTTAGTTGTTGGGGTTTCTGGGTAATATTCTACATGGTCTGCACATGTTCTGTTGATCCACTGATGATGAATTTGCAGTGTTGTATATCCCAGCAGTTCAGTCTGATCTCCGCACGTTCCCTCTCCGACTGGATAATCAGACGTATATTTGTATTTCTGTGACATGAATTGATATGTATGTGCTGCATACACAGAAACACCCGCATGACATATTGCAGGAAATCATATATAACGCACAATGACAGTCACTGTCTGGGTGAATTGCCATTTGTTTGACTGTTTGGAAACGTATTGGCCCTCGAAAAAAAAAAAAAAAGTGGGGCACTCCAGGGAATTCTATCCAGGCACACAGTAATTTGTTGACTATGTGGGCTACACATGAATACATCATTCATAACTCTGCACTTTCACAGACTGAACTCAGATCGTGTAAACAGATGCTAACAGTGCTCGATCTTTAATGTGAAGCCACATGGAGCTCTCTTTGTTCAAAGCCACAGAGTCGGACTTAGTGCAGGGTTCCAGCAGAATGCCAAGTATGAGCGAAACGCTGCCGTCCTGCAGGTTCCAGCAACCGTTCGGTAAACACCCCGCGCTTTCTCTCCCCTCACGTCCCTGAGGTAGACATGGAGCCGCACAGCTGTTCCAAATAAGCTGTTGTACTCTGAGATCTTGTGAAGGAATTATGCTATTGTACTAACTGCTGTTAAATCAGGTTCAGCATTTCTGGCCCTGATTTATTTATTAGTCCTTTTATAATACATTTCATTTTTAACTCTTGTTGCATGTAATCGTCCATTTTATCAGCTCAACTGACCATATAGGTGCCCTTTGTAGTTCACTGGTCAGGACGACCACAGAGTGGCTGTGGGTGGTGGACCATTCTCAGGACTGCAAGGACACTTCAGTGTCACTGCTGGACTGGGAATCATCTACCAACCGAATCTATGCAGCCAACAGCGTCCTGTGTGCAGAGTCCTGTGGGCAGAGTCCTGTGGGCAGAGCCCTGTGTGCAGCGTCCTGTGGACAGCGTCCTGTGTGCAGCGTCCTGTGGACAGAGTGCTGTGTGCAGAGTCCTGTGTGCAGCGTCCTGTGGACAGAGTCCTGTGGGCAGAGTCCTGTGTGCAGCGTCCTGTGGGCAGAGTCCTGTGGGCAGAGTCCTGTGTGCAGCGTCCTGTGGGCAGAGTCCTGTGGGCAGAGTCCTGTGTGCAGCGTCCTGTGGACAGAGTCCTGTGGGCAGAGTCCTGTGTGCAGCGTCCTGTGGGCAGAGTCCTGTGGGCAGAGTCCTGTGTGCAGCGTCCTGTGGGCAGAGTCCTGTGGGCAGAGTCCTGTGTGCAGAGTCCTGTGGGCAGAGTCCTGTGTGCAGAGTCCTGTGGGGAGCGTCCTGTGGGGAGCGTCCTGTGACCTGAGTCCTGTGACCACCGATGAAGGACTAGAGGATGACCAACACTGCACTGTGCAGCAGCAGATGAGCTATCGTCTCTGACTGTACACCTGGGCAGAGTCCTGTGGAGTGTCTAATAGAGTGGATAGTGAGGGGGCACAGTGTTTAAACACACCAGCAGCACTGCTGTGTCCGATCCACTCACACCAGTAACACACACACACACACTGTGGTGGACTTGTGGTGGTCCTGACCACTGAGACGGGTAAAAGGGGGGGTTAGCAAAGTACATAGAGAAACAGAGGGACTATAGTCTATAACTGTAGAACTACAGAGTGCACAATGGATATGATCAAGTTGACCGTGAGTGTAGATAAAAGGAAGTGTGTTTAATGAAGTGGCCTAAAGGAGGAACATGGAGAGAACCCAGGCTCAAACGGAAAAACCCTGAGTCCTGAAAATGAAGCTGATTTATACAGTTCAGGTGATAAACATGTTGACTGTACATGGTTACAGGACCCAGCGTATTGAAAGAGTGGGGGAAATTGCGAAAGCTAATCGAATGTAGAGTCATAGTGTGTTTCTGTTTCCAGTACCGTGTGTAAGGTTTTGCTGGAGAAGTTGAATTCGGCAAACGACTGAGTGCCCTGTTTGCATTGCCCCTTCTGTGTTCTCTGTTCAGTCCTTAATTTACCAGACCGTAACCAGAAAGTAGCGGCGACATTGAGTGACTTGACCTTCGCCGGAGCTCATTTTCTTACTTGCAGGCAAAACAAAATCCCTGTTAACCGCAGCCTATGTGCCGTCTAACCTGTCACAGCAACGCCGCATGTTTTCACCCAGGCCTTACCGGACGGCCGGCCCCTTTTCACTCACTTTTTGTTTTTTTCTTCTTGATGAAAATGTTTAATATTCTAGGCTGTAGACATTACCTAGCTCTGTGATGAAGGCGTTTTAGAAAAAAAGCGAGGGAGCGAGCAAGATGGATGGACGGATGGCTGAAGAGAGGTGAGCCAAAAAAAAAGCTGTTTACTTTCCAGTCTGCTGTCAAAATCTCGACTCCACCATCAGTGAAGCTGGCTCCAGGAGTGGAGCTGTCAATCAGACACGCCAACTCCACCCTCATTAGACACATGTGTATGTGTGTGTGTATGTGTGTGTATGTGTGTACAAATACAAACACACACGCTCACACTTTCAACGTTCCCCCATCGCCTCCTGCTCGGAATTCATTAGTGCGTCGCCCCTCAGATATGATAATGTGTTTAGAATGCGGCGCTTGGGTTACAGTGACAGAATGCGCCTTTATTGAGCAGGACAGAGGCCCCGTTGACTGGCAGGACCAACGCGGAGCCGTCCACTTCAACGCCTGACCGAAATGTTTCCATGTCCACCCTGCTGAGACGTAAGGACGTGAGGTTCCTTTGGGTGGACACAGCGAGGCAAGAGTGTGTTGGTTTTCCTACCGTTTTGGGACAAATATGGCCAACGTTTGTAGGACGAACAGAGCTAACCTATAGTGCTAGGACCAAAACGCCATATACTCTCAAAGTCCATTCAAACCAGTAGGAGGTGCAAACAATACTGAGCTGAGGTTTGGAGTTATTGACATACATCAGGTATCTACTTATTGCCTTTACGTTATGTGCACACTCATCGTCCAAAAAGACTTTTTGCCCCCAGAGGGAATCAACCGATAGTAATGAAACCTGGCAGGTAGATTTGACATCATGAGACATGCGGATGAATCAAGTTTCATGCTCGGCTGTGCATGTTATGTAAGCAAGGACGGGCCTTATCGCTGTATCTGACTGACAATACAGCTCTGGAAATAAATCAGCATCTCCACATGTACAGCAGGTTCTTCGTGAGGAACCGAGGGGGTGGGTTCTAGCTTTACTGCCAGATACAGCGAGCGTCTGGTCAAGCAGCCAAACACAGAACAACACAGCTACAGACTGGCAGAGGACGAAAACCACTCTCTACTGACCGTGCTGAGGGCCACCTCATTCCAGTAACCACCGTAAGATGACCTCAAGTGACCTACAGAAAGACTGGTGAGCGGTGGCTGGGGTGGAATGCCCAGCGAGCATGGTTCTGAAACAGGCTTCAGGAGGTACGACAATTTGAGTAGTGGGAAAAGTTGAAGAGGGGTCCCAGGAAGCAAGATGCTCCTATTGACGTATTGTGCACCATACTGGTCATGCAGCTCAACCATAGCATGCTGTTGGTGACAGTGGATAGAAGAGGATATGCACCAGCAGCATGAAGGATCTGGGAGATGAACCACACAGAGAAAGAACCGACAGACTGCCCGATATGCATGGACTGACCCAACAGCTGTGACTGCAGAAATTCAGGGACCAGTGATGCCCTCCATAAGTCATCCTGTTATCGCTAGCACCATTGGCAGACAGCTGAACACCACAGGACGATGATGATTGCCTTTAACACCAACACCACCAAAGACTGCAGTGGTGTCGTGCCACCTCCACCCCACCACAAAATCTGCAGGACATGATTAGGAACCTCTACAACTCCGTGCCGAGATGTGGCATGATGGATTAGTAAACATGGCAGCCTAACACTACTACCAGAGACACTACTTCTGTGTGTGTAGCTCAGTAAAGATTGGCCACATCAGTCGAAATTTATTTCGATTTTATAGAGAACATTTAGCAGCGACTACTGGAACCATATGCTTCCTGTATCAGCTTTCATTCAGCCACATTCGGATCATGTTCATGATCTGCCATTTAAGGTCCTTCAACAGCATCTCAACGGGTCTGGACATTGGAATGTTGTCTTGCTCCACAAGCCAATTGCGCTTGACCTTCAGATCACAAGCTGATGGCTGGATATTGTCCTGTGGGATTTTCTGGCATGCATGGCTGCCCTTAGTTTGCATAGCATTCCCACACTACCATCACACTACCATCACCATGTTGGAGTGCCGGTGTTATGTTCGTATATGCCTTACTAGAGATGTAACTGCCCCTCTGTCTTCCCTAACATTCTTCTTTCGACTCACCAGTCCGCCAAGACTTTTGGTGTTTGACAAATGAGAAATGAACCTTTACGTTCCTATAGGTTAGCACTGGCTTTTAACCTAATCCTCCCATAAAGGCTTTCTTTGCCTAGTGTCCTTCTAATGATACCATCACAACACGTGACCTTATCTGAGATGAGCAAGGCCTCCAGTTCCTTAGATGTTCATGTGGGTTCCTGGGGGATGGGTCGTCGCCGGGCTCGTGGAGGCTGGTCACTTCTGGGAAGATTCACCACTGTTACGAGTTTCCACCATGTGGAGGTGTCTCTTCTCTTCTCTTCTCTTCTCTTCTCTTCTCTTCTCTTCTCTTCTCTTCTCTTTTCGTCTCCTCTCCTCTCTTCTCTTCTCCTCTCTTGATTTCTCCCTTCTCTTCTCTTCTCTTCTCTTCTCTTCTCTTCTCTTCTCTTCTCTTCTCTTCTCTTCTCTTCTCTTCTTCACTCTTCTCCTCTCCACTCCACTCCACTCCACTCCACTCCACTCCACTCCACTCCTGTCCTGTCCTGTCCTGTCCTGTACTGTCCTGTCCTGTCTGGTCACTTCTGGGAAGATTCACCACTGTTACGAGTTTCCACCATGTGGAGGTGTCTCTTCTCTTCTCTTCTCTTCTCTTCTCTTCTCTTCTCTTCTCTTCTCTTCTCTTTTCTTCTCTTCTCTTCTCTTCTCTTCTCTTCTCTTCTCTTCTCTTCTCTTCTCTTCTCTTCTCTTCTCTTCTCCTCTCTTGATTTCTCCCTTCTCTTCTCTTCCCTTCTCTTCTCTTCTCTTCTCTTCTCTTCTCTTCTCTTCTCTTCTTCACTCTTCTCCTCTCCACTCCACTCCACTCCACTCCACTCCACTCCTGTCCTGTCCTGTCCTGTCCTGTCCTGTCCTGTCCTCTCCTCTCCTCTCCTCTCCTCTCCTCTCCTCTCCTCTCCTCTCCTCTCCTCTCTTCTCTTCTCTTCTCTTCTCTTCTCTTCTCTTCTCCTCTCTTCTCTACTCTCCTCTTATCTTCTCTTTTATCCTCTACTCTCCTCTTCTCTTCTCTTCTCTTCTCTTCTCTTCTCTTCTCTTCTCTTCTACTCTTCTGTTTCTTTGATTGTGGCACAGTGTGCTGCTTGTTGGGACCGTTTAGCCTATTTCACAGTGCTTGAAAGGTTCTACTTAAGTGGGCTTTAGATACAGCAGGGCTGGTAGTAATGAAGTCTGGGTGTGTTTGCTTTAATTGATCTGAGTCATCAGCTAAATTTGGCAAATTGGTTGATTGCATAACTTAGGGGCTATAATTTCCTTCCTGTTAATAATGATGGTGTACAAATTGCATCGAGTTGTGTTTATTTGGGTTGTCCTCGTCTTAAGTGTTACAAATATGCAGAAAGTGAAGAAATAACGAGGGAGTATATCATCACTGTCCATAGAAAAACATTGTTCAAAATGGCAACTTTACAGGAGACTTTACAAACTAAATTTAATTTTAAGGGATTTTGGGCCACTACTTTTGGTTCATTTATCATGAAATGTACACAGAGTAAACGACAGCTACTGTGATCAAATGATCCAAGTTCATATAAATAAATATCATTACCAGTAATTGTGGAATACTTCTACTGGCCAATTCATCATGAAATTGTCGCATGATGTAAACGACAACTGCAACGTTCCCATGATGAATAAAAATTAAAACATTTATTTTTGCATTGTGATGATACATGATATAAACTGTTCTACTAACCTGGTTTCATCAGCAGGCTTTATGTTCTGATATATGTAATCACAAGTTATTAATATGAGAAATTAATAACCTGAGTATGTACAATATCTTCATTTAAAAGGATACCTCCTATAGGGAGATGTCTGTCCCAAACCCTTACCACTAAATTAATCTTTGTAAAAGAATTATACTCATTTCTCCACAATTTTTAGATAGTTTTAAAAATGAAATTCTAATAAAGACTAAATTATAAAAATAATAAATAATTGAATAATTTTAAATTATAAAAAATTGTAAAAGATTTAAATTTATCATGAGTTAAACATTTAAATAAAATTAAGACATTTTAAGATTTAAGATTTAAGAAATGCTGTCCCATGTCCCATGGAAGTGAGACTGCATCTTTGTTGCTCATGGCCACATGGTGAGCAGGTAGATCATCATATTTGTGAGGTAAATTTGACCCATTGTCTGAAATTCAGGGTCATCAAATCTTATAACATCAAATGTTATGATTTAATGTGAGTATGGCTCAGAGCCAGCATAGACAGTACAGGCAATGCTAGGTGCGTCATACATCCATAGGGGTGCCACAACTATACTATTATATACTAGTACTATTTAAACACTTACACTATAATAACTTCATAGTTCACTAATATTCACTCTAATATTTCTGTGACGTGTGTGCAGTCAGTGAGAGAATATGTGATTAACTGTATACGCAAAGATTAGCTAACAACGTAGGAGCTGCCAGCTAATCTGTCGAAAAGTCTGAAGCCCTTTGGAGCCTGGGGGAGGAAAAAAAAGGCAAAAGGATGAAAAAGGGCCAAAAGACAGGAGTAATATCTCCTGTGTAGTAATAATTACCGTCAGATGCTTGGAGCAAAGTTAGCTAGCTTAAGAATGTATGCTGATTTAGTAAATAGCTAGCTAGCAAGAGTTTTAGTTACTCCCACCCTAAATCTGTTAAGTAAAGCTGGAAAGACTATGAATGTGTTTGGGAAATTTAGCCGTCATAATTTAGACAAATACACTGTGTCTAGTACGTGTGCTGCACGGGCCGTCCACTGTCTGCCTGAGGTAAACGTTTCCCGCCATCTTAGCCTCGCTAGCTAGCCAGTGTTAGCCCTGGTTTTAACAGTGGATTAGGCTGTGTTTCCTATAGTCATTAACTGAAGTCCACTTCAGTTACAATTGCCCAAAACAGTTTTTGCTAGTCATGTACCATCATGTAGCATTTTTTTAAGATCTGTTACTGAACAGTCACTACTGAAAGTGTCCGCACTGCATTATTCAGCTTCAGTATGGCACAGTCAGCGGCATGCCACCCCACAAAGACAGTTTTACAAGACCGCGAAATGTGTGCAGACGGCGAGAGAGGTGGAGCTGTCTATCTGAAGCTTGAGTCATTCAGTAAAGTGGACACTTTATGTACCAGCACGAGCCCCCACCTGTGTACATAGACACACTCACACACACACCATCCCAATCAGTGTTCTCTCTGCGCACACTCATGTACACACACAACCACACCCAGTCTTATTTCCCCATTTATCACTCCTTTAAGTAGCCAAGTCTCCATCAGATTGCAATCTCTTGTTCAATAGCGTCTTTTTCGTGATAATTTGCTGGCGGTCAATTATCAATAGCGGTATTTGTGGGCCGCAGTTGGTTTACAGACTGTCGCAGTTTATAAATAACGCTTTCAGCTCTAGTACACACGAGGAGGTCACATAAGGTGAAGCCTGAGATGAACCTGTCTAGAGACGGAGGTGGTGAACAGGACTCAACGATATTTGGGACTTTATTTGGTGCAGTCAGTGCTGATATCGAACAGGATCGAGTTTTTAGACGTTCAGACATTCACAGGATCCCACAGAAGACTTTGATCAAAGTAATCCAGTCCAGTCTGGAGTCCACCTATAGCTGTGGACGCTATTGTCTACGATTCAGCGACCTATCTTGTTTGGCGTAGAGCAGTTGAACTTCATTAGTAATCTGTTCTGACAGATGTTAACACTTCACCCGTTCTTAAGTGCTCACAAAACAAGTGACACGTGGTCCACTAAACCCTAGTTGGGATCTAAACGCACTTCCAAGTGGTCAGTTCACAGTCTTTGGTGAAGGCCCCATCCCTGACCCAAGCGTTCAGACCCTTGCAGATGCTGCTGGATACAGACAGCAGGAGCGGAGTCTACTCCCTGGACAACAGGACCAAAAGGTGGAGTCCACCTACAGCTGTGGACGCCAGTGTCTACGATTCAGCGACCTACCTTGTTCGACCTACCTTGTTTGGCGTAGAGCAGTTGAATTGCATTAGCAGTCTGTTCTGACAGATGTTAACACTTCACCCGTTCTTAAGTGCTCACAAAACAAGTGACCCGTGGTCTACTAAACCCTTGTTGGGATCTGAGCGCACTTCCAAGTGGTCAGTTCACAGCGGGTGGGCAACACATTTGACCAGTTCTGCCAGAAGGACTCAGGACAGAAGGACCAGAAGTAAGGTGTACAAATAAAAATATAAGGAGTCATTGGTGAAGGCCCCATCCCTGACCCAAGCGTTCAGACCATCGCAGATGCTGCTGGATACAGACAACAGGAGCGGAGTCTACTCCCTGGACAACAGGACCAAAAGGTGGAGTCCACCTACAGCTGTGGACGCCAGTGTCTACGATTCAGCGACCTACCTTGTTTGGCGTAGAGCAGTTGAACTTCATTAGTAATCTGTTCTGACAGATGTTAACACTTCACCCGTTCTTAAGTGCTCACAAAACAAGTGACACGTGGTCTACTAAACCCTAGTTGGGATCTAAACGCACTTCCAAGTGGTCAGTTCACAGCGGGTGGGCAACACATTTGACCAGCTCTGCCAGAAGGACTCAGGTCGAAGGACCAGAAGTAAGGTGTACAAATAATAATATAAGGAGTCATTGGTGAAGGCCCCATCCCTGACCCAAGCGTTCAGACCCTTGCAGATGCTGCTGTATACAGACAGCAGGAGCGGAGTCTACTCCCTGGACAGCAGGACCAGAACTCAAAGGGAGTGACATTAAAGCGTCAGCATCTGAAGGCAGCAGAACAGGAACATAAGTTCAATCCTTCTAAACACTGGCGGCGCACTGCTGTTGACCAGAGGAATGAATGAGTGAGTGACGTAGCATTTGGGGTCTTTCTGGCAGAACTTGTGCTAAAGCTTTCGTTTCAGTCTTCTGGAATGAGCACAGGGCTTACCCGTGTACACACAAACGCAGCTCTCTAGCATAGAAGGCTGTAACATTACCCACCCTGCGAGGTACGTATCAAGGCCTGTTCAAACCAAGTACGACAATAACACACGGGAAATTTTGAGCGTTGATTTCCAGTCAATCCAATGCCTGTCAAATGAAAGAGGAAGAAGAAAAGGATCACGTGAACACAATAGGATGCTTGTTAGATTTAGTTTTCTTTTTTTAGATTTTCTTTGTTGTTCATTTCATTTGTAGTAAAGTACTTGAGAGGCAGATTTAGCCATGGCAGCACAGTGGGTAGCGCTGTGACTTTCCAGCAAGAAGAGCCTGGGTTCAATTTGTGGTTGGTGGATCTCAGCAGATAACACCACTACCCGCCAGTGAGTTACCAGCCCATGTGGGAGATGGGGGTTCGACATCAGGTGTGGGTAACGTACGCTGTGCAACACCAATAAGAGTCCTTGGGCAAGACTCCTAACACTAGACTGGCCTATTTGTAATATGAATAGCTTGTTAGTCTCTCTGGATAAGAGCGTCAGCTAAATGTTTCCTGGCTGGGGCATCCGGGGACCTTTCTGCATGGAGTTTTCTCCCACAGTCCAAAGACATGGAGTCAGGTGAATGGAAGATGCTAAATTCATGCCTAGATATTCACATGTGTATCTGTCTGTGTGTCCTGGTGGCCTGTCCAGGGCGTTTCCTGCCTTCTGTCCTTCCGATGCTGGGATAGATTTCAGCACCTCCTGCGACCCAGCCGGATGATTAGAAGGTGATTGAGAATTAGCCACTGTTTCCTTCGTGTTGAGCGGTTAGCATTAAGGGTTCACCATTGTGCTGCATAGCATATGTAACAACTAGGGCTGCCCTGTAGAAGTCGACGATTCAAATCGTCAAGTCGGTGACCCTTTAAGTCGACTGAGACCCTTCAAGTCGACTGACAACAGTGACCTTTTTTTCCCCGTAAAACAGACTAAAGCTTACATAAATACACAAGAACTTTAAGAATGTAAAAAGACATTTTAATAATTATTAAAGGGAATAAATAATAAATATATATGTAAGTTCTAGCTGGGCTGTGAAGTGTCCTTGCTAAAAAATTTAATCCACGTGTCGCTGTGCGCTGGCGGTTCTCCGCTTAGGAAGCCGCGAAACTGAGAAACATGGGTGGAGCGATGTCTCAGAGAAAGTGTGGAGGAGGTTTAGAAGAAGACATCCCAAACAAATTAAACCTAACGCTGCTCTTCATTCAGTCAGACATCCAACACTGCTCCAAACGAGGGAGCTGACTTTCGGTTTAGATGTAACGGCTGTTTGCGGTGAAGGAAAAACAGAGCGAAGATGTTAGCTTTATTATAATTCCGTTATTTTAGAACCTAAATTACAGATATGTTTATTTATTCGTCTACAGCTGAGATTATCTTTATTTAAAGATAAGTACAGTCACTTAATACGCCTGCCCATAAACGAGAGATAATTATTTCAGCGCGGGGAATATAATGATTAAACGGGTCCAGGTTTACCATTCTTCTTTTCATCTAAAATAATTTAAATATAGACTAATCTAGTTTTATAGCAGGTCATTATTTATGAGAGATGAAAGATGAAGGGTCCTCCTACTGAAGAAGCTGTTAGGAGTGAGATTAAAAAGACTATAAGCTATAAGCGCTAATGTTTAGCATAAATACGCGCTGCTGCCCGGCGCTATGTCCTGTAATTATAGGCTCCAGTTCAAATCCATCATCATAAGCCCCGCCTCTTTTAGTTCAGGAATCTGTCCCTGTGACTCTGCTGAATCTCTAAATGAGGAGGACGTCAGATCTGAACCGTATGCAAATTGATTTACTGATTACTAAATAATGTACATGGAGAAAAAAACGTAAACGAATAGTCCAATCGTCGGGATGGGCGAATACGATTCAACTGACAAAATTTTAAGTTGGCTACAGCCCTAGTAACAACATACAGAACGGACTGGGTTTTTGTCCATATCAGCCGCTGTTGGGGACATGCGATCTAGATGGGTACACGAGTTTGATAACCATCACGAATGTAACTTCATGCATGCGTTGACCTGCCAGGCTGCCTCTGCGCTCAGTCATGTGCTGTCTATCCTGCCTGTGAGAATGAGATACACGACGCACTGACCGACATATTTCTAGCTGTATTTTTGCCGTTATGATTCCTCCCTCCACTTCCTTCCATTTATCACTCCATTACCATTTCAGCTGCCTCCAGAACATTTTGTTTGTTCATATCCAGCCTAATCAGTGTGATCATTTAGTCTGTGCTTGTTTTGAAAGAGATGTCATTTGATGTTCCTGTTTATCGCTGCTTCTTTTTGTTGTTGTTGTTTTTCAAAAGTCTGGACACCAGTACGCTAATGCACGAGGTCTTTGTAGTCAGTAATACGCTTCATATCCCACACCTGAACTCCTCCAGTGCTGGTTTCCCTGTCAGGCCTTATCTTTATATCTTTGTGATATTGCGGGCTTGTGAATATAAGGTTCCATTTAGAGCGTATATGAGAGTTCATATAAAGATAAGATAAATCTGATCTACTGCAATAGCGGGACCGGTACTGGGTCAGATGGCAGCATTACTGCCACGACTCAGGATCATATTAATCAATTTAATCAACATAACAACACAGATGTAAGATAAAGAAACTTATATACACTCATCCTTAAAAGAATAGTTGCACCCAGAAGGAAGTGTGGGACTGCAGTGCTGTTGGGAAGGAAGATAAAGGTGACCAGGAACAATAACTGATGATACATTTAAGCTGATATGGGGAATATTTATTGAGCTACACATACAGAAGTAGTGTCTCCACTAATGCAACATGCCAGACATCTCAGCATGGGCTTGTAGAGGTTCCTAATGGTGTCCTGTGATAATCCATCCCATGCAGCTTTAATATTCTCACACAGTTCCTGCAGATTTTACGGTGGAGGTGGAGGTGGAGGTGGAGGGACACCAGGCCTTCTGGACATTGGCAACAAATCGTTCATCTTAGCACTGACTACGATGCCTCCACACACGGATTCATTGGTCATCCACACCAAGACAAAAGCAGGACTCGTCACTGAAGATGACCTGTTACCATTCTGAGTCACTCCATGACAATTTGGCACGACACCATTGCAGTCTTTAGTGGCGGTGCTGTGGTGTTAAGGGCTGTCGTCATAACGTGCATGTAGTCCTGTGTCGTGTAGGTGTCTGCCAATGGTGCTAACACTAACAGGACTCATGGAGGGCATTACTGCTCACTGAATGTGCACAATCGTGGCTGTTGGGTTAGTCAGGTACAGTGATAAGACCTGTCCTTGCTTACATCACATGCATGGCCGAGTCAGAAACTTTAATCATTTGCATGTTTCACGATGTCAAACCTACCCACCAATTTTCATTCTTGTCAGTTGAGTTCTTCTAGGTGCAGGTACTTTTGATGATGAGTGTAGATTATTAGTATTAGTTAGTGAAGAAGAGGGCATAGCAGGAACTTGGATAGCAGGCAGGTCACTTCTAGCTACACATTCTATCCATCTCACCCCCGACCCCCACCACAAAATTGAGTAGGCAACACTGCAGCATGTGCTAAGCTAATTACAACAATTTATCTACAGCATTAAAGCCTCATGGCCTACACTGTGGAAGCCAGAAGCGGGACAGCAATGTGATTTGGGGAAAATGGGGGGAAAATAAAATGTGATGTGAGAAATATTTCAATATTGTGCAAAAGGAAAGCAGATAAAGATTTTGTTTCACAATTGCTCAAAGGTTTTGGCTAATAAACAGTTTTGGCAGTTAGTGAGCACAAACAAGTCAAGTCAAGTCAAGTCAAATTTATTTATATAGCACTTTTTACAACAGATGTTGTCAAAGAGCAGCTTTACAGAGAATCCAGGTCCAAGCCCCCAGTATACAAACAAGAGGTGACAGTGGCAAGGAAAACTCCCTCAGAGGAAGAGAAAGAAACCTTAATAGGAACCAAGACTCAAACAGGGAACCCATCCTCTTCAGGTCGACACTGGGTAGCAACAAACACAAAAAAGGATCCGAGTTTATTATTATAAGGAATGAATGGGAGAAGTATTGAGTGTTTTTGAGACAGGGGAAGTAATGGCCTGCATGATGCAGGTGAGCCCCTCTTACAGCACTAGACAGGGAGACGCCAGTCATGAAGGTAGGCAGTGATCAACAGGAAGGTAGTGGCACCCAGCCGAGGCAAGTGAAGCCACGGCATCAGAGCGCACAGGATGGGCAGTAGCTCCGCAGCAGACTAATGGTCTATAGTTGGATAGCTCGGAAGTTCGAGACTGGGTTTCTTAATTAAAGGTTTGATGACTGGCATCTTAGGAGAGTTTGGGATGTAGCCAAAGCTAAGCTGTGGTTGGTGTAGCTCAGCGGATAACACCACTACCCGCCAAGTAACCACCACCACACTTGGGAGACTGGGGTTCGAATCCTGGGCTGAGTGACTATGCTGTGCTACACCAATAAGAGTCCGTGGGCAAGACTCCTAACACTACATTGGCCTACCTGTAATATGATTCACCTTGTAAGTCGCTCTGGATAAGAGCTTCAGCTAAATAATGTAAATGTCTAAGGGAGGAGTTTATTATAGACAGAAGAGGCTGGGTTGTTTCTTTGTGGGGAACTGGATCCAGTATGCAGGAAGATGATTTAGAGGATGAAATCTTTGCTCTGTTTGTTGAGGTAGAGTTAAAGATTGGACCCTCTCCACAGTAGTTATACTATGCTCTAGATCTGGATTAACTTTAACCTAATGGGGCAGCGCACTTATAGCAGTAGTTTGCACATTTTGAATTTTTATCCTAATACTTTCAACTTTATCATTAAAGAAATTCATAAAAAAAGGGTGGATTTGGACTGCCATGCTTTCAGCATTATTACTGGGCAGCGAACCTTAGACCTCTTGCTTATTGGGTTGGAGGCTACAATCCTGGTGTTTCAACAGAAACTCCAGCCTGGGTTGCCATTGAAAAGGCTGATGTTAAGAACACTTCACTCCCAGCTCTTCTTTTCTCAGCACCTAGTCTTCTCAACTTAAAAGTGAATAACCAAATAATTCGCAACTGTTTGAGAATATGGCAGCAAATTAAGAAGTGTTGCAAACTACCTGGTACCTCTGTCTATGCTCCTGTGTGTCACAATCATGCATTTCCACCTTCACTGTCTGATGTAACTTTTTACAGTTGGAAACTAAAAGGCATAGTTGCTTTAAAAGATTTGTACATTAATAAGCATTTTGCTTCATTCACTCAACTGCAACATAAGTTCTCCCTCCCAGCAACACATTTCTTCAGGTACCTGCAAGTTAGGAACTATGTACGCCAAAACATACATAATTTTGAAACTCTTTCTGAGGAAAGTAAGATTCATAATCTTTTGCTTGGCCAACCAGATTCAAGACACCTGATTTCAAATTTTGTTAAAATATTCTCTGAACAAGTGGACTGTACCACTCAGACTTTGAAGAGTGCTTGGGAAGAAGAGTTGAGTATCCAGATTGATGATACTGTTTGGGGGGAAGGTCTCAGTAGAATACAATATTGCTCCATCAACGCTAGACATCACCTTATTCAGTTCAAGGTCATGCATAGGCTCCACTACTCTAAAACTAAATTGCATAAAATATATCCAACTGTCTCCCCTTTGTGTCAGAGATGCAAGTCTGCAGATGGTACCCTAGCCCACCTTTTCTGGTCATGTCCAAAACTGTATGACTTTTGGTGCAGTGTATTTCAATGGTTCTCTGAGATGTACAATTGTGTTTTCAAGCCTGACCCACAGGTGGCACTTTTTGGGTACTCAATGTCTCTGTTACCGCAAAGCATGCGTGTACAACACACCATAATGTACGGAATGGTTATTGCAAAAAGACTAATTTTAATGCTTTGGAAATCAGAGGCAGTGCCCCTTTTCAAGACGTGGCTATCTGAGCTCACATCTCTATTGCACATGGAGAAAATCAGGTACAATCTGTCTAACAATCTCAGAGAATTTTATAAGATATGGCGGCCATTCTTGGACCATCTCGAAGAGTTTGATGGAGACCTTGAAACAATGTGATGGGCTACCCGCCTCTTTCTTTTTTATTTTTTTCTGTTAATGTTGGCTTTGCACTAGTGAAGATAAGTCATTGCCTTAGTTTGTACGCCCTGTCTGTTTTGTTTTTCTGTGCAATTTCTCATTTTAATCTTCTTGTCATTCCCTTTTTTTTTTTTTTTTTTTTTTTTAAAAGCATATTGTATTTTTTTTTTTTTTGTCTACCTGTCTATTTGTACATAACATTTTTGAAAAACCATAATAAACATATTGTTAAAAAAAAAAAAAAAGAAATTCATAAAATGGTTGCTACTGTATACTGACGGTATCTGTGGTTCAGCAGCACATTGGCTCTTAGTTAATTTAGAAATTGTGCTAAACAATAATCTTGAATTCCTTTGGTTATTTTCAATCAGTGAAGACAGATAAGCTGGATGTGCTGCAGTTAGGGCTCTTCAATAGTCCATAAGGCTATCCTTCCAGGCAGACTGGAATGCTTTGAGTTTCGTCAGACGTCATTTACGCTGTAGTGTTCTAGCAGTCTGTTTTAAAGCTGGAGTCGGATTGTTGTACGATGGAGCAAGCTTTTCCTGCCGTATTCATTATATATTTTTTTTAAGTGGAGCCACGTTATTTAGAGTTGAGTGTAAAGCACCCTCCAAGGGTTTGGTCAAAATATGTAGATCCTTAAGTTCAGATGGACAACTAATGGAATCCGACAGGTCTGGGAGGTTCTCAATAAAGCAACTAGGTATGGAGGATGGTATAAGGCGTTTAACACACCAGTGTGTAGATGAACATTAATTATGGTAAAAGCTGATTTCATATGAGATTAGATCGTGATCTGGGACTACTGTGGTCTGCGGAAGAATAGATAACCGATCTGCGTCATACCAAAGGTTAAAACTAATCCAGAGTGCGATGGCAGTAATGAGTAGGCCCTGGTATATTCTGGGTGAAAGAAACAGGGGCTAAGATGGACAGAAACGCCATATTTAGTGGATCCTGTGGCTTATCTAGGTGGATATTAAAATTAAAATCAACAATTCTTACATTTACATTTAAGGCATTTAGCAGACGCTCTTATCCAGAGTGACTTACAACCGTGCTTAGTGTTCTGTTGGATAATATTCCAGCTTGTACAGGAAGTGTAGAGCCTAAAACTCACCATGAGCTCAGACACTGCCCGAACAGGGGCCAGGGCTGATATCTAGAGATTAATACACAGACATAGAGCAAGTAAACCATTACCTGGCAACCCCAGCCCAGTGCTCATTCCTATAGAGGAGAAAAGGTCATTATAAGTGCAACACAATACACACAATTTACAATTCTTGCTTTATTTGAAAATGTTATTAAGCTTGATCAATTCAGTAAACTCCGGTAAGGGCTCAGAATACAGCCCTATGAATTGTAATAAGTGAAAATGAGTTTTTCTTTGCTCTGCATTCACTTACATTACCAAACGGAGTTTGAAAGGAGGAGAACGTGCAGCCTGGCCTTTCTGGTTTATTCCTGAGGATTTAGAATATACGCTTTGCTATGCTCCACCTTTGGTTCGGCGAGGACTATGTACATAACTGTAGCCCCATACTTGAAAGTAATGTTAGGATTATTAAACTCTTGCAATGGTAATCATATTCTAGGTGATTGGTAAGGTGTTGCTAGCCTGTTGCCATGTTATCCCAGGTGGTTGTTAATGTATTGTTAGAATTGCTAAGCCATTGCTATGGTAATGGTATGCTAGGTGATTGCTGAGGTGTTTGCCAGGCTGTTGCTATGGTCTCCCAGGTGGTTGCTAAGATAGCATTAGGATTCTTAGGCCATTGCTATGGTAATGGTATCCTGGGTAATTGCTAAGGTGTTGCTAGGCTGTTGCTATGGTTTACCAGGTGGATGATAAGGTATTGTAAGGTCATTGCTATGGTAATGGTGGCTTCATTTAGAGCTAATTACCCTTCAGGTCTGATCCAAGTTTCTGTGTGACACAGAGCATCAAAACTACGATCAGTGATGAGTTTGTTTACGATGACGGCCTTCGATGTAAGGGGTCTTATATTTAGCAGGCCTAACTCCAGTCTAAGGGTCCTACCGCTGTGAGCGGAAAAAACTGGTCTGATATTGATTAGATTCGTGGGGCAGTTTTTTCAGTTTTGACTCAGAGTTTGTTGTGTTGTTGGAAAAATGGGACGACTAATAAAAGCTGTGCCAGTTACTGAACCCAAATGTTCAATATTAAATATGCAAATACAGATTTTTACTGGAGTTGATGTGTGTAGAAAACTGGCAGATGACTGGCAGTCCGCTGTGCTGAGGTATAGAGGGAATGCAGAGGAAGCGCGACGCTGGCTGGGTCTGAGCTTTCACAGTCTGAAAGCGACTCTGGTGTAACGGGGTGTTGATCTCAGACAGTTGCATTAAGTTATTCAGGTTTACAGGGCGGTGACACGCTGGGTGTTAAAGGTTTAAAGCTGGTTAAATTAAGCCTGTGGTTTTGGAGGAGGGGGGCTTTCCTTGTGCTGGAGGCCCACCACAGGGCAGGGGCTTATCTGTGTCTGTGTGGGAGGCGATTAGCTGGCTGTTTGACCCTCCGAGCTACAACGCCACCCGTGGCTCAGTCATGATAATGGAGCATCAAAACTGTGAGCCAACGGGCATGTGCCCCCTCGCACTGGGGTGGGCTCCACTCGCTGTTATGTAAGCGTGGGTGTGTGTCTTTGTGCAGATGAGAAAGGGGCAGCATGGCTAATAATTTTAGGTCAACTGTCAGAAGTGATAAAACCGTCTGCAGTTATGAAGCGCACTGACGTGGTTATATAAATAGCAGACTCAGAATACGTCATTTCAGTAACAACATCCTCATTTATCTTCATTATCTAAATGAGCTCTACAATCAGAGCTGTTTTCCACAAACACAATCCCCAAAAACAAAAACTGCTTTCAGTTATTGCTCTTCCAAAGAATTGTTATCAGCAGTTTCAGAATATGACTACATGGAAAAAATATTACACAATGTGTTTAAAAGTACAAAATATAATATAATAATATTATATCTCTAATATTTCTGGATGTTTTATTTCCTAAATTCTGTAACAAGATGTTTATAAAGTATAGATGGTTATATGGGATAAGTAAACACAGTATTTGATCTACTTACATGTTTTATTAAGTTATATTTTAAAATATGACGAAAAACATGCATACAATTGATCTTTCATTTTGCTCTTTCTATTTTACCAGGAAAAGCGATTATAGTGTTGTGTGTAAAGATAAAGCAGGTACAGGGCTATAAACTGTATTTGATAGCTGTTGCTATGGTATCCCAGGTAGTTGTTAAGGTATTGTTAGGATTGTTAGGCCATTGCTATGGTAATGGTTTCCTAGATGATTGCTACGCAGTTGCTAGTCTTTTGCTATGGTATCCCGAGTGGTTGTTAAAGCATTGTTAGGATTTTTAGGCCGTTGCTATGGTAATGGTTTCCTAGGTGATTGCTAAGGTGTTGCTATTCTGTTGCTATGGTATCCCAGATGGTTGTTAAAGTATTGTTAGGATTGTTAAACTCATGCAATGGTAATCATATTCTAGGTGATTGGTGAGGTGTGGCTAGCCTGTTGCTATGTTATCCCAGGTGGTTGCTAAGGTAGCATTAGGATTGCTAGGCCATTGCTATGGTAATGGTATGCTAGGTAATTGCTAAGGTGTTGCTAAGCTGTTGCTATGGTTTACCAGGTGTGTGATAAGGTATTGTAAGGTCATTGCTATGGTAATGGTTTCCTAGGTGATTGCTAAGGTGTTGCTATTCTGTTGCTATGGTATCCCAGATGGTTGTTAAAGTATTGTTAGGATTGTTAAACTCTTGCAATGGTAATCATATTCTAGGTGATTGGCGAGCTGTGGCTAGCCTGTTGCTATGTTATTCCAGGTGGTTGTTAATGTATTGTTAGAATTGCTAGGCCATTGCTATGGTAATGGTATGCTAGGTGATTGCTGAGGTGTTTGCCAGGCTGTTGCTATGGTGTCCCAGGTGGTTGCTAAGGTAGCGTTAGGATTCTTTGGCCATTGCTATGGTAATGGTATCTTAGGTAATTGCTAAGGTGTTGCTAGGCTGTTGCTGTGGTTTACCAGGTGGTTGATAAGGTATTGTAAGGTTATTGCTATGGTAATGGTTTCCTAGGTGATAGCTAAGGTGTTGCTATTCTGTTGCTATGGTATCCCAGATGGTTGTTAAAGTATTGTTAGGATTGTTAAACTCTTGCAATGGTAATCATATTCTAGGTGACTGGCGAGGTGTGGCTAGCCTGTTGCTATGTTATCCCAGGTGGTTGTTAATGTATTGTTAGAATTGCTAGGCCATTGCTATGGTAATGGTATGCTAGGTGATTGCTGAGGTGTTTGCCAGGCTGTTGCTATGGTGTCCCAGGTGGTTGCTAAGGTAGCGTTAGGATTCTTTGGCCTATGCTATTGTAATGGTATCCTAGGTAATTGCTAAGGTGTTGCTGGGTTGTTGCGATGGTATTCCAAGGGGTGTGTTAATGTGTTGCTAGGCTTTTGCTATGGTATCCTATGTGGTTGATACATGTTTGTTTGTACGCTCCTCATGAATTCATAAAACCATGTTTGTGAATGAGATCTGAAACTGCTACTGTGCCTTTAAGGCTACCCTATGGAAATGTCTCCTGTCCTGATTGACTGTCCTGTATTGTGGTTGTATTAAGGTGATGTGCTTAAACTGCTTCAGGCTGAGGATATATTCATATCTAAATCTGGGTTTTTGTGACCTCACAGAGCCGGCAGTGCTGGACTGTATGGACTGGGCAGGTATTGGTACATGTGGAGACTTTGCAGTGCTTATGTGCTCCCCCCGTCTCAGCCTTTTAATGCAGGGCCGTTCAGTATAATACATGTACAGCTATTAGAATCAGGTAATTTCAGACGCCATTGAGCTGAGCTCATTTGTATCTAAGCCCATCCACTCAAACTGTTTAACATCTAATGAGTTCCTTGAAGAAAAGTCATTAACCAGCCTTCATGTGGAGCAATTATCGAGTATTACTTCAAGAAATAAATATAAATAACTAATTTAATGTGAGAAAAATAACGCAGTGTTGGAGCTTTTTCGCTCAAGGACCCAGCAGATATAAATGAGATTTGTCATTAGCAATATAACAGGCATCATTACCATGATGTCACTGGTAATTGCCACGCTGTTTAACATGAGAGAATTAACAGTAGAACTTTATCAGTACACTTTCCATAGCAGCTAGCAGCACCTCATGTACCTCCTGGGATTCCATAGCAATTCACAAGGGTCATTCACAAGCTGTCTAGTTTATATGGAGATTTCTAATCCTGTACAAACCACTCGTAAGCATTCCATGTATCCGGTGGTGGAATGACTATGCCAAATCTCTAAATGTAAAACAACCATCACTCCAGTGTGATACCTCCACGAGCACCAATAACAGCTGGGACTGGATTTGGCATGGACTGGACAGGTTTCTGGATGTAGGCCACATCAGTGTTCAGACACTCTTGCAGTAAAGAATTGTGCAGTTGCATCAGATTTGGTAGATGCCTTCCCTGGCACACTTCCAAGGAGTAGATTGTGACATTTGCCAGTGCTGGTAGACCCGTATGACCGTACGCTTCCATACACCTGCAGATTCAACTTTCTTCACACTATGGTCTTTGGCCACGCCCAAATACTACTATTAGCCAATCATTAGCATCTGCTTTGGAGCCATTTTCCACACATGGAACAAAACGGTCACTGTACTCTGCCACCTCCTCTCAAACTATGGATCCCGTCACTCACACCCCACAGGTATCTACTGCTCCATCGTCCTCATGTAGCATTATCTGCAGGAGCCTGAAGTTACTACCACCTCAAACACACAAGGTGAATCAGTTTTGGTCAGGTGAGCTTATGTGTTATAGTTGTGCTATAGCATTGTAGAACAACATTCCAGAGTGGTTTTGTTCATCTTTGATGGTGCTTTGTTTGAACTCCTCACCTGTGACCTGTATTTGTCAATGTTAAGGAGTTTTCTTTTGGAAAAGTCTCCAAGCACAGCGTTCAGTGCACCTCTCCATTTAGATATGCGCAGTTTGTATCTGTCTATACTCAGACATGTGCATGCAGATCATCGAGATGTGTCGTGACTGCAGTGAACTTTGCCCCTTTTGCATTCGAGGCCTTTTCCAGCATGGCTTCATACACCAGCGACTTCTTATAGAAGTTCAGGAGTTCACAAACGAGGACTGTCTTGAGTAAGGACAGCGCCTGGTTCACTTGCATTCATGTCACGCCCCTGAACTGATAGGAGCATTCCTAGACCGCAGCGTTTTGTCTTTCACACGCGACGCGGACCAGGCTGTAAATTAATGCTCGGCGTGCCTTCATGCCATCCCAATTTTACAATTTTAACCAAATGACCTGGAAGCCAGCCAGATGATTAACTTATAGCCAACTTCTGGCCCGCAGTTGCGTAGATGGTTGGCTCTTGTATACACAACGACATACGCAGAGTAAATGTTTTCATTCCCAAGATAGCTCCTTCATACACAGTCTTCTGGGTGTCCCAGTCAGATTACAGGTACTGCTGATCTTCTGAGTGGAAATTAGATACCACTTTAAAATAAGACCACCTTTATAAAGCATTTATAAATGGTTTAATAGGAGGTGCCTATCAGATAGGTCATAAACACTTTACAAAGTACTAAGTAGCAATTATAACACATTGATACAGTTAAATAAAAACTTGTAATAACCAGTTATAACAGTTATATGAAGAATGAATAAGCAATTATAAGTTGTACGAGGTGTTAATAAGCAGTTATAACACAGTTATACAAATTATTCCAAGGAATGCAGCCAATCAATACAGTTAAAAAAAACCAAGTACTAACCAGTTATAGCAGTTATATGAAATGTTTTGATTCCCAAGATAGCTCCTTTATACACAGTCTTGTGGGTGTCCCAGTCAGATTACAGGTACTGCTGATCTTCTGAGTGGAAATTAGATACCACTTTAAAATAAGACCACCTTTATAAAGCCTTTATAAATGGTTTAATAGGAGGTTGCTAATTGGTAACTATCAGATAGGTCATAAACACTTTATCTTCAAGTACGAAGTAGCAATTATAACACACTGATCCAGTTAAATAAAAAGCATTAATAACCAGTTATAACAGTTATATGAAGCATGAATAAGCAATTATAAGTTGTACAAGGTGTTAATAAGCAGTTATAACACAGTTATACAAATTATTCCAAGTAATGCAGCCAATCAATACAGTTAAAAAAACCAAGTAGTAACCAGTTATAGCAGTTATATGAAGAATGAATAAGCAATTATAAGTTGTACAAGGTGTTAATAAGCAGTTATACAAATTATTCCAAGTAATGCAGCCATAACATATTAATACAGTTATACAAAGTTTTAATAAGCCATTATAACACTTTAATAAAAAGGGCAAAAGTGAGCTCTCCCATATGATGACTATGAATATGCATATAAAGTATTAATAAGCCCTTATTACACATTAATAAAAAGGGCAAAAGTGAGCTCTCCCATATGATGACTATTATATGCATACCAAGTATTAACAAGCCCTTATAACACATTAATAAAAAGGGCAAAAGTGAGCTCTCCCATATGATGACTATGAATATGCATACCAAGTATTAATAAGCCCTTATTACACATTAATAAAAAGGGCAAAAATGAGCTCTCCCATATGATGACTCTGAATATGCATACCAATTATTAATAAGCCCTTATTACACATTAATAAAAAGGGTAAACGTGAGCTCTCCCATATGATGACTATGAATATGCATACAAAGTATTAATAAGCAAACAAAACACAGTTACACAATGTAGTAATAAGCAGTTATAACACATTAATAACATGACACTATGAATATGCAAATGGAAGAGCTTCTGACTGAAAATCACTTTTAGAAGTGGTACTGAAAATTGGTTAACACATCCTCTACTGGGAGGGTAGCTAATTTTAGTGTATGAGTTCTATCCGCTCAGTCATATTTTGCATAGGGAACACTGAACATGGTCCCACAGTTTGTTCAGTTCCCCCCATAAACAGTAATGGTGAATTTGGAGGTGTGTTCGCAGATGTTCATGACCTCATTAATAACCATTAATGGACACGTAATGACCTTTTTAAACCAAGTATAAACACACATCTTCCACACAGAAGTAGTCCCCCCTTTAATTCAGCCAATAAACAGTAAATGTGCCTTTGGAGGCGTGTCCTCTGTAACGTACATGTCGTTTTTCAACCTTTATAATTTTTCACTGAAACGTAATGCGTCCCAAAAACTCCTTATAATGCTAAAAGTGATGCAAAGCAGGTAGAGAGAGTCATTATGTCGAGGTAACGCTTGACAGATGTCCTTTAGGTCTTGTCACGCCACTCTAAGAGTATATTTAGTCACCTCGGCCATGCTGAATAGTTCCCGCAGGGTTGTCAGTGTCTGTGGGCTTTCTATGGAGCTGTGCCCTGGCGCCAGCCTTACATGTCATAATAGGCCTTTGGAGTGCTGATTGCTGATAACGGCGGAGAGAAAAACATGAAAGAGGGAGGGGAGCGAAAAGAGAGAGGAAAGAGCACTTTCTGGTTACGTAAGGAAGAGCAAGAGATCTCTGCATTTTCACAGGACGGCCGACGCACGCCGCCTCATTCCACCTCCAGTCCGTTGGGTCATGTGACAACATTCTTCTGAATCGCTGTTGTTGTTTCCCAGTGAGCGTGTGCGGAGGAACATGAGATGAGAGTCATCAGTGTCTCTTTAAAGCTGAATGCTCTTTAAACGGTGAAATTTAGTCCTTCCTAACATTAAACAGAAAAGGGCCCAGAATAGATCCCTGTGGCACTCCCTAGAAGCACTTGCCTTGTGAGCGTGGTTGAAAAAATATAGGAATCCTGCGTGGCAACTTAAATGCTCTGATAAACATCTGCAAGAAAAAGAGAGAGAGAGAAAGACAGATTGCGAGAGAGCGAAACAGTGAGAGGGAAAGGGGAAAAAAAGAAATGAAAAAAAAAGTATCATGTCATGGACATATTTGGAGGTCGGAGGAGGAGCGGTGAAGTGATGAGGACGGAGAGAGAGGGAGCGAGGGAGAGGGTAGACTCTGATAGCATCTCCACCGCCTGCTTGTTGCGGAACAGTGATTGCGTTTTAAATAGTAGATGCAGGCAAGGCGAGCAAGAACCTGTTCTATTACTCAAACATTTAAAATAGAACCGTCAGGCCTGTCGTTTTCTGCTCCTTGCTTCTTTTCATCCTTGTCCTGATTCTTCTTCCAAAAAGGAGAAGACTGCAGATCAACCTAATGACGACACAATTAGCAAAAGCTCTCCCTTAAATAATGGTCCCTGAATGGTTCTCGACCTGGACATACGGTTCTTTTAGAAAAAACTAGAATGGAACTTTTACACTGTGTGGAAATTCTTACGCTATATAAAGATCCTGTTCTATCATTTCATTCTATATTTTCATTCCATTCTATCATTTCATTATATCATTTCATTCTATATTTTCATTCCATTCTATAATTTCATTCTATATTTTCATTCCATTCTATCATTTCATTATATCATTTCATTCTATATTTTCATTCCATTCTATCATTTCATTCTATGTTTTCATTCCATTCTATCATTTCATTCTATATTTTCAATCCATTCTATATTTTCATTCCATTCTATTATTTCATTCTATATTTTCATTCCATTCTTTAATTTCATTCTATATTTTCATTCTGTATTTTCATTCTATTGTTTAATTTCCTTCTATATTTTCATTCCATTCTATCATTTCATTCTATATTGTCTTTCTATTCTTTAATGTCATTCTATATTTTCATTCCATTCTATCATTTCATTCTATATTTTCATTCCATTCTATCATTTCATTCTATATTTTCATTCCATTCTATCATTTCATTCTATATTGTCATTTTATTCTTTAATTTCATTCTATATTTTCATTCCATTCTATCATTTTATTCTATATTTTCATTCCATTCTATCATTTCATTCTATATTTTCATTCCATTCTATCATTTCATTCTATATTTTCATTCCATTATATTATTTCATTCTATATTTTCATTCCATTATATCATTTCATTCTATATTTTCATTCCATTCTATCATTTCATTCTATATTTTCATTCTATTATATTATTTCATTCTATATTTTCATTCCATTATATCATTTCATTCTATATTTTCATTCTATTCTATCATTTCATTCTATATTTTCATTCCATTCTTTAATTTCATTCTATATTTTCATTCCATTCTATCATTTCATTCTATATTTTCATTCCATTCTTTAATTTAATTCTATATTTTCATTCCATTTTATCATTTCATTCTATATTTTCATTCCATTCCATCATTTCATTCTATATTTTCATTCCATTCTATCATTTCATTCTATATTTTCATTCCAATCTATTATTTCATTCTATATTTTCA
The DNA here is from genome assembly GCA_024036415.1 of Prochilodus magdalenae. Classification (NCBI taxonomy): domain Eukaryota; kingdom Metazoa; phylum Chordata; class Actinopteri; order Characiformes; family Prochilodontidae; genus Prochilodus; species Prochilodus magdalenae. Next base: position 242,881 of record JAMWET010005308.1, read on the forward strand.
TTCCATTCTTTAATTTCATTCCATATTTTCATTCCATTCTATCATTTCATTCTATATTTTCATTCCATTCTATCATTTCATTCTATATTTTCATTCCATTCTATCATTTCATTCTATATTTTCATTCCATTCTTTAATTTCATTCTATATTTTCATTCGATTCTATAATTTCATTCTATATTTTCATTCCATTCTTTAATTTCATTCTATATTTTCATTCCATTCTATAATTTCATTCTATATTTTCATTCCATTCTTTAATTTCATTCTATATTTTCATTCCATTCTATAATTTCATTCTATATTTTCATTCCATTCTATCATTTCATTCTATATTTTCATTCCATTATATTATTTCATTCTATATTTTCATTCCATTCTATATTTTCATTTCATTCTATATTTTCATTCCATTCTATATTTTCATTCCATTCTATCATTTCATTTAAGAGTGGAACCTTTTCAAAGTGTAAGTAGGACAAAGTCCACTAAGTAAAATAAAGTAAGTAAAGTAAGTAAAACTAAGTAAAGTATTTTGGGAAATCTAGAATGGAACCTCTTAAAAGTGTAAGAAGACTACAATGGAACATTTCAATTCAGTGAACATTCCTTACACTTAGAAAATATTCCATTGCAGCTTTCCTAGAAGATTAGAATGGATCTTTTACACTTTTACACAAATTCCTTAACTTTGGAAATATTCCATTGTAGTTTTCTTAAGACTAAAATGGATCTTTTACAGTGTGGACATTCTTACACTTTGAAATGGTTCCATTCTAGATTTCCCAAAATACTGGAATGGAACTTTGACACTGTGTGGAAATTCCTTACACTATAAAAAAGATTCCATTCTATTATTCCCAGAAGACTTGATTGGAATTTTTCCACTGTCTGGACATTCCTTACACTTTGAAATGGTACCATTCTATTATTCCTAGACGACTAGAATGGAACTTTTACTCTGTGTGGACATTCCTTACACTTTGAAAATATTCCATTGCAGTTTTCCTAAAAGACTAGAAAGGATCTTTTACAGTGTGTGGAAATTCTATAAACACTTTAAAAAAAGGTTTTATTTACAAAAGGCTATTTAAAGAACCGAAAGTGGTTCCTCTATGGCATCACCCCAGAGAACTGTGGAACCTTCGTTTGGGGTATTGCTGCCCCCAGAGATTCTATTTTCACAGCATCAGTGTAATTTTGCACGTTTACCAGTGCTAAATTTTGCAGTCAGAAAAGCTGGCTAAGTTTGGGTGTGGCATGAGAGATAAGCTGAAGATGAAAACGTCTGGCAGCGCATAATAAGAGAACCTATTCTATTTCAAAGCACACAGCGCCATGCAGTTATGCACAAGGCTGCAGAAGCACTTATAAACGAGGCTCCTTGGGTTTCTTGCAGTATAAACAGCACATTAGCCTCCATACAAATCATGCTGTGTCTTTTCTGCCCGCGTTCTCACTCAACCATCATGAACTTGTCTCACCACAACTCCAAACCCGACTCATGAGGACACTCGTTTTCTGAGGATGAAAGCGAGGCCAGGTGGACACCACTCCAAAAAGTATCAGTGTCTGGTGTATTAGTGGTGTATGAGGCAAACTACTGCCATTATACACTCATCATCAGAAGAAGAGCTGCACCCAGAAGGAAGTGTGGGGTTGCAGTGGTGTTGGGAAGGAAGATAAAGGTTACCAGGAATAATAAATGATGATACATTTAAGCTGATATGGGGAATATTTATTGAGCTACACCTACAGAAGTCTCTCAGTATGGCATCTGGCTGCCATGTTTGCTAACCCAACATGCCAGATGCCTCGGCATGGAGCTGTAGAGGTTCCTAATGGTGTCCTGTGAAAATCCATCCCATGCAACTTGAATATTCTCACACAGTTCCTGCAGATTTTGTGGTATTGAGTGCTGATGTGCACTCAGAAAGGTTACTGGACCTCATTACCATGACACTGGGCTGTCAAAGTGCCAGTAATGAAGAACAAAGGACATCTGGCATCGTACAAAATAAACCCCACACGATTACACCGGGCCTTCATCTTGGTGCTGACCCCAGACCCCCTACACATAGATTCATTGGTCGTCTCCACCAAGACAAAAGCAGGACTTATCACTGAAGATGACCCGCTGCCATGCTGAGTCACTCCACGACAGTCTGACACGACACCATTGCAGTCTTTGGTGACTTTGACGTGGTGTTAAGGGCAGTCGTTGTATCAGTCTGTGTGCATCTAGTCCTGTGGCATGCAGCCGTCTGGAAATGGTGCTGGAACTACCAGGATGACTCGTGGAGGACACCACTGCATGCTGAACGTACACAGTCATGGCTGTTGGGTCAGTCAGATGCAGTCTTGCTTATGTCACATGTGCGAGCATGACACTTGAATCATTCACATGTCTCACAATGTCAAGCCTACCCACCAAGTTTCCCTCCTGTCGGATTTCTTCTGGGTACAGCTATTTTTTTGTATTTCTTGGCCCAGAAATGGTTTCATGGTTACGACTTTAATGCATTTCTTGACAGTGATTTATGAACCTGAAACTCCTAGGTAAGAACAGAATCTACACATGTTCAAGAGAACGGTTCTGTGGTTTAAGAGAATGTCATGAATCTGGCGTAGACTTTTTCTTAGGACTTTCTCAAGAACCAGTTTAAGGAACGTTTAGGAAGATATTGATGAATGAGGCTCAGTGATAGTAAATATCTTTAATGTCTGATTTATTCCATCTCACTGAAATCCTATTAATCTTAATTATATGAACTAGATGAACTAGTTATTCCAACACACAGTATTTTAATAGGGATGTAGCAATGTGTGGTTTTTTTTGAGGGAGGGGGGCAAATGCCAAAATCCAATATTTAACATGTAATTATCTTTACAGTTTTGGCATGCACATCTTCCTTCTGTAAAAGCCACCAGATATCAACCCACCAGTAGATCACATGCGGCAGTCAGCCAGCCTTTTAGATAACTGACAAATGGTATCAGCTCTAGGTATCAGCACAGCCCCTTTGTTCAGGCAGTGTCTCAGCTCATGGTGAGTTTTACGCTCTACAGGTTCCTGTACTAGCTACAATATTATCCAATGGAACACTGAGCACGGTTGTAAGTCACTCTGGATAAGAGCGTCTGCTAAATGCCTTAAATGTAAATGCTAATGGTAAGGTACCTCAGCTACCATTACTAGCCTAGCATTTTCCAGCTTGTATCTTTCAGCTCAGAAACAGCCAGCTGGTGAAGAGGTAGCTTATCTGATGCAGAGTGTAACAAATGGTGTTAAATAGTTTGTTCAGTTGCCTGAATATGTGTAGCCATTTAAAAGTCCATGTCGAGCAGGCCAAACATGCCTTTTCCAATGAGTCCTAGATCATATAGCCTTCAGAAAACACCCTCTCTTCAAATTTGTATCCCACTTAGGTGAACCCTAGGAGGCCTTTCCAAGCTGTTTGCCTGCAGCGAAGCTCCAGAGAGCCAAAAAAAATTTATAGCCTTGTTACTCAAAAACAGACAGAAAGTTCTGAAAGTTCAAAGTCCAAACAGAGTTCAGTCTTTTACAGGATGACATGAAGTGTTTGGGAAGCTGGAGAAAATGACAGTCAGTTTCTGAAGCACTGTAGAGTGGTGGTGCAGAACCTAATTCGTCCTTTCCAACAGTCGCTTTGCTAGTCTTTATGAAACAGGAGATTGAGACCTTTTGAGATTGAGAATTTACATTTACAGTTATGGCATTTAGCTGACACTCTTATCCAGAGCAGCTTACAAGGTTGATCATATTCCAGGTAGGCCAACGTAGTGTTTGGAGTCTTGCCCAAGGACTCTTATTGGTGTAGTACAGCACAGTCATCCAGACCGGGATTCAAAGCCCAGTCTCCCACATGTAGTGGTGGCTCCCTGGCGGGTAGTGGCGTTATCTTCTGAGCTGCACCAACCACTGCACTCTTCACCTGTGGTCTCCTCTGAGGTGTCCATGTCAATGTCATAATCACATGATCAGCAAATAACCAGTATCAAGTCTAAGGATAGAAATATACTAGAAGTTGACCACACACATGATGGCCTTACATATCCTACATTCGTTTGGTGCATGGTTTGTGCACATCTTCAAAAAAAGGTGCAGTACACACATCTAGAATGCATGACCAAACAACTAGTATATCCTTACCCGAAAGCTTCATTGCAGTGATTTCCACAGAGCTACTCTGTGTAACCTGTAGTGTGAACCTGTGCAGCTTCCCAGTTTAAATACGGCTTTGTTGGAGTTTTGGTGGTCAGAGGAAAATCTCATCTAATACAGGTCTCCCATAACCTCTGGACTAGGAATCCACTGTGCTCAGATTTGTCTTAATGACCCAAACAGTAACATTAACAGTAATCTGACCAGACTGTGGTGGAGACTGAAGTCCTTTTATCACACGCACACTGTACGCAGACTAAACAGATCACCTCTCATTACTAAAGAGCCACCAGAGAACCCAGAGCATCCTTCAGGCCGAGTTTAAACAGCTGTATAGTGTCCATATCATTGTTTGGTCTGACTCTAGAAAACACTGTAACATGATCCTGCCTGGACTTCTACCTCACTCCTCCTTAAAACTACATCACCAGAGACTTTTATTTTGCTTCTCTCTCTCTCTCTCTCTCTCTCTCTCTCTCTCTCTCTTTTTTTTTTTTCTCTCTTTCTCTGTTATTGTGTTTATCATTAACTGTATGAGATGCCTTTTAGCAGTTTAAAGGCCCACAAACTGATGGTGTTGATGACGATGGTGTTCATGACGATAGTGTTGATGACGATGGTGTTCATGACGATGGTGTTGATGACGATGGTGTTGATGACGATGGCGTTGATGACGATGGCGTTGATGACGATGGTGTTCATGACGATGGTGCTGATGACGATGGTGTTCATGATGATGGTGTTGATGACGATGGTGTTGATGACGATGGTGTTCATGATGATGGTGTTGATGACGATGGTGTTGATGACGATGGTGTTGATGACGATGGTGTTCATGATGATGGTGTTGATGACGATGGTGTTGATGACGAAATATTTAATATTTTATTATCAGTAAAATAAGTAAAAGTAATTTGTATTCAACGTTCAGATAGCTAGTGGGCAGTGGGACTGTCACTAAAATGGTTTTTACAACTAGTCTTAAACCAGCTCTATAGAAAAGCATAATATAGAAGGATTATAAGAAAAAAAATAGTATATATATATGTATATATATATATATATAAAGTTTGTTTAAGGTGGTAGTAACTTCAGGCTCCTCTAGATGGCACTTCACAGAATCTGGCTATAAATACCTGCAGGGTGTGTGACTGGATGCACGGATTGAGAAGAGGTGGTACAGTGCAGCGAAGGTCTGGTTCCATGTGTGGAAAGCTTGCCCAAAGCAGACGTTAATGATTTGCTGAAAGGAGTGATTGTATTTGGGCGTGCTAAAGGAAGTAGCTGAATCTGTAGGTATATGGAAGTGTTTGATGCAAGAGTGGCTGAACACTGATGTGGCCTGCATCCACATGTCTATCAGCTTCTTAATATCGCCGCTGTCCAATTTTTGGTCCAACACAAACCGAAATACTGCACAACAAGAGAAACTAATGATCACTCTTCCAACCTTGTCCCAACAGTCACCAGCCACTGGCTCCCGAAACGGAATACACTATTCCTGCTTAAAATGTTGAACAAAATGTTTCACCTTTACCTGTTCTGGAGACTAACTCATCTTCTACACTCCTGGCTGTTCACAGTAAGGGAATATTCGACTAGGCGTGCCACTGTAGGTATACAAGCATGGGAAGCTTGGAAAACTGTATTATTATTGTATTATTATTATATGTAACTGTATTATTATTAAGATTTCAGTGTGTGTTTATTCCAAAGTGGGGTAAATCCAGTTTCCCACGATACGAGCCCTTCACACAAAGCAGAAGAAATAACATAAACAAATTCAAATATGAAATATCTTGACTAGCACCGATTGCAGATTTTGCTGTATCAAAAATACCATTTGGTTATTCCCTTCTTTCGACATGTAACCACACAGTTAAAGCTGCCAGTTTATTGTAAATTGCTTGCCACCTTCACGCATCATCATCAGTGTCACAGATTCCCCTGGTACCTCTTATCGCCTTCTTCCATCTCTTTTTATTCCCTAATTCCTGTTGTTTTTTGGTTATAGGATATCTGCTGAGACGTCTTTCTTACTTCCGCTTGCTGGGGACACGAGTGATGTGACCTACGAGTGACGCACTTGGCCGTAGAATTGGCTGCAAATGGGAGTAGCTAGGATTACTCAACGTTCATTAAAGAGCGGGACACCTTCAGCTGATGGCTTCCAATGAGATTAAGTGTTAGCGAGACGTTTATCAGGCTAGATAATTGCGGCCTTATCAGCGGGACGCTGATGCTAATTCACTTAGCCCTTTCGTCTGACAACGTGCACCGCCGACACCTTCCAACACTTGAGGGCGTCCACTTAAGGCGACCTGACTGTATGAGTGCGCCCGTCAGCTGTGGGTACATGGTGGATAGGAGAGGTGTCTAGATGGCGCGCCAGGAGCAAAGCTAGGGTTTCACCCTGATGAGCACTCAGGGCAATATGATATATGCCCCGTGCTTTGACATTGGCTCATCTCTCAATGAAGTTCAAGTTTAAAAGGCATCCTGGCTGGATTACTTCTGTCACCAGCATCAGAAATGAGAAATAATGACATTCACAGTAGCGCTAGCACTGGTGCTACTCAGTCCAGAGTCCTCTAGCGTTTGACGCTAGCTCATGTTTCAGCAAGGTTCAAGGTAAAAGGGACCATAGTTGGAGTATTTCTGTCACCAGTGTGGGCACAGTAACAGAAACAAGGAACACTCAGTAATGTTCCCGCTAGTGCTAACATCCATGCTACTTTGTTTAGCATCTCTGGCTTTGACGCCAGCTCATGTTGCAATGACGCTTAAGCTTAAAAAGGACCCTAGCTGGATTACTTCTGTCACCAGTGGTGGCACAGTAACAGAAACAAAGCACAACTTTGTTTAGCCCCTTCATAGCAAGAGTATAGCGGACCACTGTTGGCTCGCCAACGACAAAGCTGGTCTATGCCTAGCGTCTTCCAGGCAGCCCATCAGTGGTTAGTCACAGTGTTAGGGAAAAGCTCACATTTCAACGCTCCAATTTGTTTACTTTTTATTCCTTTCTTTTTCTCTTTATCTATTGTGAATTATTTTGCAACAGGCATTAAATCACTTTACAGTACATCAGGTCTAGTCATTAATAAGTTTTCCCCCAGTTTATAATATCCCTCTTTGTTTATAATCTAAAATAAAAGTCTTTGTGCATGTAAAAACTGTTCAAGGGCATTCAACCAACAGAGGCAAACAGTCAGCGGGGTGCCAACGTTATCAAGCCAGTGGACCAATATATTCCAGTAAACTCACAGCATGTCACAACGTTGTCTACTTTCTGACAAACCATCAAAAGGTGGTGTTGTTTGCGCTGGCACAACTACCTGTTGCAAGCTTAACGAAATTCCATGGAGTTCCATCCAGAACATAATGGAACTAATGAAGGATTCAATAAAAGTTTCAAAGAATTTCATGTCTGCTCATGTTTTAGTGAAGTTCAAGTTGAACTAGAACCTTACTTGGGCACGACAAAAGAAATGAGCCACAGTAATGTCCACACCAATGCTAGCAAGAATGCTACTGAATGCTACCTCCATGTCTGAGGGTGGACCAACAGTGGCAAACAGTCAGCGGAGATGCCAAAGCCATAGACAGTAAACAAAGTAGCATTACTCAGTTTACTCATCAATACCGGAATTTTTTTTTGATTGGTAGAAAAACCAGAGATGCTAAACAAAAGTAGCATCAATGCTAGCACAACATAAATGTTCAGGCTAAAACTAGCATTGATGCTACTTTGTTGAGCATCTCTGGCTTTAATATCAGCTCATAGAGATAGATAGATAGATAGATAGATAGATAGATAGATAGATAGATAGATAGATAGATAGATAGATAGATACTTTATTGATCCCGAAGGAAATTTAGCAATGTTTTAGCTCATGTTTTAGTGAAATTTGAGTTTTAAAGGGACTTGCGGGGCTTGAATTATTTCTGTCACAGCAGAAATATGGCACCGTGGTGGTACAGATCCAGAGATGAGGAACCGTAACATTTAGGCTGTGCTAGCACTGATGCTACTTTTGTTTAGCATCTCTGGTTTTTCTACCAATAAAATAACATTTTTTTAGTATTTTTTTATTATTAAATTATTTACAAAAATAAAGTACAGATTAATTAAACTAAATTAATTACAGAAATAGAACACAGTAATGTTTATGCTATTGCTAGCATTGGTGCTACTTTAGCACTGCTGGCTTTTTGTTGTTAGCTAGTGTTTTAATGAAATTCTCATTTAAAAAAGGACCCCAGTTGCACAGTACCAGAAACAAGGAGCCATAACATTCAGGCTAGTGCTAGCATTGATGCTACTTTTGTTTAGCATCTCTGACTATAATATCACCTCATGTTTCAGTGAAATTCAAGTTTACAGGTTTATCTCTGTGACCAGTGGTGGCAGAGAACCAAAAACTAGGGACCATGTCGTTCAGGCTAGTGCTAGCATTGGTGCTACCTTGTTTAGCGTCTCAATACAGTTTTAGGGTTTAAAAGAGACCCTAGCTGTATTACTTCGGTCACCAGTATGTCTTGCTGAAACCAGGCAGAGTAAGGTTCACATTAGCACTGGCGCTACTTCATTTAGCATCTGGCCCAAGCTGATGCCATGGAGATTAGAAGTAAAAACAAACGATAGGAAAAGTTTGTACACTTCTGGGCATGTCATTAGCAGTCATGCTTTAGATCTCTCCTTGCCTCCTACAAGTGAACACCAGCTAGGGGCCACCATTTCTTAGCCCCGGCTGTCCATGGCTAGATGCCAGATTTCCGGGCCTATCTGTGCAAATTCCCCCCCTTCTTCCCACAGCTTCACCAGCTGTGATAAAACCGTGATTACAGCCTAAGCTTGTCCGGGAACATGTCCCTTTAAATACACTCTCCTAATGAGGCCAAATGGCAGGCCGGCCTTGAATGGCTTGTGGTGAGCCAAGAGGAAGTTGTTCGTTGAGATATCACACCAATTGCTTTTGCCCTCTCTGCTCTTTCAGCCACCTCTGTGTATCTTGCAGATATCAGCTGACATCAAGCACCCTCGTTAAACCGGGCCCTTTGTTTTTCTTTGACTTTTTCTTTTTTTTCTTGGAATACATCATGTTTTAAAACCTCAGTGATTCATGTTTACACTGCGCGGTCATTTCCCATTTCTGCATTGTAGTTCACTTGGTTTAGTGTAGGTGTTATTGTCAAGTTGCATGTCTCTCCGGAACCTGTTTTGACTTGTCTGCCACGCTTGGAGATAAAAAACCAGGCTGACTGGTCAGTATGCATGCATAATTAGCAGTACTGAGGAGCTTTAAAAAGAACAGAAATAAACATCTAAAGCAAACAAAAAAAATCTATTCCAAATGATTCACGGTACATCTAGGGAACTTCCTTTAACGCCCAGACAGCCAGTATGTGAGTCCTCCATGTCCACTCCTTGTTCACAGTGCTAGTGAAGGGAACCAGAAGCTATGGACAAAGATTAGTGCATGCAGGACGTTGTGAGGCAAAGTAGTTCCGCAAGGAAACCTTTCTTTTTTTTTTTTTAGATTGACCACTATTTAATCTTTCGTACCTCTGCCGAAAAAGACCACCTATAGAACCATTGGAATTACCGAGTAAAGGTTTCGCTTTCTAGTGGAAATTACCTTTAGGGACCATTAATTCCCTTTTAGGAAACCATCACATGCATCTGGAATCAGTCCCAGAACTTCTGTTAAACCATTAGAGTCCTTTATGCTGTAATATCAACCCATCAGGAAACACAATTCAATTCAATATAGTTCAACTTTAATGTCATTAAAGCAATACAAGGTTGTACAGTACAGATAAAACTATCAAGCTGCTTCTCTTAAGCAGTAATTGAAAAATCGATAAATAAGCAACAGACTAAAGACACAAAACAGTATATGCACAGACAGCAAAAATACAGATGTGCAAGATGTGCAGTAACTGTGTGTCAACTGTATGTACTAGAACTGAGATGCAGTAGTGAAAAATACAGCTGTACATACTGTATATATATATATATATATATATATATATATATATATATATATATATATATATATATATATATATATATACATATAGTGTGCAGGTACTGGGCATAGCAGCTAAAACAACCATACAGCTCACAGCTGAGTATGTATAAATGCACAGCTCAGATATTTAAGTATATGGTTTGTGTGACATAATGTCACAGGCCCTGCCTGACAGTGAGCTACCACCCCATCCCAGTCTGGGTAACTATGCTTGAGCTGCACCAATAAGAGTCCTTGGGCAAGACTCCTAACTCCACCTCGGCCTACCTGTACTATGATTAACCGTGCAGGTCACTCTGGATAAAAGCGCCAGCTAAATGCTGTAAATCGAAGAATAGAGGTCTAGCTAAACCACAGGTGCATACAACCCAAACCACCATTAGTGACTACTACTAGACACCAACGGGAACTAACAGAAACTTTTGGTTTCTATGATTTTTTTAGCAGGGGCTATTATATATATATATATGTATATATATATATATATATATATATATATATATATATATATATATATATATATATATATATATATATATATACTTCATTGTTTTTAATAGTAAATCTAATCCATTATACACATTATATCCCCTGCTTCCCATCACCACCACTAGAACTGGAATCACTCAGCGCTTTCTGGACGGCCCACTGGCGGTTAAGCAGCGTCTTAGACAAAATGCCAATTTTCATTGCTGGTTTTCCAATCGCACTTCCAGTTTACTCATTCTTCCTTGTCATTTCTTCTTTTCGTTATTCTCTGTAAATAATTCTAGTAAATAATATTTAGTATCAGCAACATTTTCTACTTTTTCTTCCAGACCATGTGTTTTTTCTCTCTCGGTTGTTTGTAATTTTGGTTTTAGGTTATTTTCTAAAATTAATAAAAGCATTTCAAATCTGAAAGCGTTAATAGCTTGTTGGATTTTTTACATGGCGAAGCAATGATCAACAATATGGGTGGTCCAAGGGTGAACCAGCGGTGGAAAAGTGTTGGGGTTCTGACCTTGTTAACCCAGTGGACCGATATACGCTTGCTATCTGGCAGAATGTAATTAAGAGCATGATTGGTATATGCATCCATCATTGAAAAAATAGCTGCACCCAAAAGGAATGAAACTCAGTGGGTGGGTTTGACATCACGAGACATGTGAGTGATTCAGGTTTCATGTTCACCCACGCATGTAACATAAACAAGGACGGGTTTCATCCCTGTACCTGACTGACTTTAAGGTTGTCCTGTTGCACAAGCTTTCTATTTTGACTGCTGCTGTTGTGTTGGTTGCATCCTTTAGAAGCGAAGTGTGCCTCAGAGAGAAACTGCAACTCAGTTTGAGCAGTTGGAAAAGTTGGAGAGGGACACTCACACAGTCTACAAGAACCGATTAATGGTCCAACATGTGCGGAGTGTCCCAACAATCACGATCGCGGATGAGTCATCCTGTTGGCAGATGGCTGGACTACATGCAAGTCAACATCGCCAAAGTCTGCAACGGTGTCGTACCAGCCTGTCATGGAGTCACAAGTCCCATCTTTGTGTTGGTGGAGATGACCAACAAATCTATGTGTGGAGGCTGGTCAGAGTCGAGATGAATGGTTTGTTGTCATGTCCAGAAGGCCTGGGGTCACTCCACCTCCACTCCTACCACACACTCTGCAGGAACTGTGTGGGAATATTCAAGCTGCATGGGATGGATTATCACAGGACACGGTTGGGACCCTCTGCATCTGCTATGATAGTAAACACGGCTGGCCGACCTCATAGCGAGAGACTCTACTTCTCTATGTGTAGCTCAATTAATATTGTCCATATCAGCCTGAATTCATCATCAGTTATCGTTCCTGGTAACCTTTATCTCCCTTCCCAACAGCCCTGCATACCAACACTTCCTTCTGTGTACAGCTACTCTTCTGATGATGAATGTAATGACAACAACAAATGTCCCAGGCTGCAGGACACTTTGTCCAGCAGTCTGATAAAGGAAGGAAATGGTCTACGCTGGCAAACAGGAGTTCTCTGCTCTTGTTTCTTTTAGGGAAATTGCCAAATATGCGTGATAGACAACAAGGAATTTTCTCCTGACGGCAGCTAAAGTGGTCTGTCAGTAATAATGTTGTGTTGTCTGAGTTCTCTCTTGCCTTGCTTTGGGCTATGATGGCTCTTAACCTGAAGAGCTGTCCTCTGTCTCATTTATCATTTCCTTTCAGCTCATAGACACATCTTCCCAACCTGCACGCAAACCCCAAGCTGCATACATCCTGCAGTAAACTACTGAACTCATTTGGTTTAGGTGGTCTTGTTGTTCTTGTTGGTAAAGATCAAGCACCATGCTGTAAACCTGCATTAAGGCATTGTTGGATTAATACATATTTCCACCGGATGTGTAGGTCTGGTATGTATAGTGTTAATCCTAATTTCCATTCTTTATGTTTTAGAAGTTCTTGTTTAAAACTATAAGCTGGTGGAACATCAAGTAGCTTGTTGCTGAAAATGAATGGGAGCCTATGGGAGGAACCAGGGATGAATAAGCGACTCATAGTAGAGTGGGGGTCAGTATAACTGTGAATTAGAGTTTGGGGATCTGCCCTGAGTTAGTACATGCAGTTTGGTGGCTGGTGGGCTAATGAAACCACAGGGATTGAATGGGGGTGAAAATTAACAGGACCCTATAAGAGGAAAGAGTTATGGGGGAAAAAGACAAACAGAGGAATGAGGGACAGACCAACACTGAACTCGTGCTTGGGGCTATGTTCTGAGATGTGTATGCAAGATGGTGTCTGACAGGTGAGCAGAAGTACATTAGATGGGCGTGTACCTTTCCACCCCATTCATTCTTAATGGAAAAGAGGTTGTCCAAAAAAAGTCGGACCAAATAGCTGGATGTAAGCACACCATTCCCGATCCGATCAAAAATGCCGGCAAGCCAAGCCTGGTCCACCCGTATGGCCACACACTTCCATACATCTGCAGATACAGCTACTTCCTTCACACTATGGTCTTTGGTATGCCCAAATGCAGTCCCTCCTTTTAGCCAATCATTAACATCTGCTCTGGAGCCAGTTTCCACACATGGAACGAGACCCTGCACTGTACCACCTCTTCTCAGTCTATGGATCCCATCACTCACACCCCACAGGCATTTATAGCCCCATCATCCTCCTGCAGCGCCATCTGCAGGAGCCTGAAGGTACTTCTACCATAAACACGCAAGGTGACTCTATTTATTGTCCTGGGAGCTAATCAGTGCTGCATAGGTAGAATAATATAAAGTGTCTGATGTTGGAATGGTGTTAATGTAAATTTTTCTGTGCTAGAATAAACAGCACAGACCAGCATGGTGGGCCACCAGCATGTGCTGTTGTGGTTACTGGTATGCACCTGATGGGCCACCATCTAAACCCACAGTAGACTAAAATAGCCCAGATTAGACCAGCATGGAAAACATTTACCTGGTAGTCTATGCTCTTGTTCTTCTTCTAATCATTAACATTAACGTGAAGTAGCATGCCACATATGGGTGGAGTAATGAATTCGCCCCTAGGTTTCCCACTGGAAGCTGAAGGTACATCCAAACAGCCCTTAGTATACAGTGTTGTGCGAGGTGTTGGCTCATATTAATGCTAATTTCCGTTATTTTTGCTTTCAGTGTGTCTGTTTGAATGTTTAGAAGATCCAGTCCCAGGTGGGTTAATACATTTGGCCCTTGTGGTCAGAACCTTTACCACAAGAAGCTGAAGTCCTTATTCAGAGGCACTTATTTCAGCATAGGGTGAATGAATGTAGGTGCACGTTTGTGTTTGCTGGTAAATTGCATCCCACGGAGCTTGTAGTTGTTTTGCAATGAGGGCCATCCCGTTCCATCCAGGCTCATGTGCGGAGACGTGATCCTGACAGGAGCGGTGAGCAGAGAAGTGAAGACAAATATTTGTCTGACAGATGTATTTTTCCATGCTGGGTTAGCACAGAAGCTAAAACGCAGCCAAGCCACCGAACAGGGGGGCGAGACACGGACTTAGAGACGGGGTCACGGAGTGTGTGTGTGTGGGGGTTGGATGGGGGAGGGATGAGGGTAGGAAAGGTTCTGTGACGGCAAGGAGGTGAAGGTGTAAATGGTTTAAGCTACAAGTGAGCTCACTGTAAAAACGGACTGTAATATACAGTGGGGTGCGAAAGTTTGGGCAGCGTTGTTAATTTTCCTGATTTACCTTTATAAAGCATTGATTGTTTGAATAAAAATATTGCGTTAAATATATCATATAGGGGACAAACACAGTGATATTTGAGAAGTGAAATGAAGTTTATATGATTTACAGAAAGTGTGCAATAATTGTCTAAACAAAAGTAGGCAGGTGCATAAATTTGGGCACCAAAAAAAAAACTATAGCTTCTAATGAGAGTCTGGATTGTGGCTGAAGGTATTTTAGACCATTCTTCTTTACAAAGCATCTCTAGTTCATTCAGGTTTGATGGTTTCCGAGCATGGACAGCTCTCTTTAAGTGATACCACAGATTTTCAATAATATTCAGGTCTGGGGACTGAGATGGCCATTCCAGAACGTTGTACTTGTTCCTCTGCATGAATGCATTAGTAGATTTTGAGCAGTGCTTAGGGTCGTTGTCTTGTTGGAAGATCCAGCCCCGGCGCAGCTTCAGCTTTGTCACTGATTCCTGGACATTGGTCACCAGAATCTGCTGATATTGATTGGAATCCATGAGTCCCTCAACTTTAACAAGATTCCCAGTCCCTGTACTGGCCACACAGCCCTACAGCATGATGGAACCACCACCAAATTTTACTGTAGGTAGCAGGTGTTTTTCTTGGAGTGCTGTGTTCTTTTTCCTCCATGCATAACGGCCCTTGTTATGCCCAAATAACTCTATTTTAGTTTCATCAGTCCACAGCACCGTATTTCAAAATGAAGCTGGCTTGTCCAAATGTGCTTTAGCATACCTCAAGCAGTTCTGTTTGTGATGTGGGCGGAGAAAAGGCTTCCTCTGCATCACTCTCCCATACAGCATCTCCTTGTGTAAAGTGCGCTGAATAGTTGAACGAGGCACAGTGACTCCATCAGCAGCAAGATCATGTTGTAGGTCTTTGGTGCTGGTCTGTGGGTTGACTCTGACTGTTCTCAACATCCTTCACTTCTGTTTATTCAAGGGTTTTCTTGGTCTGCCACTTCGAGCCTTGACTTGAACTGTGGTCTTCCATTTTCTCACAATGTTTCTCACAGTGGAGACTGAAAGCTGAAATCTCTGAGATAGCTTTCTGTATCCTTCCCCTAAACCATGACGGTGAACAATCTTTGTTTTCAGGTCATTTGAAAGTTGTTTTGAGACTCCCATGCTGCGACTTTGTCCCCGATTAATTTTGATTAATTTTGATTAATTTTTTGAATAATTTTTCATATTATTTCATTGGGTACAGTTTTTGCACTTAAATGCATTTTTATTTTACAAGTAATGATTTTTATCACCAACGTCCACTGAAAGCAACACTGGCTGCATGTTCCACATATATGGTATATCATGTATGCATAGCAGAATTTCTCAACCTGTTGGGTGCAACCCACCAGCGGGTCTGCAGGGCCATCCTCAGGGGCAGGTAGTAGGCTATAGCGGATCTGTAAGTCATAAAAATAAAAAATAAAAATCATTTGTTAATTTAGTATAGGTGAGAATCGAGAGATCAATCATGTTCAAACTACAAACATTATAGAAAACCATATTGCAGATGTAACTCTTGTTTGAGACAACTCGGTCGTGGGCGCCTGAATCAGGCAATTAGCTAACAAAAGATGAAGACATTTCTTTAATAAATGATGGATGGTTACACAGTTCCTGTGAGGCTGAAAAGGCTGATAACTTCTGATGTATAGCATATATATGCTCAGTGCTTCCAACTCCTCCACGGAAGTTAACACACTGATAACACATGACGCAATTTAATAATAATGGCATATGGGCTAATGAACTAGGAATGGTTTGAAGTATCGAACTAAGAAAATCCATTAACAGCAATTAAGAAATAGTGGCGTTGATTATCTACTGCATTACTAAAGCTTTGACTTTGACACCACCAATTATTTACCATTTCAAAACTTTTTCTATACAAAAAAAACCCCAAAAATACATTTTGGTGTCCAGTTTATTCCATAGCAATACCCCCACTATTATTATATATAGAACAACAAAAATGACTCATATGACCAGGTGACTCCAAACTTTTGGATGTTAGTATTCCAGCTTCATTAGCGCCAAATGCTAAAACACACTGTCCAGGAGGACTGAGCGAAAGCTTTTTCATAAAGGTGACGAAAGGCCCTGGAGGAAAGCTGAGGAAACAGCTGCTGTTGGACCACCTAGACTCAACCTGGAACCCCACCAGCCCAACTCACATTCAGAACCGAAGCTTTCCCTCTCACAACAACTTGATATGCATGCTAGGCTCTCTCTGAGAATAGCTGTCATCTGCAGACGTGGCTTCAGTTTGATGTGGGCGTCCTGAGTTTGCGGAACACGTAACGGAGCTGAATCTCAATCAGCACGAGAAAGACACCTGCAGAAGCGCTTGCTGAAAGTCCAATGAGAAGATTAATGGCTCAAAGTAGCATCACAGCACACACAACACATTTGATATCTGTGGGATGAACTGCGATTTCTAGATTTCCAAGGATGGTGCTTAGCACACAGTTCCTGTTTCAGGCCTTATTCGTTGGGAATAACCCATAGAGGAAGGAGATTAAGGATCAGATGCATGTATGGGTGAAGGCACTGTGGAACATGAGCCTCGGCCCGGCTACAATGCCCTGAGATTAACATTGGCACAGAAAGGAGTGCATGGAAAACTGCAAACTGTGTAAAGGATACTATCCAAAAGGCCACCATTCTCAATCAGACCAAGCAATCTGGTTTGGTGCTGATGTCTCATTAATCACAGGAAAAGCAAATACAGGCAGTAATAATAATAATAATAATAATAACAATAACAATAACAATAACAATAACAATAACAACAATAATAATAATAATAAAGATAATGATAATGATAATGATAATGATAATGATAATGATGATGATAATAACAATAAAAACAACAATAATAATAATAATGATAATAATGATAATGATGATGATGATGATGATGATAATAATAATAAAAACAACAATAATAATGATAATGATAATGATGATGATGATGATGATGATGATAATAATAATAAAAACAACAATAATAATAATAATGATGATTGATGATGATGATGATGATGATGATGATAATAATAATAATAATAATAATAATAAAAAAACAACAATAATAATAATACAACAATAATAATAATAATACAACAACAACAACAACAATAATAATGATGATGATGATGATGATGATGATGATAATAATAATAATAATAATAATAATAATAATAATAATAATAATAATAATAATAATAATAATAATAATAATAATAATAATAATAATAATAATAAAATATAAGAAATCTTTTGTAAAAGTAGTCTTGTTTGATTGAACCTCACTCGTTTACCTGCATAATTTATCAGCTGCTCTCTATGCATTCGTCATTGGATAGTTTCCGGCTATAGCGACTGTTGTTATTATTCGGGTGGCCAGGAATCTGAATAATAAACAATGAAACAATCTCAACAGCTGGTTTTACTAGGTGCACAGCTAATAAACCAACGTTATAAACGTATGTTCATAACCAGAACTACGCTTGTCAGCTAGCGAACAGGCCCAAAGATTATGGGAGGCTAATTCTGCCAAATAAAAAATAAAAATGAAAACACAAACACACCCTAGGAATACTGTATGTATGTTTTTCTAGGGATAACATGGTTTAAAGGTGTACTCTTAGTCGTACTGAAACTGTAATTTGATTTCTGGTTACTTTGATTTACAGTATATTGTAACTTAAATGTACTAAAAAGGTTTATCCACAATATACTTCCACTAGCGAGGGCTCCAAATCCCTAAATCCTGCATAGTGTTGCTTTAATATGAGGATAAAACAGAATCTTTATAGGCTAAGTACCGAGTGTGAACAGAATATCTTCTGGGGCAGGTGTCAACATCAAGTGAAGTACAATACAGTAAATAGAAAAAGATATTACAATATAGATAAGCATAAAGCTGCATATGGACAGCATGTACAGATCAGAGAATTGAAATATATAAATATAAGCACAGACTACAGTAACAGGAGAAGGTTATATACCTTAATAAATACATACCCTAAACCACAGCTGGATAACCCTGTCAGCGAAGCAGCCCTTTCCTGTTCTGATGGATGTATTTAAAAACATCACTGAACATCCAAAAAAGTGCCCTTTGTGCCCAGCAGCCCAGGGCCTGGTGAGCCGGGCCTGCAGGAGTGGATCGGGTACTGGTCATGCTGGGCTTTTTGCACACATCAGGGTCTCTGGTAGGGTGAGAATGGACCACATACCAGAAACATCCAGCCAAGAGCAGCTCTGTGGTCAGAAACTGACTTTTAATCAAGAGCTACAGGATGGCTAATACAGATTTGTGCATCCACCGGCTTCACTGTAGTCCAGCATGGTAGGGGTTTCCAATAAAGAGGCCAGTAAGCGCGTTCCTAATAATTCTAATTCATATATATGTGTATATATATCATATATATGTGTGTGTGTGTGCGTAGGTATTACAGTATATGTCTTATATATTTCACTCTGCTGGTAAATTCTTTGCTGACCTAAAGAACATTCTGTTACCATTTTCCGTGATGAAGTCCCTGTGTTTTATTTGGGCAGGAGGAAATATTCCTTGAAAGCTCGGGATAATTAAGACACGCGCCAGCAACAATAGCGAATCTGTTATGGTGGTTTACCACTTTGCTTCTTTTCAGAAGGTTAGCATATTCCATGGTCTGTTTAAATGTCTGTATGTCTGAGGAGCATGCTGCAGCAAACACACCCATCCCCTCCCATCACCACCACCTGATTAGCCTTCGTCTGGTGAGCATAAATATTTTCTTTTCTCACTTTTGCAAAATGGCCTCAGTCATTGCCATTTTGGTGTCTTTACTTTTCATCCTACTTCACGTCCATATGTATAAAGATCCAGTGCTGGTGATTTGTCCCCTCAAACGACAGTAATGAAACATGGTGGGTAGGCTTGACGTTGTGAGACGGGCCTTTTCGATGTACCCGACTGACCCAAAAGCCATGATTGCAGGCACACTGGGTGAGCAGCGAAGTCCTCCATGGGACTACATGCACGTAGACCGCTACGGCGACTGCCCTTAACACCACATCAGTGTCATCAAACACTGCAATGGTGTCATGCCATAGGGTGTTAAAGGGTGACTCCGAATGACGGGGGGTCATCTTTTAATCCTTCAGATCATCTTCGGTGTGAACAGTTTGTTGTCATGAGTCACACGTCCAGAAGGCTTAGTCTCACTCCACCTCCACCCCTACCACACCATCTACAGGAACTGTGTGAGAATATCTAAGATGCATGGGATGGGTTATCACAGGACACCATTAGGAACCTCTATAAATCTATACCGAAACATATGGCATGTAGCATTAGCTTACATGGTGTCCCATGAATGTCAAAAGAGTGTGATAAGTATACACTGTATTATAAATGATGTGGTTGGTGTGGCTCAGCGGTTAACACCTCTACCCACCAGGGAGCTACCATCCCATGTGGGAGACGGGGGTTCAAATCCCAATCTAGGTAGCAAATGCTGAGCTATACCAATAAGAGTCCTTGGGCAAGACTCCTAACACTACACTGGCCTACCTGTAATACAAATAAGCTTGTAAGTCGCTTTGGATAAGAGCGTCAGCTAAATCCCTGAAATGTAAATGACGCATGTTAATATATTGTTGCCTTCCATGACAACAGGGGCCCAACCACTAGTGTTTACTTTGTGTTAGAACTTCCTGTGGGCCATGAAGCACCATGTAACCTACATCCACCGCCTTCCACAGAAGAGGACCTGCACGTGTGGTTGAAAGTGTTCAGTTTAAAACATCCATCCAAAAGTCTTACCATGTTTTGGAGGGAAATACCAGAACGTCCTTATCTAGAGAAATGATATGGGTATGAAGCTCCAGTGAAGCAGATGTGTCGCAGCTAGCTATTCCTTCTGTGTTGCATCAGATCATGCAGCTGACAGATGCTGTGTGCGTGAGAGAAAGGCTGTCTGCCTGTCAATAAATTAGCAGTAACTGAATGTTGACTTTAATAGTGCACAAGCTTACCTTAACGCCATATTACTGCAGCAAGATTCTAGCAGCTTCCTAAGGTGGTGTTGCATCTGATCCAGTTACCCCTCAAAGTCATGTTTCCCATCGCAAAGTCCACAGGTGCTGCAGCAGCACTGCATCTCTGGAAAGCTGGCGTAAAGACTTATTGACCTTTTCGATGTTTCAGTGCTGTGGAAAGGTGCGTGTCCATGATCAAGATCAAGGCAGCGTGAGTCTGAGTATAAAGGTCAGACTGAAGGCTGAATTTTGCAGTGATACACCCAATGTCACACACCTGCCCCCAGAGCAGCAAGTCGCCCTATCCATGGCACCTAGGGAGCAGCTGGGTGTTAGGTGCCTTCCCTAAGGGCACTTCAGTCATGTCCTGTCAGCTTGGGGGAATCAAACTGGCAACCTTCCTGTCACAAGACTGGGTCCTTAATATTCAGCCCATGGTTGCCCTCTAAGTGCTCCTGAGCTGACCCAAAGAAATATATAACATCAGGAACATATAACAGAAATAGGGGAGCAGTGGGTAGCAAGAAGGACTTGACTTCGATTCCCAGGGTGTTTAATGTGGAGTCTTGCATGAGCTTCCTCTGAGGGCTCCGGTTTCCTCCTACAGTCCAAAGACATGCAATCAGGTGAACTGGAGATGCTAAATTGCCCCAACTTGGTGTGAGTGTGTGTGAATGTGTAAGTCTATGTGCCCTGCAATGTATAGGCGGCCTGTCCAGGGTGTTTCCTGACATCTGCCGAGTGAGTGCTGGGATGGGCTTCGGCAGGTTTGACATTGCGAGATGATTTGGCATGTACAGTGAGACAGGCCTTCTCACTGTACCTGACTGACCCAACAGGCACGATTACGGGCATTCAGCCAGCAGTAATGCCCACCGCGAGTCATCCTGTTAGTGCCACCTCCATTGGCAGACTACTGCATGCGGTCAGATGAACTGGAGATGCTAAATTGCACGATGACAGGTGTGCCCATCCTGAGTTAGTGATGTACTGGCAGATGGCCTGTCCATGGCGTGTTCCTGCCGGCTTGCCTGTCCAGGGCTGTTTCCAGCCTATCTGTGCACCAGAGTGCTGGGATGGGCTTCGGCACCCCCTGTGGCCCAGAAGGATAAAGCGGTTAAGAAGCTGAGTGAGTGACTGAGGGAATGAGGAATTGAGATACAAAGTTTTGAACCAACAGGTACACTAATTCCATGGGACCTGCAGCTTTAGCCCTGTCGCAGGTATTTCTGTCCTGAAAATGTATTAAAACAAACACAAGCACACTCCACAATCCTCTCTGCCCAGGTATAACAGCCCCTCTACAGCAGCTCTTCCACCTGCAGCCGGTGAACTCAACAGCCTCTGTCCTACTGTCCTCCCTCACAGACGTGGAGATGCCTGTGATTAATGATGCTCTGTCTGCACAGTTTAAAAACCCATTCCTCCATTTCCGGGATACAATCATTAGTCACTGGAGGTAACCTGACTACACACACACACACACATATATACCACCGCTCTGACTGGGGCTGTCAGCTGCCCTGGACTTTATTCCACGTGGTGTTTTTTTTTTCCCCACAGAGTTGGTGTTTGATTGACACCCAATATGCCAACTCATAAATTCATACAGCCATAATCAGGTCAGAAATGACAGTCTGATTAACTTTCTAACATGCTATTAGCTCATAACTGTCAGCTTAGTGAAGCCGTGTGCTTTCGGGAGTTGTCATAAATGTAGAGATGCTTGGGTGAAGGCATCTGGCAAATGCCATGGTCATTTATGAATGTTGTTTTAGTTAATAAGAGAAATTGATCTGACTGCCTTACAGTTTTATTTTTAGCAATTATTATTACATCTATGGAACATAAGACTATCATAATTCTGTTAATTTACTAGTAGACATTTAATGTAGTAGAAGAGGGACTACAGTAGGCCAGTTGGCTGATAGCACCAGCAAGCCACAACGTTTTTGCAGTGCAGTGGGAAAGCTCTGTGGAAGATCTTCTATTTGCCAATGAAATGTAGCCACTGGGCGCTGACCTAGCTCAGACAGCCTACAGTATGGACTACAGTAGGCCAGTTGGCTGATAGCACCAGCAAGCCACAACGTTCTTGCAGTGCAGTGGGAAAGCTCTGTGGAAGATCTTCTATTTGCCAATGAATTGTAGCCACTGGGCGCTGACCTAGCTCAGACAGCCTACAGTATGGACTACAGTAGGCCAGTTGGCTGATAGCACCAGCAAGCCACAACGTTCTCGCAGTGGGAAAGCTCTGTGGAAGATCTTCTATTTGCCAATGAAATGTAGCCACTGGGCGCTGACCTAGCTCAGACAGCCTACAGTATGGACTACAGTAGGCCAGTTGGCTGATAGCACCTTAACGCTGAGGGCCAGCAAGCCACAACGTTCCCGCAGTGTAGCAGCAAAACTCTGTGGAAGGTGTGGAGTGATGCCATGCTTTCTGAAGTTGTGACACGTGACCGGTCCTGTTGCTGCTGACCACCGTGCCTCCAAACACGGATTTGTCATCTCCACCAAGACAAAAGCAGGAGTCGTTACTCTAGCAAAACACCATGGCGCTGGTGATGTAAAGGGCAGCCGTCATAACGGTCTGGAACGGCCAGTCTAGGATGACTCATGGAGGTATCACTGATTGGCAAATGTCCGCAGTCATGGCTGCTGGGTCAGTCAGGTGCAGTGATAAGGCCCATCCTTGCTTACATCACATGCACAGCCGAGTGTGCAGAGGCCAGAGGCCACCAGTGGTAGTGCACAGTGAAAAAAACACTGGTATGAAACCAGGTCTGTTACACCTGTAATACAGTTAACCTTGTAAGTCGCTCTGGACAGGAGCGTCAGCTAAATGCTGTAAATGTGAATGTAAATATCAAACCTGCCCACCAAGTTTCATTCCTGTCTTCTGCGTCCAGCTATTTGTGAAGATATTGTGTATATATGAGTGTATAGGGCCTGATACCTCAGAGCGTTCCCTCCAGTGTTGTTTCTATGAAGAGGGCCAGAAGGTACCATTTAAGCCAGCCTGCAGCCAAATGTGCCCAGAAGTCTATGTGCTTGAAGTTTCTAGCCACATGCTTCTGAGAGAGCTCACTTCATGCTCATATTTGGAACTGAGGAATGTTTCATGTTGGAACAGAAAATGCGAGATAATCCTTATTTCCTTACATGAAAACCTTTGATAACGAACAAACAAATTAGAAACAAAGTGGCAGCGTTATTAAATTCTGCCTATCAGCCGGCGAGAGGCTGATACAGGACCCTGTTAGTGCCTGATTCGACATGCCTATTTATACTCTCTTTAAGATCTAATCTACAAGCCTAATCTACGCTCTCGCTCTTTCTCTCTCTCTCTCTCTCTCTCCCTCTCTCTCTCTCTCTCTCTCCCTCTCTCTCTCTCTCTGGGGGCACGCACGGCCCCCTCATCTGGTTCTCATCGTTCTAGCGTTATCTCAGATGGTCATCACATCCCCCTTAGGCCTGCTCCGTGAACTTAACCTTTTTGTAAGGGCGCTCCTTCTGTAGTGGGACTCTTCTGCTGCTTCAACTCAGCTCACCGTGTGGAAATGCAAATCAGGTGCTGCTTCTCAAAGGCCATGTAATTGAGAATTTCACACAGCGCTCCAGAATGCAGGCCCGAATTCCTTGTGGCAAGGCTACTGAAGAAACCATCCTGAGGGAACTGACTCACTGTCCGCTTTGTTACAAACACTTACCTTGTGCTTCCACTCACTGCTTACTTTAAGGCTCCACTGTAAGGGTCCATATTGGCCCTACAGGTCCATGTTAATGGGGCTCAGTCCTGCATATACCTTAGAGGTCCACTTACAGTTATATATATATATACAGGGGTTGGACAATGAAACTGGAACACCTGGTTTTAGACCACAGTCATTTATTAGTATGGTGTAGGGCCTCCTTTTGCGGCCGATACAGCGTCAGTTGGTCTTGGGAAGGACATATACTGCGTCCTGCACAGTGGTCAGAGAGATTTTAGGCCATTCTTCTTGCAGGATAGTGGCCAGGTCACTACGTGATGCTGGTGGAGGTTCGTCCTTCTTGGTGGTATGCTGACATTACCCTGGATACCGTGGCTCTTGATACATCACAAAGACTTGCTGTCTTGGTCACAGATGCGCCAGCAAGACGTGCACCAACAATCTGTCCTCTTTTGAACTCTGGTATGTCACCCATAATGCTGTGTGCATTGCAGTATTTTGAGCAGAACTGTGCTCTTACCTGCTAACTGAACCTTCACACTCTGCTCTTACTGGTGCAATGTGCAATTAATGAAGATTGGCCACCAGGCTGGTCCAATTTAGCCATGAGACCTCCCACACTAACATGACAGGTGTTTCAGTTTCATTGTCCAACCCCTGTATATACATATATATATAGAACATATAGAAGTGAAGCAGCATCCATGGCATTCTAAAGAGCACAGTGGGCAGCAGAGGAAGTGGAAGGCTTGAGCACTCAACACCCTTCAATGTTGATGAGACCACATGTCTGAGCACATGGCCCCTGTTGACCACTATATGGTCGACAGGGGTGACACCGACATGATGGTGGTCATAATAATGTGTGTGGTTCTGCTACAGGTGTGTTGGTACCCAGTGTTGCTGTAGGCTTAAAGCCCACCAGTTGGGTTAATCATAGTCTCTCACCCAGAAATATCCAGCTGCTAGTGATGGCTAATACTGTGCATCAACAGACTTAACTCTACACCAGCTCGAATGGGGTTAAGGTTTACTTGCGTCACGAGAAGCACCAAATGCAACCAACTTCTGAGACTGAACTTTGGAGCTGTGTAAAAAACCAGACAGTACTTCGAGTAACTTGTACTGAATGACTGTGTTGACTTTTGGACAACACTGTATTTTACATCAACACAGTTACTATCAAAAGTAAAACGAAAGGCATCGTTATTGATGTAATAGATTGGGAATTATGAGCTTTATCCTGGATTACAATCTAGTTACTTGAACAAATCCTAGAGCAGATCAAAGTCACTCCCGACCAGCCTGTAGTCTATTGACTGACATCCAGAAAACTTAATGAGATGAAATTTCAGGAGTATGTCTTCTTCTGATGCGCGTCATCGCAACGTGTTCCAGGCTGCTGGTTTTCTTGCGCAAGCAACTTAGCGAAGGACCAATTTGTTGACAAGTACTCTACTCAAAGAAAGCCAAAGTGCTTACATGGTAGGCTTCTGAACTCAAAAGAAATTGCCCCAGTGAATATTCTGGCACAGACGGTAGCTGAAATATTGGCAAACAGTAAACAGCAGGCATCAGAACGAGCTGGAGATCCGTTTCAGTCGCCGCAGAAAATGAAAAACATGAAACGATGTTGGAACCAAATGATTATTTGGATTAATTGCAGTCTGTTCCATAATCGTTCTCTTGTTAAATGATCCCTACATGCACTTAATATTGCTCGGTATGTGCTTACACTTATGACGCTGTTGCTGTGCGGCTGTTGGGTTGAATCTCTTTTAGGCACTATTTCCCAGTAAAGTGAGTTTAGCGCTTCAGGAAATTTCCAGCCTGGTTCATGTCATGTTTAGAGCGCTGTGGCATATATTAGAGCCGAGAACACTCAGCCTTCTCTCCTTAGGGGTACCAAACCACAGGTACTGCCCAGATGGCTGTCTCACAGATGATCAGGTTTGTGTGTGTGCATGCGTGTGTATGTGTGTGTGCGTGTACGCATGCATACGTGCGTGAGTGCACACCTACACACGTGCATGGGTCCTGATCGTCTTTCCAAAACATGCTGGACCAGCAATGGAGCAAAATGGCAGCAGCTGTCCATTCTCTCTCAGATGACCAACGTGGAACCCACAAGACGAAATGCAAGGAGATGGCATTTCTGAGAGCAGCCCCAAAGAAAAGGAAAGATGGGGGAGTAGGGTTACCCAGGATTTAGTGCAAAAGCCTAAAAGTGGGGCATTTGTGATTGTAACCGTGATATATGACATTATCATCAAATTCTGGATGAAAGTGGAAAAAAGTACAATAGCTAACAGTAATAACTCGATGGATGAATAACAGTCTGGTGGAAACCGCATAAGCATGTTTACCCTGCCATTCTGAAGTGCTCCATCATTCAAAACCAGCCTGCTGAAGAGATACAAATAGACTATAATGAGCTGCTGCGTCATGCTAGTTGCTCATTCGGCCATGGACGTGCGGTAGGTACAGCCATGTGGTGACATGCAGAACACCATGGGAGTTCTGGACTCTCAGTAAGAGGGAGTTCTGGACTCTCAGTAAGAGGGAGTTCTGGACTCTCAGTAAGAGGGAGTTCTGGACTCTCAGTAAGAAGGAGTTCTGGACTCTCAGTAAGAAGAAGTTCTGGACTCTCAGTAAGAGGGAGATCTGGACTCTCAGTAAAAGGGAGTTCCGGACTCTCAGTAAGAAGGAGTTCTGGACTCTCAGTAAAAAGGAGTTCTGGACTCTCAGTAAGAAGGAGTTCTGGACTCTCAGTAAGAGGGAGTTCTGGACTCTCAGTAAGAAGGAGTTCTGGACTCTCAGTAAAAAGGAGTTCTGGACTCTCAGTAAGAAGGAGTTCTGGACTCTCAGTAAGAAGGAGTTCTGGACTCTCAGTAAAAAGGAGTTCTGGACTCTCAGTAAGAAGGAGTTCTGGACTCTCAGTAAGAGGGAGTTCTGGACACTCAGTAAGAAGGAGTTCTGGACTCTCAGTAAAAAGGAGTTCTGGACTCTCAGTAAGAAGGAGTTCTGGACTCTCAGTAAAAAGGAGTTCTGGACTCTCAGTAAGAGGGAGTTCTGGACTCTCAGTAAGAAGGAGTTCTGGACTCTCAGTAAGAAGGAGTTCTGGACTCTCAGTAAAAAGGAGTTCTGGACTCTCAGTAAGAAGGAGTTCTGGACTCTCAGTAAGAGGGAGTTCTGGACTCTCAGTAAGAAGGAGTTCTGGACTCTCAGTAAGAAGGAGTTCTGGACTCTCAGTAAGAAGGAGTTCTGGACTCTCAGTAAGAAGGAGTTCTGGACTCTCAGTAAGAAGGAGTTCTGGACTCTCAGTAAGAAGGAGTTCTGGACTCTCAGTAAGAAGGGAGTTTCTGGACACTCAGTAAGAAGGAGTTCTGGACTCTCAGTAAAAAGGAGTTTCTGGACTCTCAGTAAGAAGGAGTTCTGGACTCTCAGTAAAAAAAGATAGTTCTGGACTCTCAGTAAGAGGGAGTTCTGGACTCTCAGTAAGAAGGAGTTCTGGACTCTCAGTAAGAAGGAGTTCTGGACTCTCAGTAAGAAGGAGTTCTGGACTCTCAGTAAGAGGGAGTTCTGGACTCTCAGTAAGAGGGAGTTCTGGACTCTCAGTAAGAGGGAGTTCTGGACTCTCAGTAAGAAGGAGTTCTGGACTCTCAGTAAGAAGGAGTTCTGGACTCTCAGTAAGAGGGAGTTCTGGACTCTCAGTAAGAAGGAGTTCTGGACTCTCAGTAAGAAGGAGTTCTGGACTCTCAGTAAGAAGGTGTTCTGGACTCTCAGTAAGAAGGAGTTCTGGACTCTCAGTAAGAGGGAGTTCTGGACTCTCAGTAAGAGGGAGTTCTGGACTCTCAGTAAGAGGGAGTTCTGGACTTTCAGTAAGTGAGAATTCTATCTGGGTAATAGTTATGGCTGTTAGCTTAAAGATGTGTAGATGTGCTATTCTGTGCTGCGCTGTGTGGTAGCAGTGCAGTGTTTGTTCCTACCATCAATAAAACTATATGGCTAGAAGTGACCGTTTCAGGAGGATGGCCGGTCAATGAAAAAGCACTTGCTTAAAAGTTCTGATTCTCTTTACCAAGACGTCAGCTAAGCTGGCTGCAGAGCTAAATGCATTAGTTCAGAAGACATGTCCAGCACGTAAGGAGGCAGCACGGAGGAGTTGGCATGGGGGTTCCCCCAGGGGAGTGCTGCTGCCAGAGGAGTTGGGTAGCACTTAGTCTCTGGACTGGCATCATGCATTAATTCAGAGCGCATGTCCAGTGACATGTTAGCTGCTTTGCTTGGACTCTGCCCTGACTCTTTCTTGTAGATCACTGAGACAGTTGACTGGATGTCATCCAGCGTGAAAGCCTCCTGCGTGAAGGCCTTTCAATGAAAGACACTTTTATTAAAAACACTATGTAGTGTGTTTAGATCCTCTGTCAGAGCTAACAGTCTGTCTGTTCTCTTTGTCTGAGCTGAACTGCTGCCCATCCTGTGTGGTCTGATGCTGTTGCTACATCTGCTCTGACTGGGAGCCACTGATTCCTTTAAGCCTTTCTTGTGCTGTCTTGTATCTGGTGTTGACCCGAGAAGGATGGGTTCCCTTTTTGAGTCTTGGTTCCTCTCAAGGTTTCTTCTTCCTAACTAAGGGAGCTTGCTTACTGGGGGCTCAAACACCAGATTCTTTGTAAAGCTGCTTTGTGACAACATCTGTTGTAAAAAGTGCTATATAGATGAATGTTGACTTGACTTTTATCTTGTATATAGTTGTGGCTGTTAGCTTAAAGGTATTTAACTGTGTTACTTGTGCTATTCTGTGCTGCATAGTGTGAAAGCTGTGCAGTGTTTCAGCTAATTTAATTGTAGCTAGAGGTGACCTACCTGCTGTCTCATCTATTGCAGGAGTGTGGATGTTCAATAAAAGAGCTTCCTGCATTGACATGGCCAAGATGTCATCTTGGCTGGTGGCAAAGCTAAGCTCAGTGGCTCAGAACGCATGTCCAGCATGTAGGAAGGCAGCACAGAGTAGTTGGCGTGGGGGCTCCTCCGGATGTGCTCCTGCCAGAGGAGTTGGGTAGGTACAAGCAGCTTGTGGCTTCGAATGGCCTTCAAGCTATCACAGCCAAGGCAAGGAGTAAGGCTGTGCAGGGGAGGAGGATGTAGCGCTCAGTCTCTCAGCTCCTACACCCTGCAGTAGATGCCATGGACCTGAAGGAGGACTGGCAGCATGCATGAAATGAAAGTGCATGTTTGTTGCTCCGCTTGAACTGTGCCCCGACCCTTTGAGGCGATTGACCATTGAAGTGGGGGCAGGCATGTCTATGCAGAGCTCTGGACTCTCACTAAGAGGGACTCTTATCTTATAAATAGTTGTGGCTGCTAGTTTAAAGATGTGTGGCTGTTTTACTAGTGCTGTTTTTGGCCTAAAGATGTTAAATGTTTGCACCTATGGTGAATTTATGAGGCTAGATGTGATCTACCTGCTATTTTCCACAACTATTAATGTTGTGTTGTCCCAAAAAGCTTAAAAAATAGAAAAAAAGGAATAGAATATCACATACTCTGTGCTCGCGTGGGCAAACGTGAACCCGAACACTGTGTGCTATTGAGTCCACAGCTTTGGAGTCAACTCTCAGTTGTTGACTGCCTGGAGTCAAAGATTCAATTATCTTTGAAATCGAATCCCAGCCTCCATTACCTGTTAGTGACATTAGCATGGTAACTCCAGTCAAAAAGTAAAGAAGCGAACTTTGGACACCGCACATGTCCAATCAGCTGCAAGAGGAGAAAGGTAACAAACTGAATGCTCCTTTATTTCTTTAGCAGACTTGGAAAACCTGAGCCAACCTTTAGCTGGGGCTAGTACTTAGCTGTTTTAGCCATTCCTGATTGGGCCTGAACCCTTCTTGGGCAGTGTTTGAATTCCTAATGGTTTAGTGCTTACAAGATTAGTATAATTTACACCAAGGTTGTATATTTAAAAGGCATTGGCCCACTATCCATTCATCATAAACAATCACCGGGTTGAGAAAAAGCGCAGGTGAGGTGTTCCAGAATCTTAGCGATTGTTTTCACACACCTTAATCTCAGACTCCTATTCAGCCATGATGCATGGGCCGCTCAGAGGGGGTGTTGATGCCTCTCTTAATCTAGCGATCCATCACTCTTTTATGTGAGACCCAGAGGCCTCATTAGCAGGCCTGAAACCCATCCTGGAACAGGACCCCGGTCGGCCTCACCTGTGCACTGTCGGCCCACAGAGTTATGCGGTTTCCAATGGCTGAGGGAAAATATTGACTGGAAGAGGGGAAGTCAAGGTCTTTATTTAGTGACGGATGGGGACGCATTTAGGAAGGTGAGGCTGTAGCGCCGGGTGTTGGATGCTAGTCAGGCGACAGGGGCTTGGGCACAACAATGCACAGTTGTGTCTGCATGTGAGGGATGTCTGTGGGTATATATGTGCGTGTGCCCACCTATGACAGGGTCTGCACATTCTCAGGGGACGTTTTCACAGTAACAGCACTTTCATTCCAATGGCAGTCCACTTCTGTGACATGTCGGATGCCACTCATTTCTTTCCAAATATGTCTGATCTCCCTCACGAGCAAGATTCCTTTCTGGATTTAGAGGCTTGCTTACCTACTGCACCGAGGTTAATACCCTGAGAAAGGTGAAGAGGTTAATCCACATGGGGCAAAAGGAGCAGACTCGATTCGCCAGGGACTGTTTGATCTGTCTTCCTTCCTCTGTGTCCAGGCTAAACCAAAGGCTTGGAGATGAAGAACATTCAAAAAGATTTGAGGCAAAGATTAATTACAGTTTTTTACAGAAATTTTAATGTCAGTATATAGTTTATAGTTAGACTGTTAATTATATATAAATTAATTATTTGTTTATTTGGAATTTTAAATGTTATATAGTAGTTATTTGTTTGTTTATCTGTTGTATTAGTACTTTTACCAGTTTTCTAGTGCTACTAGTACTAGTTAAGTACTAGTAATGCTTTAACTGAAAGAAAGGCCGAGGATTGGTTAACCATACTGTTCTATTTTTCAACCACATATTCATATTACATTCATATAACCACAGTCTCATATTGCACTTGAGTTACATAGTTACACGTTAACATAATATATTATTCATTTCATTATGTATTGTTGATACATAGTCAAGTTCTGCCAGAAAGTATCAAAAAGTAAAATATGTTGGAAAATGCTATTTTAATCCTCAATGAGGTGTAAAATTTGATGGATAACAATTTCCTGAGAAATAAAGAGCCTTTGGCGTAGGCCCGTCCCAGGCCCAGGTCTTGAAACGTTCAGACCCCCGGAGACAGCAGGGCCGGAGCCTACTCCCTGGACAACAGGACTGTAAGTTCTGTAAATCCTTTTAAAGACAGGTGGCAGACTGTGATTGGCCAGAGTAATGTATGAATGAATGATGTAGCATCTGAGTCCTCCTGACAAGCTAAAGCTTTCGTTTCATTGAAACTCCCATCAATTCTGTAACCAAAGTGAGTTCCAATCAGTAATAGATCTGGGACAGCACATCCGGCATCAGAAAGTTAATGGAAAGTCTAAGAAAAAACGTCAAAATAAAGTAATATGCTTATAAAATGGGATGGTTTTAGCACAACTTCAAAATCTCCATAATAGTTCCTTGTACCTCACCCAGGTACAGAGCCAAGTTAGTTTTACTTTAACTGGGCACAGAAAACAAACCAACAACAACAAAAATCTCAAAAAGCTTTACTAATTTTCCCCTCCAGTTTACTTGTAGCCAGTGTCCACCTGCTAGGTACAGCTTGAGTGTTACCACAACGCTACCCGACGGAAAACTAGCATGTGTTTCCTCTGAGCCACTACTTTAACTGCCATTAACACAACATCATTAGGTAGCTCAACACGCTTGGAGGAGAACACTGCTAATTCTGATTAGCAGTGAGTCATTGTGCATGGGAGGGAAGGCCATTCAACCCACCCACCCACGGAGAGTGAGGCAATTATGCTTTCTTAGGAGCAGATTTACTAAGACAGGCGCTAATTAAAAACAGCCCATTGACACTGATATCCAGCTGATTGGCACTGTTGGGTTTGGCCAGTTTTCCATGCTTCCATGCAAACGAGCACAGGTGCAATTTCATAACTAACATATGGCCAGTGCCGTAAGACCACGTGTTTGGCTCATGTGCTTTCTGAAAGCCAGTTTCCATCTGGAGGAAAAATTGGTTTCAGGTTCAAACTGTGACTCATTAGGTTGAAATAATGCCATATTTCCTCAAGATGTCTGCCACTAGCGTGAAAATAGCCAGTCACAATAATTAGTTATTAATCATGGAGAAAATATGTGATTGTTTTAGTATGATAAAGAATGAATTTGAGAAGATGAAGCATCAAGTGTGGGTGTGGCATCGCCATTCATCAAGCTTGCAATTTCCTGGGGACATGGCCAGAAATTAGATGGTGGAGTGAGAATTTAAACAGAGCTGCTGATAAGTGCATAAATCTCTCACCATACGACTGTTCAGCTCTGCAGACCTGGCATACCTTCTATCCCAGTTACCGCACTGTGCTTTGTTATTAAACATGTGGAATGGTGTTGTTTTAATAAGACAGATTATTGTTTTTTTGGGATGTCTAAGAACAGAGGTGGCAAAACCATCCTTTAGTCAATACCAGAAAGTATGAAAGGGGCTCATTTGGGGGGGACTAGCCTCAGATTCCCTTCACAAGCCTTATTGCTCAGCTGCTCAAATCTCGTTTGTAATACGACCAAACTGAAGATCTGTAGTGGACTGAAGATACCCGGATGGTGTTGTACTCCAGTCAGAGTTTCTAGTATACAGTGGAAGCTATCGTCATGGTGTACTGTATCCCATCATGCACTGCAGCCTCACCAGCTATCAGCCTGCTTCAGCCAGAAAAAATGGCAGCGGGCAACACTGGAGCAAAACACAGCCAACTGTGGGGTAGTGATTGTAGTGCGGTGTGTTGTCATCAGAATCAGCCTCCGAAAATAAAAATATACAGGTCTAAAGATTAATAAAAGATGAACTCAATGTAGAGGATCAGTTTTAGAGTGAAATAGCCGAGGGGAGCTAACAGCTAGGCTAAACGTACTTCAGGTGAACTGAACAGCGTTAGCAGCAGCTAGCTCTAAACAGTGGATACAGTAATAACAGCTCTGAGGTAAATGTGTGTATAGTGATTATAGGAGGGTATATTTCTATCACAATGCGCCTCAGAAAGTTAAAATATACAGGTCTGAAGATTAATAAAAGATGAACTCGCTTTAGAGGTTCAGTTTTAGAGTGAAATAGCCGAGAGTAGCTAACAGCTAGGCTAACCGTATCTCAGGTGAACTGAGTAGCGTTAGCAGCAGCTAGCTTAAAACAGTGGATACAATAATAACAGCTCTGAGGTAAATGTGGGTGTAGTGATTGTAGAGGGGTGTGTGTTCATCAGAATGAGCCTCAGAAAGTTAAAATATACAGGTCTGAAGATTAATAAAAGATGAACTCACTGTAGAGGATCAGTTTTAGAGTGAAATAGCCGAGGGTAGCTAACAGCTAGGCTAAACGTATCTCAAGTGACCTGAGCAGCATTAGCAGCAGCTAGCTCTAAACAGTGGATACAGTAATAGCAGCTCTGAGGTAAATGTGAGGTAACTGGTCATGGTGACTGTACTAGCATACTACACTATAGGTCAGAACATGGTACTCTACTGTATGCTACACACAGGGTGCGTATACAGTATGCAGTACATACTACTGGAATACTAATACTACATTGGAAATCGTGCCCGTTAAACACGGTCTCTCCATGGAAGAGTTCGTTTGAACAACAACCAAGCTTAATGTCAGCAGAAAAGGGAGATTTCGTTTTTAAGAGGATTGGAAGAGTTCGTTTGAACAACAACCAAGCTTAATGTCAGCAGAAAAGGGAGATTTCGTTTTTAGATGTACTGTAGATACAGATTTATGGGAGGCATTATGGAGAGACCACCTCCTCAGAAACAGTGATAACTCTCTGCTTCAGACTGGTTATGTGGTTAAGTGGATAATAACTTCGGCCCTTACGGTAAAGTTCGGGAATCAATTCCCTGCTCTGAGAAAAACAACTATTTTGGAGTTGACTCCACTGATTCCCATCACTTGGAATTGCCCTACGTTACAGCATTAACAGTAAAAGCAATAGTTCTTAGGTGGCGTGGGGCAGTTATGCAACACAGAACAGCACGTACAACATACGACCACCTGATAATCAACAACAACTGATTTTTGAGATTTCGGTCTCTCTTACGGTGAACGCAGCATTAATGTCAGGCTCATTACATGACCATGCCTCCCATGTATTCCATTGCGAGTTTCTGGTCTCTACATAGCCTTCCCTTTTCAGAAGATCCATCCCGGCAAGGCCGAGCAGAGTCCTGGGGGCATGGAGGCCAGGCCAACCTCCTTCACAGCACATGTTTTATAATGGCCACTGCAGGGCACAGGTGCTCTACATAGGTGCAACATGCTGTTGCCACCAGCTCAGAATGTGACCATCCCTCCGGTGTATGGCACAGTAGTTGGTCTCTACATAGCCTTCCCTTTTCAGAAGATCCGTCCCGGCAAGGCCGAGCAGAGTCCTTGGGGCGTGGAGGCCAGGCGAACCTCCTTCACAGCACATGTTTTACAATGGCCACTGCACCAGTAAACAAACGTTCGCCAGGGCACAGGTGCAAGGTGCTGGTGCCACCAGCTCAGAATGTGACCATCCCTCCGGTGTATGGCACAGTCAGTTGGTCTCTACATAGCCTTCCCTTTTCAGAAGATCCGTCCCGGCAAGGCCGAGCAGAGTCCTGGGGGTGTGGAGGCCAGGCCAACCTCCTTCACAGCACATGTTTTATAATGGCCACTGCACCAGTAAACAAATGCTTGCCAGGGCACAGGTGCAACGTGCTGGTGCCACCAGCTCGGAATGTGACCATCCCTCCGGTGTATGGCACAGTCAGTTGGTCTCTACATAGCCTTCCCTTTTCAGAAGATCCGTCCCGGCAAGGCCGAGCAGAGTCCTTGGGGCGTGGAGGCCAGGCGAACCTCCTTCACAGCACATGTTTTACAATGGCCACTGCACCAGTAAACAAACGTTCGCCAGGGCACAGGTGCAAGGTGCTGGTGCCACCAGCTCAGAATGTGACCATCCCTCCGGTGTGTGGCACAGTCAGTTGGCCTCCAGATAGCCTTCCCTTTTCAGAAGATCCGTCCCGGCAAGGCCGAGCAGAGTCCTGGGGGCGTGGAGGCCAGGCCAACCTCCTTCATAGCATATGTTTTATAATGGCCACTGCACCAGTAAACAAACTTTCGCCAGGGCACAGGTGCAACGTGCTGTTGCCACCAGCTCAGAATGTGACCATCCCTCCGGTGTATGGCACAGTAGTTGCTCTCTACATAGCCTTCCCTTTTCAGAAGATCTGTCCCGGCAAGGCCGAGCAGAGTCCTTGGGGCGTGGAGGCCAGGCCAACCTCCTTGGCAGCACATGTTTTATAATGGCCACTGCACCAGTAAACAAATGCTCGCCAGGGCACAGGTGCAACGTGCTGGTGGCACCAGCTCGGAATGTGACCATCCCTCCGGTGTATGGCACAGTAGTTGGTCTCTACATAGCCTTCCCTTTTCAGAAGATCCGTCCCGGCCAGGCCGAGCAGAGTCCTGGGGGCGTGGAGGCCAGGCCAACCTCCTTCACAGCACATGTTTTACAATGGCCACTGCACCAGTAAACAAACAATTGCCAGGGCACAGGGGTAACGTGCTGTTGCCACCTGCAGTTAGCTGGTAGGCGAGCGATGTCACCTGATCTTGTTAAACCAATGAAATCCAAGGCATTTAATAGGCATTGTTTGTGAGTGAACATTTTATTAGCTCATCACGAAAGAGGACTCATAGGCATCCGTCCAGGTACTGCGCCAGACAGAGGACTAGGAGCTGAAAAAACAGGCTGTTGGGTCTAAAACCGTGTGACCATGCTAATCATGGCTGGAATGAACATGTTAGCATTGCTAAGATTGCTGCCTGCCAGCGCCTTTAATGATGTTCTCTCTTCTTCATTGAAGGACCAATAACCATCGCAGACTGCTTGCGTGGGACCAGTAATCTTGGTTACAGGGTGTTCAGATTTTGGGCCAAGGAGTCGTGTGAGTGAATGTCTGGGAGAGAGAGGGAGAGACACACAGAGAGAGAGAGAGAGAGAGAGAGAGAGAGAGAGAGAGAGACAGGCTTCTCTGCTGAACGTTTTCTCATAATGGCTGAACAAACACCGCTGTATGTTCTCCAGCGGAGTTATCAGTGGTGAGGGAGATGTGACAGGCTGTTTTTACTGGAGAAGACAATGGGAAAGACAGGGAGGAGGGAGTGAGAGAGAGAGAGAGAGAGAGAGAGAGAGAGGGGGATAGAGGGAAGTCAGCATGAGGCCATTGTGAGCACGGTGCAATCTGTGTTCAATGTGCCTACATGATTTATCTGCAAACCCCACTCAGCGCAACATATCGGCCAATGACGTGCTGTGGGAAATCCGCCTCAGCCAATCAGAGGCCTCAGAGTGGTGGGTCTATGCCAGTTAGCGGACCCCCTCCTCTGGGGGGCTCAAGGTATGTTTTCGATACGTTGGTGTTCCTAATGCCCCTCTCTGGATTTATCTTGGGCTCGGGCCTTTAGCTGAGTTTAGTGTGTAAATGGCATCAACACATTCCAGCCTTATTTCTCAGGCTCCACTGCCTGTTACCCCTCTTTCTCTCTCTCTCTCTCCCTCCCTCCCTCTCTCTCTCTCTCTCTCTCTATGTCCCTTTCACTCTCCAGCACTCTCTTTCTCATACTGTCTCTCTCTTGCTCTCTCTCAGTGTCCCTCTTACTCTCCTTCCCTTTCTTTCTCACACTGTCTCTCTATCTCTCTCTCTCCATTTCTCACTATAGTGCTCCCTCTTTATCTCTTGCATTCTTTAGTAATCTAGTTCTCCCTTGTTCTGTCTTACTCTCCCCATCTTTCTCTCTCTAGTCTAGAGGGATTCTCTGGATTCTTGTTATCTCTCTGTTTCTCTCATTGTTTCTAAATCTTTATTGAAACCTCTCTCTCTCTCTCTCCTTCTCTTTTTCTCTCTCTGTCTCTCTCTCTGTCTCTTTTTCTCTCTCTGTCTCTCTCTCTGTCTCTCTCTTCCCCTCTCTCTCTCTGTCTCTCTCTCTCTGTCTCTCTCTCTCTCTCTCTCTCTCTCTCTCTCTCTCTCTCTCTCTCTCTCTCTCTCTCTCTCTCTATCTCACGCTCTCTCTGTCTATCTGTGTTCTTCCTTTTTCTTGTCCTCTTTTTAATCCTTTCTCTATTTCTCTTTCCCCCTTCCTCTGTAGTTCCTCCTTTTTAGTAGTCCTTTCTTTAGTCCTTCGTTCTCTTTTCCTTTCTCTTTTGTTTTTCTCATTCTCTCTAGACCTGACTTTTTTTGTCCCCTAATTAGTCTTCCCTCTTCCTTTCTTGTTCTCTCAGCTCTTTCTTTTCTTGTTCTCCCAGCTCCTTCATTTCTTGTTCTCTCAGTTCCTTCTTTTCTTGCTCTCTCTCTCTCTCTCTCTCTCTCTCTCTCTCTCTCTCTCTCTCTCTCTCTCTCTCTCTCAGGTCTGTCTGAGCGAGTGATTGCTCAGAATGAAACGCAGTGCCCATAAAGCTGCCACCCTGGACGGGCCAGAGGAAATTGGAAGAGTTTAAATTGTCATAACAGTGCGAGCGGCGCCAAGCCGCAGAGATACAGCATCGCTTTATCAGCTCTCAGACTCGATCTGTTTGACACATACATTCTAAGGGTGTCGTAATGGCGGCTGGTGTTTTGGCTGGTCTTCAACAGACCTGTCAGTTAAAAGTTAATGCCTTAAACAAACTGATACTGATGTAACAAATCCTCACCTCTGAAAGAGAAGAGGAACTCTATGGGAGCAGGAGGCTTTCATGCAGTGGTTCTCAGTCCTAGAGATTCAGTGGCCTGTACATTTCCAGCTGTTCCCTGACCCAGCACCCCTGGTGTGTATGATCGGCCCTGATGAGAGGGAATGGTCAAAGCTGTGTAGGGCGGTGTGTCTCCAGGACTGTGTGTGTTATTTTCATTTAATGAGCCTTTTTTGGCTATTTCCTTTCATCTAACCATGGTTAAGAGCTCAAATGGTGGAAAATGAATGGTGCCCATTGACCCACCAGCACTTCAGTGGGATCCAAGTCAGGTCCAGGTCCTATTCTTGGACTTGGTCTTATACTTGAGGTCATTGTCTTGCTGCGTAACCCAATTGGGCTTGAACTTCTGATGATGGACTAATGACTGGATATATTGCATATGGTATAGTGCAAATTCATGGTTATGTCAAATATGGCAGATCACCCTGAAGCAGTATACACCACTACGCTACCACTCTACCTTGGACACCATTTTTGCCTCCAGCCTCTTTCTAATGGTCATCAATCATGAACAATGAGCTTATCTTTGGTGAGCTCGGCCTGCAGTTCCTTAGAAGCTTGTCTGGCTGCTTTTGTGACTTCCTGATTGAGTTGACAGTGTGCTTTTGAAGGATGTCTGGTAGGCTGAAATAAAGGTTCACTGGAGTCCCAGAGCCTTAGGAATGGGTTTGCAACACTTTCCAGAGAGATGTACCTTCTTCCTCATCTCTTCCGGAATTTCTTTTGATGGCAGCATAGTGTACGGGTTGTTAATCGTTTTCAGCCAGCCTCAGCCAGCTGGAAAAGTTGTGTTTGAGTACTGTTGAGTACTGGCAGTAGTCAAGGCTGGGTGTGTCTAGTTGAACTGATTTCAGTTATCAGCTACATTTACATATCACCTACCTGTTTGACTGGATTACTAAGGAGGCAATCACCTCCTCACCCAGGGCCAGTTGGTGTTGGGTAACATTTCTTCTTCAATCATAATCATGTAACCATGTAAAGAAGTGGTTGGTGTAGCTCAGTGGGTAACACCGCTAAGGGTGCCACCTCGAATCCCAGTCTAGGTGACTATGCTGAGCTACACTGATAAGAGTCCTTAGGCAAGACTTCTAACACTACATTGGCCTACCTGTAATCATCAACCTTGTAAGTCGCTCTGGGTAAGAGCATCAGCTAAATGCCATAAATGTAAAGACTAAGCTTTGCATGAAGACCTGACACACTTAAGTGTGAAAAATACCCGAATCGCTACCGCACTTTATTAACACATCCCCACCTGATGCAGCTCATGATAGTTGAGGGAATAGTCGAAGCTGTGTAGGGCAGTGTGTCTCCAGGACTGCGTGAATGTATGTTAGTGTAGCTACATGTAACACCGTATGTTCTATTTTCATTTTATGAGCCATTGTTGGCCGTTTCCGGTGGTCTAATCTTCACTGAGAGCTCAAATGGTGTTAAATGAATGGTGTTAAGCCACAGCACCTCAGTGACACACTTTAACAATGTATCTCCAGGCTTTTTGTACAGCATCTAAAAACCTTACATCTAAAAACGTGACTTTACATTATTTGCATGGTAAATCCTGAGTAATTTGTTGGTGTTGGTTGATAAGAGTCAATATTATATTATTAATAACTTAATATTAAGCTCGTAGGATTTTCTGCCTTCACTTTTCACATTTTACATCACTAGAAAACAAAAAACAGTTCTGGTTTGAACTTCTATGATGCAAATGTGTCAAGCAGCAGCATATGAATAAAACATGTTGCATCTCCAGAACTGTCTTTCAGGTCACGTACTGTATTTGCCAGGAATTGTGTAGCACGTGTTCTACCGTTCTAGACACATTCTTAAAACATCAATCCAAAGCACCATTTTTAGCACACACAGCAACTGTTATATCCATCCCCACTGCAAGTCTGGAGCTGGAGCCACTTCTCAGTTCATATATGTATTTAGAATAATCCGACCTCAATAATAAATCTATATAAATCATATATGAACACTGTCAGCTATGAATAGCCTCTATCCATTATGCACCCACCAGCTATGAGCTGTCTTGTGCCGTATATATGTAACACAGCCGTGACGACGAGTGTGCGCGTCCGCTCTGAATTAAAACAGATCAAATATGACAGATTACGGTTTTGCGACATCATGTACTGCCTGTCAGCGGGACCATGATGTCAGAAACCCATGACCTAACTCACATCACATCATCCCGACAGCGTCTCTGTTCAGTATAAGGTCAGTCTGAGCGAGCAGTGTGTGAGCTCATAAGTTTACGATTTACAGTCTGTGCGCTCATTAGAGACAGGCATATAAATTTCACGTGGAAATCAGAATCAGAATTCCATCCTGCAGTGAGCCATGATGTTTCAAACCGTATCTGTTTTGCGTGCTGTAAATCATTGAGATCATTGGTAATGACATCAGCGACTCAGGCATCATTCAGAATTAGAGTTAGAGTTAGAACCATTTGCCCTTTGTGCTAATACACAGAGGAATTTCTCTACCGCCTTTCTCTACCCATCTGAAAAGTGAAACACCCACACACATGCGCACTAGTGAACACACATGCCAGGGAGCAGTTAGGACACCTGCCTGGTGGGTAGCCCTATTCATTGCATCCAAGGAGCTGTTTGAGGGTTAGGTGCCTTGCTCAGGGGGAACCACTGAAGTGCTCTTGAGCAAGGCTTCTGGTCCCCCTAACTGCACATTTATGCTGGGGGTAATAATGACATGTCTCCAGGATATTTAAAAATGTTGTGTTCCTGATTTTTTTAAAGTTGGATAATAGTTGGAGTTATTATGATGCTAAGAGCACATAGCATAGTGCTAACACATTTTCTCATTCATGAAAGCTGTATAGTGGGATATGCCACTGCCCTCTGGAGCAGGTTGGGGTTCAGTGCCCCATCTTGGCAGACTGGGGTTCAGTGTCCCATCTTGGCAGACTGGGGTTCAGTGCCCCATCTTGGCAGACTGGGGTTCAGTGCCCCATCTTGGCAGACTGGGGTTCAGTGCCCCATCTAGGCAGACTGGGGTTCAGTGCCCCATCTTGACAGACTGGGGTTCAGTGCCCCATCTTGACAGACTGGGGTTCAGTGCCCCATCTAGGCAGACTGGGTTTCAGTGCCCCATCTTGACAGACTGGGGTTCAGTGCCCCATCTTGACAGACTGGGGTTCAGTGTCCCATCTTGGCAGACTGGGGTTCAGTGCCCCATCTTGGCAGACTGGGGTTCAGTGCCCCATCTTGGCAGACTGGGGTTCAGTGCCCCATCTTGACAGACTGGGGTTCAGTGCCCCATCTTGACAGACTGGGGTTCAGTGCCCCATCTAGGCAGACTGGGGTTCAGTGCCCGATCTTGACAGACTGGGGTTCAATGTCCCATCTTGGCAGACTGGGGTTCAGTGCCCCATCTTGGCAGACTGGGGTTCAGTGCCCCATCTAGGCAGACTGGGGTTCAGTGCCCCATCTTGACAGACTGGGGCTCAGTGCCCCATCTTGACAGACTGGGGTTCAGTGTCCCATCTTGGCAGACTGGGGTTCAGTGCCCCATCTTGGCAGACTGGGGTTCAGTGCCCCATCTTGACAGACTGGGGTTCAGTGCCCCATCTTGGCAGACTGGGGTTCAGTGCCCGATCTTGGCAGACTGGGGTTCAGTGCCCCATCTTGACAGACTGGGGTTTAGTGCCCCATCTTGGCTGATGTGGTACGAATGATCTCTTCTATAACATCTTCATGCCTGTTTGGTCACAAATTCAAGTCGTCAATGATTAGTGCGTGTGCGGCCATTCTGATGGTTAAACAAGACTTTTGTCTTTTCCACAACAGTGTAATGGCGGATGGACTGATCTGATGCTCACAGATGTTAAAGTTAAACCTGGTATTAAGTGATCATTCACAAAGACAGGAGCTGACCAGAAAGCTAATACAAAGGCTACTAAAACCAGAGGAACCAAACAACCAGGCAAACAAGGGTAAAGCTAAAAGGCCAACAGAACCGTGGAAGGCTCAATAAGCAATAAGGGCAATACTTCACAAACTGAACAGGTATATTATCACGTCCTGTCTTGTCTTGCCCCAGATTGTCTCTGTTTCCTCTGGTTTTCTGTTTCTTGCCACTTCCATGTGACTTTTGCTGTTCTGTTCCATGTGCTTCTGTTTGTATTCGTTATTGCTCCTCCTGTCTCCGCCCTTTTGTCAGTCCCCTCACCTGTCCCTAGTTTGTAGTTCCACCCTTCCCAGGTGTTCCTTGTTCATTTACACTCCCTGCTGTTCCCTTTGTTCTTGCTTGTGTTTTGTCACCTTTGTCACATCCTGCCTCCTCGTCTTGTCCACACGTGACATATACAGGGGTTGGACAATGAAACTGAAACACCTGGTTTTAGACCACAATCATTTATTAGTATGGTGTAGGGCCTCCTTTTGCGGCCAATACAGCGTCAGTTGGTCTTGGGAATGACATATGCAAGTCCTGCACAGTGGTCAGAGGGAGTTTAAGCCATTCTTCTTGCAGGATAGTGGCCAGGTCACTACGTGATGCTGGTGGAGGTTCGTCCTTCTTGGTGGTATGCTGACATTACCCTGGATACCGTGGCTCTTGATACATCACAAAGACTTGCTGTCTTGGTCACAGATGCACCAGCAAGACGTGCACCAACAGTTTGTCCTCTTTTGAACTCTGGTATGTCTCCCATAATGCTGTGTGCATTGCAGTATTTTGAGCAGAACTGTGCTCTTACCTGCTAACTGAACCTTCACACTCTGCTCTTACTGGTGCAATGTGCAATTAATGAAGATTGGCCACCAGGCTGGTCCAATTTAGCCATGAGACCTCCCACACTAAAATGACAGGTGTTTCAGTTTCATTGTCCAACCCTTGTATATATGTATATATTACAGGTGAATGTTTTTTTTCTGCTAAACAACGCAGTAATCAAAGATGATTCCATAACCAGCACAATGGTCTTTAATATCCCCCACATTAATACAAAATAACACTGATCAAAATACATTTACCATGACAATTAACATGGGAATACTAGCTAAATGCAATCAAATGCATTTGAATATAACGTTTGCTGCCAGCTGTATTTTCTCAACATGAGGCAATACAGCTTCTTAGTTTATTAATCCACCATTATATCCATATTGAATTAGCATCACCAGCCACAGGACATCCTTTGCAGTTTCGTAATAGTCAAGGAAAATACTGACAACTGCAATCAATCAGGGAATAAATATGAGTTGAGTCATTTGGACGGATATGCCTGAAAAGAGCAAACGTCACTGTGAATCTGTTTCTCACCGATCACATCTTTGGTACTTTCTTAGGCTTGACACTATGTCATCATTTTATCAGCGTCCACAAATAAGACCTACAAGTATGAGCTGATTTTTCCTAAAGTGAACATGAATGGCGTGACCCTACATGTGGTAATCAGAACTGGCTACATCCATGCTGTAAGATAGGCTTTCCAGCTAATGCAAGGAAGTCGCATGAAAGTAAGGCAGGTCATTTGCTGATTTGATAAGCTTGCCGGTTTTATGATGTCAGTTAGTTTGGGTTAACTTGCCCAAATGTCGTATATGTGTAGGAATATTTATTGTGATTATTTAACCACCTTTAAATTCACCACACAATGACATTTGGGGAAAATGACTGTAACGTTAGTCAATGTAGCACTTATCAACATAGATTTTGCAATGTTTATACATTTTTGTGACTCAGTAATGAAATGATACAATTTCAGAGTTTCCGAATTTGTATAACCTTATGTCAAATAATTGTGGACTATCAGTGTCTGCTAGTCTTCATTTAATAATCACTAAATGTTTTGGCTGGGGCTTTTCCCCAGAGCCACTCCCAGTTTACATTCATACAGGTAGGTGAAGATCATGTTAGGAGTATTGCCCATGGACTCGTATTGGTATAGCATGGGGAGCTTACCCAGGCAGAGAACCAAACCCCAGTCTACAGCATGGAAAGCAGAGGTGTAACCACTACAGCAAGAACTACCCACATCCTATAAATTTAACCCAGCTTACCTACTTTTGTTGTTCGTTGAATCGGTTTATCTTCTCCCTATCCGACAGTATCAGGTATAAGTTAGTGATCTTGTGTTCTTTTGAATGAAGAGAGCCTAACCGTGATTGACACCTGGGCTTTTTATTATAGTGGCCAAATTTCACTGCCTGTCATAAATCCATTGCACTTCCCACATGGGAAGTGGGAACCAGTCAGTCACACATGATGGGGTAAGGAGAGGGAGCGGTGTAAGCAAGAACAAGGCATTGAATCAGAGCTATTAAACTTAATTGTCCAACCGTTCTCATGGTTGGTGGTTGGTGCAGTTTACTTCTTGTCATTGTTGCTGTGTTCCATGAAGAGTCCTGCTTTATGCCACGAAGATTTAGGGGGGCTGCTTCCTGCTCCTAGTCGGACATATTGGCTTTGGAATTTGGCATAGAGCATGATATAGGAAAGGATTTTAGAAATATATTTTTACCCCACAGACTTAGATGCTAAAGGCATTCTAGAATCAATGACGTGCAACATCATACTCAGAC
Source organism: Prochilodus magdalenae (assembly GCA_024036415.1). NCBI lineage: Eukaryota > Metazoa > Chordata > Actinopteri > Characiformes > Prochilodontidae > Prochilodus > Prochilodus magdalenae. The sequence continues at coordinate 287,585 of JAMWET010005308.1, forward strand.
ATGGGGTAGATCATTCCTCACTCCAGGCCCTCGAACCTGTGTTCATTTCTATGCAGCTCGGGTAAGGAAACATGCCACACACACACATCCAAACTCATTAACATCAGATCCACATGAGTATTTATGTTTTGATGTATTAACCTCTTGAGGTCTGTGCTATTCATCAATCATGAGACTTATTGCCCAGTTTAAATTAGTGTGTAACTACTTTTGAAACTAATATGTAAGTTATGCCGTTACTGGAGTGAAGAATTGAAGTGTGGGCCCACATACGGGTCCCGCAGGGGTTTGAGAAGAGGTTGAATATATAAGCGTTTATTGGAAACAGATGCTGCTTTCCAGATTTTGGTTTAGCACAGCGCGACTAAAACTGAACAGAATTTTTTGTCATTTAAAAAAACAAACCCTTCTTTATCTGATGCTTGCGTTGGCCCGTCCACCCCTTTCTGGCATTGTCACATGTGTTTACACTAAAACGCTCAACTTTGTTTCAGTCATTTTGATTGTACACCCAATTCATCACGTCCACATAACTGTAATGTTCTCTAGAGTTCAAAGTAGCGAAACATAGACTGTAGATGGGAACAGCTCAGCTCTGTGGGACTTGGTTTAAAAGCACTTCCTTAAAAAAAGGACATATATTTGGGGCTCGTCCACAGAGAATGTCCTCAAAATGTATTGGGGCAGCCGCAGTTTTGCGCTGGAGCTAAAACCTAATGTAGCTACAAAGCTAATGTATCTTAAATAGACTTGTCTTTAAAGTATCGTATAGCAAACAGTCTTGGCTGATCAAATTCATGTGGGATGAGGGTAAAATTTGTTGTATTAAATTGCTTTTAATCATGTAAAAGATTCAGATGTAAGCATTTTACAGTACCTCATAAGCATCATAGAGACTGAGAAGGGTAACTTGAAGCGAATGGCCACAGATATACAGGGGTTGGACAATGAAACTGAAACACCTGTCATTTTAGTGTGGGAGGTCTCATGGCTAAATTGGACCAGCCTGGTGGCCAATCTTCATTAACTGCACATTGCACCAGTAAGAGCAGAGTGTGAAGGTTCAGTTAGCAGGTAAGAGCACAGTTCTGCTCAAAATACTGCAATGCACACAACATTATGGGTGACATACCAGAGTTCAAAAGAGGACAAACTGTTGGTGCACGTCTTGCTGACGCATCTGTGACCAAGACAGCAAGTCTTTGTGATGTATCAAGAGCCACGGTATCCAGGGTAATGTCAGCATACCACCAAGAAGGACGAACTTCCACCAGCATCACGTAGTGACCTGGCCACTATCCTGCAAGAAGAATGGCTTAAACTCCCTCTGACCACTGTGCAGGACGCAGTATATGTCATTCCCAAGACGAACTGACGCTGTATTGGCCGCAAAAGGAGGCCCTACACCATACTAATAAATGATTGTGGTCTAAAACCAGGTGTTTCAGTTTCATTGTCCAACCCCTGTTCAGTACATAGTCTGGAAATCACTGATTCGTCAAAGCTATTTAGGCTCAGAGTTATAGCGTAATTAATTAGGGCCACATAGGCCAGGGTAATTCTCACTTTCACTGGTTTTTATTTTATTAATTAGATAAAAAGCATGCATGTAAACGCTGGTCAAAGGATCCGTGTGTAAGATTTAGGGAGGATTCATTAGCAGAAATTGAATATTATGTTGTCCCAGTCCAAAAAAAACATGTCCAAAACTAAATTTTTACCGGTTATTACTTTTGTGCATCATATGAACACAGCAGCTGATTTACACTGTGTGAATATTTCATTATTCTTAAATACTGACTAAAATTGCTTGGGAAAAGTCTGGTTCCATTGTCTTGCATTTAAATTTAAAGAGGTTTTTGCCCTCTACTGTAAAGTTGTGATTTTGGGGAAACTGATTTTTCTCTGTACAGCGACAATATACAAAACTATGTTTTAATTATTGAATAATTTTCCTGTAACTTAAAGATGTTGTGTTCTCATTATCTAAGCACGAGTCCTTCATATTTACTTTGGGGAGGGTTGTCTTCCAGCGGAGCTCAGAACAGACAAAGCACGAGTGACACCTTGACGTTTTTTCAGTTTCAATTTAGTGCCACTGTAGAATTGATGGTTGCTATATGCTGGCTAACCCTTTTGTTTTGTAAGGAGTTTGAGAGCCCAAATTATAACAAATGAATGATTGTAATAATTGTTCAGGACATTTACCTAACACTCTTATCCAGAGTGACTTACAAGGTTAATCATATTACAGGTAGGCCAATGTAGTGTTAGGAGTCTTGCCCAAGGACTCTTACTGGTGTAGCTCAGCATAGTCACCCATGACTGAGATTCCAACACCAGTCTCCCACATGTAGAGGTGGCACCCTGAGTAGTGGTGTTACCCACTGAGCTACACCAACCACAAGCACAAGACACAGCATGGGGGGGTGAATCCTTGTCATCAGAAACACTAACCTGGGACAAATACCTGGACAAGTGCCTGGTTTCTGCTGGACAGAGTAAACCAATGTAAATGCAAATAGCTATTTGGTAGCTTTATCTAGACAATGGTAAAGGGCCTTTAAGACAAGTAACCTCTGTAAGTTCTACCACCAGGCTTGGAAAGGGATGAGATATGAGATATTAAAATCATGCCCAAGAGTGTCCCCAAACTTTTGACTTTGCCCGCACCACACTGCTCATGCAGGATATTTTAGGCTTCTTGCAAAAGATGTGACCGCTGACCATATATGTAGGTGTTCACCAGAGGAATCCCACAGAACCTAATCACGTTTAATGAAGCCCTCTTTTTTTCTCATCTGGACGATTGAGAAACAGATAAACACTATGTAAAAATACTCCTCTGTCTGCTCTCAGTGGATGGGTTCCCACATATTTCCCTCCAAATAAATGCAATAATCTGTGTAACCTCAGCTTCATAACTCAATATCGCACCCAAACAGTCGGTGTGTTTACACTTGGAGACGGAACTGTTTTTGGAATATCGGGTGTAGAGCTGATCCTGGCTGTTGGACTTGTTGGTCCAGAATCAAGTACAGTGAGATAAAATGCTCAGATTTACTGCTGCTCTTCTTCACGGGTTGTATTTGTTGAGCGTCTTCCATCGGAGAGATAGAAATGGTTTAGAAAAACAAGAGCATTTCATCTTCATTATATGGAGCTTTCATTCCTTCAAACCACATTCCCACCATCAAACCATGCATGCAAAAATACAAGGAATGATTCGAACCCTGGATATTTACAACAGCTGTGCTATTTAAACTCCTAATAGAGAGTAATCAGCCAAATATATACAACATCATCATTTATTGGTTCTTTGTATTTGTGGTGGTGACTTTAACCATAACCCTTTTATTTACACCATATTAGTTATTAAATAGTAAGTAAACTGGATGTTTTTAAGATATTTTTGATATATATTTCATAAGCAAAGTAAAATATTTTCATTTGTTTTAGGTTAAATAAATAAAAAACCTTTAAAAACGCTCTTGACTTTTTGACCAATCAGAGACTGTGTTCCTGAGTTCTTGACCAATCAGGTGCTTTGTTCCTGACTTGTTGACCAATCAAATGCTGTGTTTCTCAGTTGCCAACCAATCAGAGACTGTACTCCTGACCTGTCAGTCAATCAAAAGCTGTGTTCATGACTTGTTGACTCATCAGATACTGTGTTCCTGATTTGTCAACCAATCCGAGACTGTGTTCCTGAGTTCTTGACCAATCAGGTGCTTTGTTCCTGACTTGTTGACCAAACAAATGCTGTGTTTCTCAGTTGCCAACCAATTAGAGACTGTACTCTTGACCTGTCAGTCAAACAAAAGCTGTGTTCATGACTTGTTGACTCATCAGTTACTGTGTTCCTGATTTGTCAACCAATCCGAGACTGTGTTCCTGAGTTCTTGACCAATCAGGTGCTTTGATCTTGACTTGTTGACCAATCAAATGCTGTGTTTCTCAGTTGCCAACCAATCAGAGACTGTACTCCTGACATGTCAGTCAATCAAAAGCTGTGTTCATGACTTGTTGACTCATCAGATACTGTGTTCCTGAGTTGTCAACCAATCCAAGACTGTGTTCCTGAGTTCTTGACCAATCGGGGGCTTTGTTCCTGACTTGTTGACCAATCAAATGCTGTGTTCCTCAGTTGCCAACCAATCAGAGACTGTGCTCCTGACCTGTCAGTCAATCAAAAGCTGTGTTCATGACTTGTTGACTCATCAGATACTGCGTTCCTGATTTGTCAACCAATCCGAGACTGTGTTCCTGAGTTCTTGACCAATCAGGTGCTTTGTTCCTGACTTGTTGACCAATCAAATGCTGTGTTCCTCAGTTGCCAACCAATCAGAGACTGTACTCCTGACCTGTCAGTCAATCAAAAGCTGTGTTCATGACTTGTTGACTCATCAGATACTGTGTTCCTGATTTGTCAACCAATCCGAGACTGTGTTCCTGAGTTCTTGACCAATCAGGTGCTTTGTTCCTGACTTGTTGACCAATCAAATGCTGTGTTTCTCAGTTGCCAACCAATCAGAGACTGTACTCTTGACCTGTCCGTCAATCAAAAGCTGTGTTCATGACTTGTTAACTCATCAGTTACTGTGTTCCTGATTTGTCAACCAATCCAAGAATGTGTTCCTGAGTTCTTGACCAATTGGGGGCTTTGTTCCTGACTTGTTGACCAATCAAATGCTGTGTTTCTCAGTTGCCAACCAATCAGAGACTGTACTCCTGACCTGTCAGTCGATCAAAAGCTGTGTTCATGACTTGTTGACTCATCAGATACTGTGTTCCTGAGTTGTCAACCAATCCGAGACTGTGTTCCTGAGTTCTTGACCAATCAGGTGCTTTGTTCCTGACGTGTTGACCAATCAAATGCTGTGTTTCTCAGTTGCCAGCCAATCAGAGACTGTACTCCCGACCTGTCAGTCAATCAAAAGCTGTATTCATGACTTGTTGACTCATCAGATACTGTGTTCCTGAGTTGTCAACCAATCCGAGGCTGGGTTTCGGAGGTGTTGACCAATCAGAGGCAGCGTTCCTTCCATGTAGCCCAATGAGAATCTGTGTTCCTGATTTGTTGTTAGATTGAGGCTACCCCTCTGTTTAAGTCATACTGTATGTCTGTGCTGTGCAGTGTTCTGTGATGTTGCTGAGAGCATATATGGTCATCCTATGGGATTTCAGTATGGAATCTGAGTCAAGCGTACAAAATGGACTTGGTCTGGTAGAACGTTCCATATCGACTCTGTGAGATAACGGAACCGGATAACGTGCATGTAATGTAGCTTGTAAAATGACTTGTCTCAGCTTTATTATGTGTGACAATGCGTAAATGTTTAAATTTGATTGCATGCAGGTTTCGTTATGACATAAGTTTTATAAATGACTCCAGCGGTATTTAAAGCTACGCCCATGTTTTCGTGGGCAATCTTTTACCAATTTTGACAAATTAGACTGGATTTGAAAACAGAACGCGAGATTGCACAGTATTCTGTTTGTGCTCGAACACAGTTTAGACCTCGCTACGCCAAAAACCACACCGCTAAATAAACTTATAGTCAGGACAGAAACATCACCCACCCTCGCCAAATCTAACAACAGCACAACAGCACAGTCAACGGCATTAATCATCAGCCCCCAACCCTCACCCCCCCCAGCTCCCTCTCTTTCTCTCTCTCTCTCTTTCTTGTTCTCTCTCTCTCATTCACACCCACCTGTTAGCTTTTCCTATGGTTTGTTTTTATATGTATGGAAGGACAATTAGCGCTCATTGTTTAGTAGCAGCCGCTTCCTAAACCACAAACCACAACTGTTCCCCCCAGACTGCGAGAGAGGGCGGCCCATCTCTGCCAAGGATCAGGAGAAGGACATCTGAATGTTCGCTTCTCTTTAACAGGGCTCTGCTGTTCAATAATAGACTTCAGAACGGATATGGCACATATGGGACGGATCCAAAATCTATTATTTCAGATTTTACCAACCGCATCCCTTCCCAGATCCCTAACACCCCCCCACCTCCCCAATTTGTCTTTACACTTTCCTGCCATTCTCTCTGACAGTTTTATGAGGGAGCCACTTTAGATGCTGTTCTAACAGAACTAAAGATACACATACGCTGAGACAAAAATCTTGTTGCTAAATTTAAATAGTTTATTTCAGTAATTAATTAATTCACAGGCGTCAGCGTAAAACCAACGTAAATTCAACGTTAAATTTGTCTTAAGTCCTATTGGGACAGGACAGGTTATACATGGGAAGGTGGAGTAATGCAGTTTTACTACAGGACGTCTGTAAATTCTGTGACTGGTTTACACAGGATAAGAAATATCATCATAAATGAAGGAGATGGGAGTGGCTCCTGGATTTACGCACTGCTGTCGCCTCCAAAACATGTTAGTCTACCAACCAAGCCAGTCCACCCAACAGCCTCCCATGGGCAGCGTCCTGTGGATAGCAGTCTGAGGCCAGTGTCCTGAGGGCAGCATCCTGAGAGCAGTATCCTGAGGGCAGCATTCTATGACCACTGATAAAGTAGAGGATGTTAACCATCTTATAAGCCACATACCAACATTATTTAGTAGTAATGCGGATATTTCAGTTTGTAAATTAGCAGTTGCGTGTTCATAACATGTAAGACGCTCTGGATAAGAGCGTCTGCTAAATACCTTTAAATGTACTATATGTAGGCTATAAGCTACGCGGCCCAATGGCTTACTTAAGGCTGCCAGAAGTCTCACGCCTCTGAGGAGGCCTTTGGCTTACATTTGTGACATTTAGCTGACGCTCTTATCCAGAGCAACTTACAGGGTTAATCATATTACAGGTGGGCCAGTGTAGTGTTAGGAGTCTTGCCCAAAGACTCTTATTGGTGTAGCACAGCGTAGTCACCCAGACCAGGATTCGAACCCCAGTCCCCCACATGTGGTGGTGGCTTTCTGGCGGGCAGTGGTGTTATCCGCTGAGGTACACCAACCACTTGTCTTCTGGATTTGAGTGAATATGTTTGCCATAGACTTGAAGAACCCGGTTATTTGTGCCATGCACGACAAAACGAAATGCGTCATTGAGCGCCACCATACATGAGAGAAAACATGAAAAACTTCTCTTTCCACAGGAAATGACGGTGTATTTACACACATGTCAATTCACACGGCATTAATACGACCTGAGGTTATTTTTGTGGCTTGTTTTACAGAAGGTAAAAGGCGTTGGAATCTTTGACGCTGGGGGTGTGCAGTTGGTAAAAATGACTGACAGTCGGACAGGGCTAAAATCACAGAGACACGCCATTACCCCACCTCAACATGTATAGCTAATCCAGTCTAAACAGGGCACATTTTAAGCTGAGCCTGTAGAAATGTCTGTAAAGGAACATGCTGGCCTAAAATGAGTCTTTATTGTTATTTGGCATGTTGTGTCTGTAGGTTTGGAACCCTCAGCTTCATGGGTTTTACAGAAGTCACAATTTTATTCGACCCTTGGTGTTCATATACTACATTACAATATAGATGTCATGTCCACCTATAACAGCAGTACCATTGCCTTTCTAGCTTCTGCATTGGCCAGCTACCTTCAACATACATCATCAACATCTTAGTCTTTCAGCCTGCAGTCACAAATTCAGCCCAATTACTGGCATTACTTTGTAAACACTGAATATGAGTGGGTATGAGGGAACGAGAGACAAGTTGCATAGTGTGACATGATCAAAGTGATGTGGCATCTGGGACGTCCCATGACACCCCAATAAAAAGTCAAAAATTTGGATGGTCCTGCTTAGTGTGTGTCCACAATGTCTACACTGATGTTGACCAATAGGAGGACAGAGGGCTCTCTGGGATATATGGCGAGGAGACAGAGGGATGTCAGGTGGAACATTACAACAGGGGAAAGGTTCATTGAGCTGTGACTTCAAAACTCGTGGCTCTTCTGACAGTTCCCCATGGGGGCAGGTACTAGAGTGTATAGTGTGTTTAAGTACAGTGATCCTGGTAGGTACATGCATGTAAAACTCATATACGTTACATATACGTTACCTCAAGCTCTTTATGAAGGATGGACAGTCCGTACTGTCCTCTTTGTGACACCCAGAAATGGGTCCACAATTGTTTCTTCTTTCTTTCCTGCCAGTATTACACATAATGCTCCAGTAGCCATTGCTGTCAATTCCCCGACCCTCCTTCCCAATAACCTACATACTCACTTAAGAACGTGAGCACTGATTGGTCAGCATTAAATGTTGTGTTGCCAGTCTCCCATCCAAGACTCGACCAATTTGTGGTGCTGATCCGACATAGTGACCATATATATTGTGTTTCCTGATCCCGACATAAAAAGGGACAGACTCACTTTCAACTTTTGGCACCATTGTAGGAAGCAAGTAAGTATGTCTACAGCGGATGTACAGGGGTTGGACAATGAACTGAACTGAAACACCTGGTTTTAGACCACAATCATTTATTAGTATGGTGTAGGGCCTCCTTTTGCGGCCAATACAGCGTCAGTTCATCTTGGGAATGACCTATACAAGTTCTGCACCGTGGTCAGAGGGATTTTCAGCCATTCTTCTTGCAGGATAGTGGCCAGGTCACTACGTGATGCTGGTGGAGGTTCGTCCTTCTTGGCGGTATGCTGACATTACCCTGGATACCGTGGCTCTTGATACATCACAAAGACTTGCTGTCTTGGTCACAGATGCGCCAGCAAGACGTGCACCAACAATCTGTCCTCTTTTGAACTCTGGTATGTCACCCATAATGTTGTGTGCATTGCAGTATTTTGAGCAGAACTGTGCTCTTACCTGCTAACTGAACCTTCACACTCTGCTCTTACTGGTGCAATGTGCAATTAATGAAGATTGGCCACCAGGCTGGTCCAATTTAGCCATGAAACCTCCCACACTAAAATAACAGGTGTTATAGTTTCATTGTCCAACCCCTGTATATTTCGTTTCATTCTTCATTTTGTCCGGAGTGTTACTTTAGAATATGAAATATGAAATGTGCACATCGAAAAAGCCATGTCCCAACTTTCTGGCACTCTACTTCCATAATGTCAAGAGTCAAAATACAAAAATAGTAAAGTCCTGAATGATATGCAGAATGGTTGCACAGCTTGAGAGGTTTTAACTTCCTGCTAGGCTGTGGTTGCTATGGGAGGAATGTAAAATGAATAAACAAGACGTAGAGGAGTGTGGATCAGTATGTCTGTGGGTTAGAGTGTATGGATCTGCCCATTCAGCCTGGTAGCTTTAGGTTAAAAGAGACAACAGGGTTTGAGTAGGGCCAAAAATGAATGGGACTCTTTGGGAGGGAAAGAAAAAAAGACAAACAGACGAGTGAGAGTCAAAGCAACACTGAATTTGTGCCTGGGGGTCTGCCCTGAGATGGTGTATCTGACACGGTGTATCTGGGTCGGGCAGAAATAAAGTAGAAACGTGCATCTAATCAAAAAGAAATTAGTTCCAAGAAGAAGAAGAAGAAGGAATGGAGCAAATCATGCAAACAACTAACAGCTGTTACAGCTGAAATTATTCAAGCTAGCATGTGTTTTGGGTCTAAGGTTTGCACAGACTAGCAAGCTAGGCGGCTTTTTTAATAGTTGCTGGTCACATGATTATGACAGAAACAACATGGACGCCTCACAGAAGACATGGTGAAGAGCCTGGTGATCTCTGGCTTCCTCAAGGCTAGCAATGGCCTGGAAAGGGGACGTCACGCTTTACTTCATTCTGGAGTTTGGTTTCATTCTGACATGTCTCCGCCGAGTGCCTCAAAGGACAGATACTGGACATCATTATCTCCAGGTTCCTGATGACTATGATGAAAACCATGTGTTGCTGGAGAGCTGGTAAGGACCAAACTTGCTTGTTGTGAAGGATTCCCTTCTCCAGAGGGTTTTATTCATATTGCCA
>JAMWET010005308.1:302500-472500 GCA_024036415.1 Prochilodus magdalenae
CAGAAGTGGCTAGGGTGTTTTAGAACAGGGTTTCTAAACCTGTGTGCCTCGGAACACCAGTGGGTGTGTGGTCTTGTACTCAAGTGGAGGTAGTAGTTTGTAGTGGGGCAGAAACCTCATATATAACTATACTAGTGCTATATTAAGTGTATTCATATACATATGTGTATAATAATGTAGGCTTATTAAACATCTTCAGTCTGAGACAACATAGCTGCTGGCTAGCCACTGATGGAGAGGTTATGGCTTGTAGTGGGTGGGCCTTGGAGCAGAAAAGGTTGAGAGCCCCTGGCTTAGAGGATGAGTGAGTGAGTGAGAGTTTTAGCAGTTGCAGCCACAGTCCTGACATCTGGGGTGCTGGACACTGCTCAGCACCGCTGCTTCCAGCGTCCCTGCTTTCCATAAACCGAACAGAGTTAATAAGTGATCTTAAATAGACTTAATATACACATAATAAAGTGCATATATATATATATATATATATATATATATATATATATATATATATATATATATACATATTACAATTTAATATATATCATTCAGAAATGACATGTTTCAGCTGACGGACTACGGATCTGGGTTCAGGGGAAATGATGTATATTGTGTATACCCCATAAAGCCTCATAGAAATAACTTTTAGATTAAGGCTTTTCACATGAGCTCACCTTTAGACTTCTCCTAACCACATGAGAATCCCAGTGTAAACAGGACACACTGTGCTCAGGTCACGATCACATCACGGATCTTCACCACAGTCAACACGGGTGTGAATGGAATGCGTTTTCTATAGCTGCATACAATAACACACGCAGAAATGCGTCTGCAGAATGCTGACTAGCAGGTGAGGCGATACACAAGAAAACCCAAAGATGGGAGATACGCGAGGAAGGCTCCAGACTAACGGCGGCCCGGGGATGCTTCAAATGACGTGCGTGCCTTAACACTTAACAGTTTTTTTCTATATCTCTGAATAATTCATACTTTCATATGTAGGCTCATAAATGTATCATTTTAGCAAAAGTTTTGTTACTGAAAACCATACGCCTTCTAAAGATTTTTTTTTTTGGGGGGGCAGATACCTAATGCCGTTTGGCTAGGGGTATTTTGCATAGGAGTATGTGGGCTTTAGATGTGTTTGTAGGCCTTGGAGGCCTGAAAACCGAGGGGCCTTCTTTCACTATTGGCCAATAAAAGCTTCCGAGCCAAGCTTGTAGATTTGTATCATAACTGGGGAGAAGAAAATGGAAATAAAACAGAAACAATTCTGGATGTCCGGATGTGCCTTTTTTTTTAACATGGGAAAGTCATTCGAATCACATCTGGTTACACTGAAGACACACTGTAGTGTAAAGTGTGAATGGACTCCGGCCAAAGTATATCCAGACACAATCCAGACATACAATATGTTCATGCAAGGTGTAAGAAGCTCGGTACGGCTTGGTCGTTATTGCACCATACTCCTCCCATAGCTGGCAATGTAATACGGAATAAACGAGACCCATTTCCCAAGTTTGGTGGTCCAGTGACAAGGCTCTCTCCTTGTGACTTGCCCAGGCTCATCCACATCATTCTGGGGTTCAGCCTATAGACTAGAAGGGGGGAGTGGGTGAAATTGGGCCCGGAGCCCAAGCTCATACCTCATTAATCCTTTCCCAGTCCGACCGCAGGCTCACATGATGAATTGCGGTGGTAATTTTGTTCGATCCCCACTTCACAAGCCCGCTCGACTACGACCCGTCATTAATAAAGCCGCCCAACTGGTGGAAAAACAGCCAAATGATTACCATATGCTCGCTTTATGGAAGCCGACGTTACCTTATCAAACATGGTCTGCCCTCTTGACGGCCTTGGAGGCGCAAAAGCATCTTTGCTCTGGTCTAACGTCCTGGCCAACAACCGTGCAACAGATAGAGGTGCTGACACCGCATGCTATCAGATCAGTAGTCAATGCTGCTAATTTGTGAACCGTGGTTGGCCGGCTACCGTTGACCATTCATCATTTTGTGAAAGATCTCGAAAGTGGAGCCAGTGTGTTGAGAAGATAATGGCTTCTCCAGCGCTGACCATTATGACTGATACTAATGTAATTGGAATGCTCGCTGAGTTTGAGGTGGGCCATGTTGAAAAGTGGCTTCCTCCTGCAAAGCTTTTAGCTACTGGCGCTGAAAAGTGTGGTGACGGCGTGAAGCGATGCGTTTGGAAACTGGGTTGTAGAAGCTGACAGAAATGCTCGTAGGGTGGGAGGAGGGGATACAGGGAAGATTTCCCAATACTTGAAGAATATCATTTCTGCATTTATATTTAACGACCACCTCCAAAGTTCAGTCTTGGAAGTTGGTTGCATTTTGTTCATCTTGCAATCCAAACATTGAAGTCTGGACTTTGGAGTGAGCAGTCCATTGCTCTGAGAACTTTAGCAGATTTCTTCTTTTCTCGGTAAGGGCTTCCTGGCCGCTACACATCCTTTCAGACCCATAGCCTTCTCACAGTAGCAGGATGGACAGAAATAGCGGTGTATGTTTTGATATCTGAAGTGAAAGTGCTGGTTCAGTTTCTTCCAAAGATAAAATCTTTAAGAGCTGTTTATCTGATGGGGACAGTTTTAGTTCAAAGGTGCATGTGGCGCATGTGGGGTAAGCAAGGCCAGCCTTATCACAGTACCTGACTGACCCACCAGCTACAATTGCATTAATGCCCTCCATGAGTCATCCTGTTAGTGTCCGCACCATTGGCAGACCACTTCACCACGCAGAACTACCTGCTGTTACAACAGCTGCTCTTAACCCCACATTAACCCCACCAAATACTGCAGATGCTTTGTGCCAGACCTTCATGGAGTCATTTGGAATGGCAGCGGGTCATCTTCAGTGATGAGTCTCGTTTTGGTTTTGGTTTTGGTGGAGGCAAACATGTGGGAGAATGTTCAAATCCCTGTGTGTGTGGGCAAGCTAACACTACGTTGGCGCCAAGACCTGTACCACCTTGTAAGTCGTGAGGCAACCAATGAATCTGTGTGTGTAGGCACCGTGGTCAGCGCCAAGAGGAAGGGTTTGCAACATCTGCAGGAACTGTGTGGGAATAGTTAAGCTGCATGGGATGGATTATCCCAGGACCCCATTAGGAACCTTTACAACTCCATGCCCAGACGTCTGGCCTGATGCCATACTGAGAGACCCTACTTCTGTCTGTGCAGCTCAATGAATATTGCCCATATCGGTCTCAGGTTGTTATAGTTTATCGCTCCTGGTAACCTTTACCATCCTTCTGCATAGCATTGCAATCCCACACTTCCTTCTGGGTGCAGCTATTCCTTTGATGATAAGTGTGCATTCATTCATCATAACAGTAGCATACTATACTGTCTACACTTATATGGGCTCAGCATATGGCATGACAGCCATTCTTGGCCCCTTTCCGACATGTCGTACATATCACTGTGCTACTGACCATGGGAATGGCAGAGGGTTGATATAAGCATGGCACTCGTTTCCGTCTGAGCTAATTACGCGTCAGCATGCATGGTGTGAGAAACGCTCCAAACATAGCCCTCCTAATCCCTATCGGTGGCTCACTGCTTCCAAAGATCGAACATGGCATTTTGTATATGTTTTGAAATATGGGAAACCAGCCTTGACTGTTGTTAAAGCTTGCAGCGGGCACTTAGCATGTCATCTCATGAAGACAGATTGGTTTTCTGCATTGACTTACCCACCCATGTTGTATTTGGCTGGGATTTTAGCGATGCCAGGGCCGAGCCGTGTTGTTGCAAGTTGATTGTGGTCGGTGTACATGTTTACACATCGGTTTAGGGCAAAACCAGTCATGTAGCAAGAAGACCTCATTAGTCTGCTGTTGACAAGTATCGCTTTTAATTAGAGAACGAGACGTCCTTTCTCGTCCACCCCACATTTTTCCAACCCCTTGGCATGTCGTGTTGACCGTGGCAGTACAGCATGAAATACAAACATTCCCCTTGCTCTTGAGAACATGTTTTTTTTTTAAGGTATGACGCTTCTTTGCGACATCAGCGATATTGTGGGCGAGTGGCCCCTGAGTCAGGCCCGGTGTCTAAACTGGCACCAGTTCAGCCGAGGTTGCTGCTCTGCCAGGCCTCTTTCAATTTGCAGCATATTTCTCACATAACTTCCAATCTGGCTGAATGGCAGTGACATCTGTCTTGTAGCGTCTAGGGCTGTCCCACACGCAGGCTGTGGATGCGGGGTGCCGTGTTAGGGGAGGTTCAAAGGGCCGATTGGCTCAGCGGGTTGGTATGTTCAGTGGAACAGCGGCCAGCTCTGTGGTTGGACCGCTCTAGCTTGAAGGCTTTTGTGTGTGACGGATTGTCAGCGAGATCATGAGAGCGGGCCACGTCGTCTCCTGCCGCGTTCCCCTTTCAGCCGCAGCTTTTGTTAAAAGCAGACGTTGCGTTGTCGGCAAGCGGCCTGACTCGCCTCCAAGTCAAACGAGTTACGAAATTAGACACATGTACGCTGCCTTTTGAGGCGTTTGCTTTTTTCCGAAAGGTTTAGCTGCACGGCTAACGTAGCCAAGGATTAAGCTTCTACAGGAGCAATTAGCATTGCGCAAACTGCACGTCTAAATCATCACACCCTACAGACCAAAGCAACCGAAGTTGTTATGTAATGTCAAATAGATCTCACACTGACACTGTATGACATAATGTTAGCTTAGAGGAGTGGACAGAAAATGAATGTTGCACAGTTTAAAACAGTGGCCACTGTGATTTTGACGCCCGGAGTTTTTTTAACTTGTCCTTCTTCATAGGTAACATTATGTCATATGGCATTTGCACAGCTGTGAGCCCTGGAATCTGTTTTAAAAGGTTTCAGGTTTTTGAAGCTATGAGGCTAATGATGCTAATACATAATAGAGGATAATACCCATCCAATTAGCATCATGGAAATCGCATGCTTACATCATCAGATGCTTGCCTCAAACCACATTAAGTTGTTGAAGTGGAATTCCACTGTAATCCAATTATTGGAAATGAAATGAATGCAGTGACTGTAAACAGCCATTCAAAGAGCTTTGATGTGAAACAGTTTATTGCAGTGCTGTTGATGGGAACCGGGAGTCACGATGCCTATAGTGCAAATATAGCCATATTATTTAATATGCAAACTGTCACAAACATGTTTATAACTACTTCTGCAGTAGCTTCCTGGGACACAGTTTTTACAGGCGTTGAACTCTTTCAGACGTCTGGGTCCTATGGCTGTAGCAGCACGCCTCAAACTAGCGATGCAGCAAAATGAAATTTGTGGTCGAAACTCAAATAAATGTACAATTTTCTGTAAATATTTTGCAATTATCTGTAAATAAGATCCTCCAGAGGTTTTGACTTTTATTATTTCTAATGATTATATTGTTGTTCTGTTCACCTGTCTTATTTTTTGTACTGAGTACCTTGCTATTCCTTCGCTGCTGTAACACTATAAATTTCCCCACTGTGGGACTAATAAAGGATTATCTTATCTTATCTCTAAATTCCAGAGAGACTGAGCTGAAAATTGCAACTGGAAACCTAATAAATGAATAAATAAATAAATAAATAAATAAATGATGACACTGATTGTCAATGAATTCCATCACAGATCAGTTACGTAGAGACTTTCTTTTGTGGTTCTGTTGGTTTGTTATATTATACATGTCATGGTATTTAAATCTGTAATGGAGAAGTTCCTGATTGTTGCTTCCCCTCTTTATACTAGGCTTTCATTACAAATCTCTGCCTTAAAGGAGCGATGTGTAAAATGACACACCCAGTCGAAGTCGTGCTCCAAACCAGAAAGTTGTGGTGTCCACCCCTATCAGAAGAAACGTTCAGTCCATCTTCCTCAGTGTTAGCATTAACGGCTGTTTATTCACCACTCTAGTAGAAATGTTCAGCATCGGCTTCATCCTTTTACTAGCAATCACTAGTTAACTTCAGCAGTGGAAAGCAGAGTCCTCTTAAACCTCTCATGTTGGACTGATTCGACTCAACACTACAGTGACCCACTATCACTGTATTTAAGGTATAATATGGTAGTACAGACTTGATCTGCCAGGGCTAGGTGGATAGTATGCTGGATCATATGCGATCTACGCAGTAGATATCTAGTGCAGCACAAACAATAGGTATTGCTGACATACAATCAAAACCCTCACTTCTTCACATCCTGTTACTAATGCTTGTTACTATACTCGTTTTGCGGAATGCTGTTTCTTCAAGCAAGGTCATTGGGAATAGTTTGATGTAGGAACTGAACTATCAGCCAGGATTTCTGGATTTCTATTTTCGGCATTACTGAATTGCTGTTAAACTGGCTGGGCAGGTATATGATTTGTGGTCAACTTGATTTTGCATACACTTCCTATTGACTTAAAATTAGAAGTCCAGTGAAGCCTCAAATCATTTCTTACAGTGTACAGGAAGCCACAATAGTCCAACCCAGGCAAGAAATGACTCAGGAGATAAGGCCTTGTGTAGTAATGTTTTGTTGACTGTCTTTGAAATCGATAGTTGCTCCATTCGGAGTGCAGCTGCCAGCTCTAGCGCATGGGGATATTACAATGGTCAGTTTTTGGCTGGAATGCGCATGGGGCCCACCATCTGAAAGGTGCTGCGGATGGACACTTGTGAGACTGTCGCTCTAGTGTTACAGAGACCCTTTCATGCGTGTTGGGTTTTAAGCTCAAAGAGAAAATAAAGGATGTTAGGAATGATTTCTAAGCAGATGGTGTGGATAGTGTGCGCTTAGCACCATTGTGTGTGCGCGTGTGTGCGCGTGTGTACAAGCGTGCGTTCATGTTGGTACTTGCACAAGCATGACGGTGTGTCCGCTACCTTCCCTGTCGTCAGGTTCACAGGAACGGTGACGGATAGTGGCAGAATTTGCCCCCCTGTGCAGAAGCCACCTGTCAGTATGACATGACAGATGACCAATCAAGATTCCATGATGGAGGGCTGAAGTCACCATGTGCTTCTGCGTGTACTTGGCTAGTGTCTTGCTGATGTTAGGACGCTTAGACTGCATGGACAACAAAACAAAAACAAAACTCCTCTGACTTCCTAAGTTCCTCCGTCTCCGACTTCCTCCGTCTCTATGCGTGTCTCCTTGAAAGAGACTGACACAGAAGTGCCGGAGACTCTCAAATATTTAGGCGTGGCTACGGATAAAGATCTGGACTGGAAGGAGCACAGTCACTGTGTTTACAAGAAAGCAGTTTATTTTTTCTAAGGAAACCAAGACGCTTCGCTGCCAGTCTGGAAAGTGGGTACATGTGTGGGTACACTTGCTGTCGGTGTGTCATCAGTAAAAAGTACATTGTGTTATTAGATCTGCACCATAACAAGAGCAGGGCCGAGGTTTATAGGAGATATTCCTTCTGTTCATCCAACAGGTTCAGTTTACTTTGCCCCACTTCACTGAATTCTGTAACGGTGGAATTGCTTGTCATCTAGAGCAATTTTTTCCCAGTAAAACTGAAACAGCATTTTTGCTGTCTCATGTGGGAAGGAAGCATGTTGTAATATATTAATAGTGAACTTGAAATACATCCCTGTAAGCAAGGAACCTTCCCAGAACTTTGGCTAATGTTAAGTTTCTTTTTCACAAATTTTAAAGAGAACATTTTAATGTAATGTTCAAAGGACGTTTTACAGATCTTTGTAATCCCAGATAATGATAAGGTTAAATGTTGACTAAGGCAGAACATGTTAACTGCAATGTGCAAAGAACGTTTTGAGGATGTTTTTAAGGTCACAAATTATGTTACATGATAGCATTAGAAGAACATTCCCAGAGCAACATTTGGGAAATGTTTTATGGACGTTACGGAGATGGATGAGACCCGAGATGATAGCTATAAAGAATTTAGTTTTTCAGAACTAATAATTTATATATCATTATATTTCATTTTTAAATATTTAAATATTTAATTTCTATAAAACAAGATGGTTAAAAAGTGGAATTTTGTGGAAAACCACAAGTTTCAGCCCAAAGGTCAGCAATAAGGACTGTGTTCTGTGATGATGTCACCATGACTGATGATTTCTGTGTGAGAGAGATTCTCCCTCAGGCATGGACTACTTGTTAATATTATTGTTCTTTTTCTCATCTAAAATAAAATGTGGAGCAATAAATGTAAAGCTGAGAAACACCAAACTTCAGCAGGTGTGAAATGACCAGTTTCATTCAACGACCAGGGGGGCGGCCACTACAGCAAAGCAAAACATTTTTGATTATAACGCCTAAACTATGTTTTCTACACACATATTTTATTCATATATAATTATCTAATTATCAATGTTATTATAAACTACTATATATTATATAATTTTGGTTATTATTGTTGTTTTGCACTATTAAAAAAACATTAATATTTTTCTGCATTCCATCTTACAAACCTTGTATTCGATCAGTGATCAAATGTTTTTATTTTATTTATTTTATTTTATTTTTTTTATCATTTGACTTATTTGCTTATTTGCCAGTATCTTTTGGTATCATGTATGGAGATTCTACACTTGACATCACTACCGAGATCAAAACTCTGGAAATGTGAGAACTCCAGCCTGAATGATATGCACCTCTGCTGCTTCTGGATAGAACATTACTGATTACATCTGTCTAATTCTAATTCTTTGGCATTACTGACAAAACACTGCTGAAAATTATAAACCTGTCATGTTTTTGTCAGCACCATTTGGGAAAGCATTCCTGAATGACAGAGAGAGCTATTACGTGTTGGAAGGGTTAAACCAGTAACGTACCTGTCAGTGTGTTCTGGCCCTTCTTAAAGGAGAATAAAGGAGGTTTTATGACACGTCTTCCCCACATGTGCAACTAAACGGTGGCCTTTGCAGACGTTTTGACTGGGAGATCAAAGACTGAACTTATGACCTGTAACGAGGCCTGAGTGAAAAGTGTAAATACCTTTTGTAGCTGTGTCTGTATGTTTGTAGGCTGGTTTATCTGTCCAGCCCCCTTCCACTTAAGTTATGGAACGTAGCCTTTGAGCTACAACGTGTAGGACCTTGTGTTGTGTCTGCTGTTGTGATGACCAGGGGCTTAAGAGAGAATCAAAGCAATGCAGATATGTCCGAAACCTATTTTGACTGGTACATCAGCTCAGATGAAACAAAACAAGCCTATAATGAACTGGGAGCCAAAGAAAGCGTCTGAGCTGACATTGGCCTAGAGCAAGAGGGGGAACAGCAATACATAACCTAGTCAAATATGATTTCCATCAGATAAGGCCAGATAAAGAAAGAAATAAAAAGAAGATCGGAGATGAGATACCCGGTACAAGTCATGAAGCAGCTGAATGCCAGCGCACTCTGGATATTTTCGATCATAAATTTTTTTCAGAGCCCTCATATACATGACATTTTTTTGCATCCTGACTTGGAGCTAAAAAAAGAAAAGCTGAAGACGGGTGTTGTGACAGGGATTGAGAAATCCAAAGGTGAGATGCAAAATAGGAACAAACTAAACATCATGCAGATGAAATGAATACAAGGTAAGATATGTGGATGTCTGTACCAAATGCAGGCCTGGTGTTGATGCTGTCAGTATTGTGCATATATGACTAGACTTGCAAATAAAGTTGTAGCTCAGCTGTGTAGCGGTATGGCTAAACATGCTGTGATTAGTCTGGAGAAGATGTTATCCTATGGAAAGAATTTAGCTAGCTGACTAAATTAAAAAAAACAAAATGAACACCACCCCACCAAAAAAGGAACCGTACTTGAACACCCTAAAAAAAGAAATAGTGTAAAAAAACAAAAAAAGAATAGTAGTTGAAACCCGCCCCCCCCCCAAAAAAATTTTAGATACATAGCTAATAACACCCCCCCAAAAAAATAGAGTTGCAACGCTCCACAAAAAAGAAATCTAATTTAAACTGCCAAAATAAATCTATTTTAACCCCCCTAAAAATAAGTCTAGTTAAACCCCCCAAAAATGAATATATTTTAACTCCCCAAAAAATAAATCTGTTAAACCCCCCTCCTCAAAAATAAATCTGGTTTAACCCCCACAAAAAAACAGAAACTACTGGAAACCCCCCCCCACCCCAAAAAGGCTATAGTTAAAATTCCAAAAAGAGGCCTAGTTGAAACCCTCCAAAAAATAAATCTAATTGAAACTCGAATAAAAAAAATCAGAATGTAGTTGAAACCCTCCACAAAAAATCAGTTGAAACTCCCCCAAAACCTAAATTCAGTTGAGAATCTGCAAAAATGAATCTAGTTAAAACCCCAATAAAAAAAATCTAGTTGCCCCCTCCCCCTCTAAAAAAAACCTTGAACTCCACCCCTACAAAACAGAAATCCAGTTAAAACCCCTCTTAGATTATCTTGTTATAAGCCATTCTAGAGTTCAGAAGGGCCAATGGATGTCTGCAATACATAAATAAACCAGGAAAGACGCTGAGAATTGTGCAGTCGATGGCCGGAGTGAACTAGGAACCCTTGACCGGTCTGGCTGACCACGCCGTGAGTGTCACAATCGTTTAAGCAATAGGCCCAGATGTGTCTTCAAGGGTGCTTGTGAGGCATACTCGGTTCTGAGGGTAGATAAGAGATCTGCTTGGCTCTCGGTACTGTAAAATGAGCTTCTCTCTCTCTACTGCTTTTCAGTGTCAAAGGCAATAAGGCTTACATGACTCTGGTCGAGTCCGCAGTCGTCAAACGGACAGTGACACTCATCATGCGAATATAAACCCATGATAAGGTTCTTCTTTTTTCTGCCATGATTTGTATCCTGTTATGACTCAAATAATCATTTCCAGATTGCTTCACGCGCATTTTTGGACTTGTGCTGATGGAAGACATGAGCTTGGACCCTGAGGACTGTTTCAGCCCTGTTCATTGTAAATTTGACTGCGGTTTTTGGGCCAGTAGTTGTAAAGCATCTTCTAGTGGAAAATCACTCAGCTCCCCAAAAATTAACGCTAATTTGCTCTTACTTCTGCAGCGTTTACACCTAATCCCTACCCGGAGTAGGTGTAACGTGGTACTTTCATGAGCCTGCCTGATGTAATGTTATTCTCAGAGTTGTCTTTGGTGTGGCTTCCAGAAGCAGTTCTGAAAGGTTGGTGAGTACGGCCCCTGATTGGCATCGCTGCAGATTCCAGTGTCGCGGCCGAGTTTCTCAAGCTTCTGCAAGGACGGTCCTGTGTGTTCTGCACTCTGAAGGGAGGCATTTGTCATGTCTTTGGTTATCTCCGGATCTCCAGAGGAGCCACTTGAGCTGGGGGGGGAACCTCACTGCTGATTCCTGAGTGAACTGACGTCAACCAGCGTTTCCCTCTGTGCAATATATATTGTCTGATTGGGCTCTTTCGTCTGATCCTTTTCTTTGACTTCTTTTTCTCTGTACTCTGCAAACAGCCATCCAGTTATTACATATTCAACCAGAATGGACTTTTTTTCATTTTTCAGCATCAGGAAAAAGCAGAAAACATATTTAACTGACAATTTTCCACATGTCTCAACAACTAAATATATACACATCATTAAAAAAAGGTTGCACAAATAGCTGCACCCAGAAGGAATCACCCCACAGGAATGAAACTTGGTGGGTAGGTTTGACATTGTGAGACATGTGTATGATTTAAGCTTCACGTGTGCATGTGATGTAAGCAGGGACGGGCCTTATCGCTGTCCTGACTGGCCCAACAGCCATTCACCATTCAGTAAGAAGTGATTCCTCCCATGAGTCATTCTGTTAGTGCCGGCACCATTGGCAGACGGCTGCACGATGGAGGAATACATGCATGCAGACCTTTATAAGGACTGCCTTTAACACCACGTCAACATCACTGAAGACTGTAATGGTGTTGTGCCAGACTGTCATGGAGTGACTCAGAATGTCAGTGGTTCATCTTCAGTCAAGAGTCCTCAACAGAGACTCTACAGAGACTCGCTTTCAGTTCTTCAAAAAAATCTGCAGGGATATTTTTTGGATCTCCAAACATTTTTTTTATTTGTGCTTCTCACGATCCAGATAATCCCAATTATAAACTTAGACTCATCAGTCCAATAAACCATGGCCACCAGCCCTGGTCCTGGGAGTATAACTTCCTGGAGATCCTAGGCTGTTCAAAATAGCCTACTACATCCTGCTTGTCTACTGATTCTGGCCAGAAGTAGTCTGTTGTATGTGGTACGTGACCAAAATGAATTTCTCCAGTACTCCAAAGATACCAGGGTGATGTACTGCTCTGGCGAAATATCCCAGTGCACAGCCAGTGTGTCATCGTATGCTGAATCACCAAATACAACATGTTTTGTGAGGATGTGAGCGCCTGGATATTTTTTTCACAGCCCTGGATTCAGCCTTTCCATGTATTAACCCATTAACTTTCTTCTCAACTTTTCGGTAGATGGTGATGGTACCAACTCTACCAATCGGAAGAGGTATATAGGCTAACATAATCCACTGAAGGTCACATAGCCTTCCAACAGATATGCCTTCCCTGTTCTCTTCAACAGAGGAAGCAAGCAACCAGCTAATCTTTGTACAACAAAAAGAAGTCTAAACAATGTAAAATAATATTTTAAAAAAACATGTTACCAAATGGTAGAGTTATTTCTTTATGCAAAAGGTGTCTAAGCTATTGTAATTAACACTGTGTAAGTACAACACTGAAGCCAAGCAAGAGTTCTCTGATGGTCTCAAGGTGGGTTGGCCTACTTTGTCTATGTTGAAGTCCAGTTACAGCATAGATAATATCGTTAACTCACTAAAGTTGATCACAGCCAAACACATCATCTGTTTTTCAGGCTCCTGTGTGGAGTCACGCTGCTCATTGTTCAGTCCAACTAGCTCATATTACCAACTACTAGTGTAATGAAAATGAAATGACTCATAAACAAAGGAAAACAGGTGTGTTTGGAAACTGCACAGGATCAGAATTTGGTCCTGATCCAGATTTGGTTTATTTGGGGCAGATGGGCAGAAAACAACATCCTGCCTTCTGTCATGGCATGTGGTATCTGTTAAAAATTACACAGGCATATTGGCTCAGTGCCTGAGGTTGCCGCACAGCCTGTAGTACGGCACACGGCTTGTGTCGTATATATCTGATACTGATGAAGCACAACATGCAGTATTCAGGATGCCGTGGAACAGAATGCTCCATTTCCAACACAACTCTAGTTCCAACCATAATCTGTCACACCTGCTCCTCCCAAACCCCTGACTGGCTGGAATAGTTATATTAGAGTGAAATGGGGTAATGGGGTAGCTTTCAAATACACTAAACTCAGCAGGAAAGTAGATCTCCAGGAGGAGAGTTTGTGACCACTGCCACACAAGTCCACATCTCACGTCTCTTTTTTTTCTTCTCAGTTTTCTTTGTCAGGAGAAAGGGTGCAGTGCTATTGGGACAGAAGATAAAGGTTACCAAGAACAATACATGATGATACATTTAGACTGATATGGGTAATATTTATTGAGCTACACATACAGCAGTAGTGTCTACCAGTATGGCATGGGAGTGTGAAACATGAATCATTTGCATGTACCACAATGTCAAATCTACCAACCAAGTTTCATTCCTGTGGGTTGACTCCTTCTGGGACTGTTTCTGCAGCTACTCTTTTGTGTATGGGTGTATAAAAATCTATTTTGAATCATGTGTCAGGTTTGTAATATATTTCCATCTTCCATAAAAAAACATCAATTGTGAAACAATTACTGGACAAAAAATTGGTCACTTGTGACTGAAATATATAATTATATCTAATAGCCAGATTGGATTTGGCAAGGAATCGGCAAGGGTCTGGATGTAGGCCACATCGGTGTTCAGACACTTTTGCATTAAGGAATTCCACAGTTGGGCCAGATTTGGTGGATGCCTTCTCTGGCACAATGCGAAGTTCCTGTAGACTGGGATTTTAGCCACTGCTGGTAGACCTGTATGACCGTATGCTTCCATACACCTGCAGATTCAGCTACTTCCTTCACACTATGGTCTTTGGCCACGCCCAAATGCTCAGTCACTCCTTTTAGCCAATCATTAACATCTGCTTTGGAGCCATTTTCCACACATGGAATGAGACATTCACTGCCCTGAACCACCTCCTCTCAATCTATGACTCCCGTCACTCACACCCCACAGGTAATTAAAGATCCATCGTCCTCTTGGAGCGCCATCTGCAGGAGCTTGAAGTTACTACTCCCTTAGACACGCAAGGTGACTCGTTCTTTTGTCTGGTGAACTCATATGCACATACTTTTTTTTCATATGTGATGACAGAATCCATTTCAGATCTGAAGCAAACCTGGAGCTTGATTTTCTTCTTTCTCTCAGAGATGAAAGCTTTATGTAGTGTTTATCTGATAGTGGGCTACCCGGTCCTGCACAGTCATGCAATGATTTTTTGAACTCCAGTTTTGGAAACTTCTTTTTGCACTCATTTGACTCCTTTTTCCTTTGTGTTTCTTCATCCTTATGTAAGTGTATTATCTTATATCTAATCTCCCCAGAAACATCTGCTTAGGTCATTTCAGATGCAGATGAGGAAAAAATCTGACAGTAACTCAGGTGTGTTTGTGTAGTTGAATGTCAGTGTCTGTTTGAAAGGGAGCATAATGTCAGCCACGGTTTGGGAACAACAGTGATGTATAAAAGTGATAGTAACTTCACAAAAGTAAAAAGTGGACAATGAAAGACTGATTGACATGATGCTATGTCTCAGATTTTTGCTCATTAGATTGAAAAGACTTGATTATGGAAGAACATTTTCACCTCTTTAAATCTCATAACAGTGACTTACTATCACATAATTATGACTCAGCATCTCAGTATTATAACTTACTATTGCATGATTATAACTTATCATCTCATAATTATGACTCTGCATCTCATAATTATGACTTACTATTGCATGATTATAACTTATCATCTCATAATTATGACTCTGCATCTCATAATTATGACTTACTATCTCAAAATTATAACTTAGCACCTCATAATTATCACTCTGCATCTCATAATTATGACTTACTATCTCAAAATTATAACAGCACCTCATAATTATGACTTACTATCTCATAATTATGACTTAGCAACTCATAATTATGACTCTGCATCTCATAATTATGAATCACTGTCACTTAATAATTACTTACTATCTCAAAATTATAACATAGCACCTCATAATTATGACTCTGCATCTCATAATTATGACTCACTGTCTCCTAATAATTACTTACTATCTCAAAATTATGGCTTAGCATCTCATAATTATGACTTCCTTTTTCATAATTATGATTTACTTTCTCATAATTATGACTTACTATATGGACTTTTTTCTTTAAGTGGTGGAAATAGGCTTTCATCTTTGATGGACACAGAAAATATCTAATAAAATTGCCAAATATTAAAAAAAAAGTTAAAAATTTGAAATGTTAGGCCACTCCCCTGTTTTGATAATTTATAATGATTTTAAATGAAAGATTTCTCTGAGTCCTTATTTCTCAGACGTGGTTTTATAGATGTGATGTAGGGAGTTATGCTCTTGAAAAGAGTCGATGGAAAAGCATTATTTGCATACTTTGTTTTGTGACATTTTAGTTATTTGCTTGAATTAAATTCGTCAGCTGGCTGGAAGCCTGGCTAGTGTTTTTTGGGCCACATGACAAGTGACCAGAGCAGCGCGGTTTCATTTTTCAATTTCTGTTTGATTTAATCATTAAGACGTAAACAAAGTCACTCAGAGTGCTCTGATATGAAATGTTTTATTCTAGGGAAACTTACAGGGTCAGAATTGTTCACAGTGGGGGTGATAGGAACCAGGCGTCTAAAATCATTTTAGAGGTTCCTAATGGTGTCCTGTGATAATCCATCCCATGCATCTTGAATATTCTACTACACAATCTGCAGGGGTGGAGATGGAGTGACACCAGGCCTTCTGGACCTGTGACACATGACAACGAACTGTTTATCCCAGTCCTGACCACTGTGCCTCCACATACAGATTTGTTCACTGCTCACTGAATGTCCAAAATCCCTTGGCTGATGGGTCAAACAAGTACAAGTCATGATGGTGATATGAGAATATATATATATATATATATATATATATATATATATATATATATATATATATATATGGTGGTATTGAAATATATATATATGGTGGATTGAAATTCTGGATTCATATTTTAATCTGAAAATCTTACATATTGCTCCTTTAAAGTTATATATATATATATATATATATATGTGTGTGTATTCTTCTCAATATCTATATGTATATATACCGTCCCCCTTATAGTATGGCCGCCCTTTCCATCCACTTTTGATCATTTAAGATCTCTGGTAATATTTTCCATCCATATGTGAAATTCACTCACTACAGGAGCTCTTAAACAGTTATGATGAGTTGTGGCAGAGCACGTGCACCTTCAGAAGAGGTGTTTATATATAATGATGGTCCTGCTGTGGAATGTTTGGTACAGCCCCCATTCACATAATCCGGGTTGCCAGGTTTGCGGTTTTAACTCCAAATTGGGTTAGTATGAAAAGTTGCATTTCTGTCTTTCAAGCGAGATTTGGAATGGAGTGATTGCTAAAAAATGCAGCAAGATGACTGTGGACTCTTAAAAAATGCTGGTCTAAGTTGATTTATGCTAGTCTAGTGCTGATTTAAAAAAAACATGTATTTCCATTTTTGTTGATTTTTACTTTTATGCCTCATTTGATCACATGACCTGCTATTTACACTGTGTGGGAATTTCATGAAGAATGGACCAACAGAAATGGCCCCAAACTGCTTTGGAATACGTCTGGTTCCATTGACTTCCATTGAAATTAAATGAGGTTTTTGGCCTCTCCTGTAAAGTTGGCATTTTGGAGATACCTGTTTTTCTTAGGACAGTGACGATATGCTAGTTATGTGTTTTCTGAAAGCATCCACCACGGTGATCATTTATAGAGAGTGTCCAAAATGATGTCCGAAAGTCTTTGTATAATTAAACTATGCTAGTCGTTCGACAATGCTAATTGGAAATACTGGTTTTTGTAGTAAGGATTATTAAAGGAGCGATTTGTAAGCTGACACAACCGGTTGAATTCATAAGCCACACAATACGGGGCAACAAATCACCAGAAAATGCACAGTCCTTCCTCACTTTTCAGTTCATACCACTCTAGAAGAGCATCTCCAGTAGTGGACAGCAGCACCTGTGTTATCTCTGTTCTGTTCCTATTTCTATCCCATTCTATTTCTGAATGTGACTTCTCACAGGTGGTGGTATTCATTCTAGTGGTCGTTATAATGGCTTGCAGCTTTAGCCATCAGTATGTATGCTCTTTCCTTCATTTTCTACCTGGGCTTAAATGATCTAACCTGGAGCAGGTCCTTCAACATGATGAACAAAAGGTTAGAGTATGCTGTCAGGGCAGCAGTGCTATTCCTTTATCCTCTCATATTGGACTGATTGGACTCACAGCTACAGTGACGCACTACTGATCACCTATCACCTACTGATCACGATCTACTCTTCCACCTTCTCTGCAACACAAGCATAGACGGCTGTGACACACTGTCACTGATATTTCCCAAGATTTAGTTGATCATTTGAAATTCTGGATTCATATTTTAATCTGAAAATCTTACATATTGCTCCTTTAAAGTTAATAAAATTGATCTTTAAATTGTTCAGGAGTTGTGTTAATATTTAAAACAGCACATCAGATAAGTACCCCCATTGATAATTAACACGTAGTCCCACCATACAACATAACTAGATGTGTAGACGCTTTTAAATATCACATAAAATGGCTATATGTGTTGTGGACATTGTGACCCCTGGTTCCTATGACCCCCCTAGTGTTTCTGCTTTGAACTGATTCATGTCAACCCATTCTGAATAACCTGGTTTAATGATTGTTCTGCATTTAAACTGTGCAGATGTCTTTTTGGGGAAAGTAGAGGAATTCCCCTCTGAGCCCATTAAACATGACAGCACCATCTACACACTAAACTGTAGTACAATAAATAGACTAGGGCTTCCTCCCCTTTTATAAAGCCTGACCAGATACACATATTACATTGGCTGCTCTCACCGTGTGCTCCAGTGACATCATCTGGAAGTGCTCGGTGATAGCAAGAACGGAGTCTGCACGAAAACAAGAAGGAGCTCTATTTCGCAGTGTGAAAGTCTTTGCGAAGGCCCGGGTCCTGATCAGAGAAACACCGAGCCTGCAGTCGGCCTGCAGTCGGGTTTGCCTGAAATTGATAAATAACCTACAAGAAAACACTGGCACCGGAGCTGCGCAGCGCAGTGGAAAGTTCCCCGAGTTTATGTTTTTGACTAATGAGGTGGAGAGAGAAAGAGAGTGAAGGGAGAACACATCTTGGTTTCTTTGTTTTAACTTCAGAAGCCCTTCTGTAGCCATCTGCGGCCGTGCTCCATCCTGGGCCTCGCGGTGGCCACCTCGCAGACGCTCTCGGGCCCGAGAAACTCGGGCCTGGCGGCGTTGTGCTTCGCCCCGCGAGATTGTTTGCCTTGTGTTTGTCATCAAGAGTCTTGGTTGCCAGGTATCTGCTCCCTGCACCGTGCCCAGGTGCATCAGCGAAAAAGCAAGCTCGGGGCAAATTAGCCACACTCCATCAGAGCTCTTTGGCCACCAGCCAGCTGCGCTCTTTAGGCGGCCACGTGCATATGTAACCCGGAGATTCGTTTACTTCCTCTCATATGGGTTTCTGCTCATTCCGCGGCACTCTTCAGACGAACGCAAACTTCCCTTTAAAGGAATAAATGACTGAGCGAAACCCGGTTACCCTGATGCTGCAGGAGAGGCCGGAGAGGCCGGATCGGGTAAATGATTACCATTATTGAAATCAAAGGCCTGATTGTCTCCAAGGCCTTTCTTGGAACGCCGCCGAACCCAGACGTGCATTTTTCTTAATCTGTCGACATTCTAATGGAAACGTTCTGCTTACTGGGCTTTTAACGGTGAAGCGTGAGAGACAGCTCTAACTGCTGAACCTGGCGAAAGTTTAAAGTTGCCGTTTGGAAACACGAGACAATTTGGGCTAAATATAGCCGCCATGCCAGCGCCCGTGAAAGGAAAGCAGGGTTCATCAGGTCCTTTGGGCCTTCGGTTCAGTGACCCTGGCCAAAGCGTATGGCGGTGTCAGCTCAGAGGCTGTTGAGTTCTGAGATTTAGGATGAGGCACACCGGAACGCAACCTAATCCAAGTGCGGACTGCGTTTAATGCAAGGCAGACTTTTTGGGGGGGATGGAATTTGACTGAGAGCTGAACAGCATCAGTCATCGCCGGTTGTTTAGAATCACTCAGTTTACTGATGGTTCCTTTTCTTTTCTTTTTAATTGATGCAGTTCACTTAGGATTTGCCTGGTCAAACAATCCACCTCCAGTCAACAACACTATCTATACAAAGCCTTTTTTCATTCAGTCAAATGGTTTTTATTGTCTTTTCTCAATGTAACTTGTATACACTGGAATGAAATAGCCTTCGTTTCATGTTAAAGTTAGGCCATATGTGGCTACGGCACATTTCACCACACAACTCGGCTTTGCTTTCTGTAGAGCTACAAAAACGATTATGATATTTCAGGCTAGATACAGATTTGGGTTGCTCTGTATCTGGTTGCTCCATTTTTCCTCCTAGAATGTGGGATTTTTCTGCGGGAGTCCTCTCGGTAGTCCGGCAGCTAAACCTTAAGTCCTCAGAAATCCTTGCAAACCAGCACAATTCCATTTTGTGCCCAAACACCCGGCAGACAAAGTAATTATAAATATTTAATACTTTTAAAACTATAGTGTTCTATGGTTATACTCTATCAAGTCACATTATTATGACCTCCTTTCAGCGGTGGCAGTGTATTGCTAATGAAGGACAGGGTTCCGTGGCGTTCTCTGGGCTCACTCATTCATGTGGAAGGCACTCTTAACAGATTTGGGTTTGAATCCATCCTTGCAGATCACATACACCTATACATGCTGGGGATGGGATCTTCCAGCATGACAATGCGACACGGCTAGAACGACACGGCAATGTCACACGGCTAGAAATGTCTGACACTGTTTGGAAGAGCATGACCACGACTTTCGGTACTACCCTGGACCTCTAATTATCCAGACTTGAACCGAACCGAACTTGAACCGCAAGCCCTACAGCGAATAGTGAGGACAGCTGAGAAGATCATAGGGGTCTCTCTCCCCTCTGTCACAGACATTCACACCACACGCTGCACCCGTAAGGCCTTCAGCATTGTGAAGGACCCCGCTCATCCCTCAGATGGACTTTTTTCACTGCTGCCGTCTGGCAGAAGGTACAGGAGCATCCGTGCTGTCACTGCACGGCTCTGCAACAGCTTTGTCCCACAAGCTGTCAGACTTTTAAACAACAGTGACTGAACTAAACCCCACCATAACCACGACCGCTAGCATTCTCCATCCTATTTATCTTCTTATATACTCCACACTTATGACAATAAAAAGCCTCTTGACTTGACTTGACTTCAACGGAGGAACTGTGGGATCACCTAATCCGTCGTGTTCGCTCTATGGATCCTCCTCCATGTACCCTCCAGCAGCTGTGGGATACACAAGTCAGCATGGCCCCAGATACCTGTGACAACCTACCAGGACCTTACTGAATCACGCCTATCTCGTCTAGTTGCTGTTACTCGGGATATTAGCTCATAGGTCATAATAATGTGATTTGACTGTTTTGATTGTTATATGATTGTGACATCTTGGCGAAGAAAGCTGTTGTGGAAAACATAGCGCTTTAGGTGAATGCTCTTTATTGAATACAGCAGCTATGAAGAAACTGCCGCCAGCACTAGGTGGACAGCCAGGAAGCAGAGTAGATCATAAACAGTTGCATGACTCCCGTCCATGGTAGTCATGTACTTAACTCCACTGAACCGCTCCTCCAGCCCACCACAAAACATTGCAACACATTTCCACATCTTTTAGCGAACAACCCACCTTATTTACACGGTTAAAGGCTCTCCTACTGCGAGTCCAGCACTTTCCATGAGCCTCCCCGCATCCTTGGTTGCACGAGCCAGCAATAGGACGATACACAGTCCACCTGCCCAGAAGCTGTGTCCTATTCCCTGGAGCTCCATAGCCAAGAGACTGGGCATCGCATCCTCCTCCCTGCAAACCGAAATACTCACCTCGGCCAAGATGGCTTGAAGGTCGATCAATGTGGCGAGCTGCATGTGCGGACCCGGCTCCTCTGGCAGCAGTGTGTCTAAGAAGTGCCCACACCAACACCTACATGCCTTAGCTCCACTGTCAGCTCACAGGTGTAGTGGGTAGCTATGGCTAAAGCTACCAGGCCGCCATGCTGCTCCACTGTCAGGTCCTCACGAGCTACCATCCAAGCATTGGCCTCTGCTGCCAGTCCTCCACAATCGTCCACTCTTCGTTCAAGGCTGTTCTGTGATACAGGCATTCTCTCACAAGTCGTGAGAGACTTCACCCAATGTTCAGTATGCAGGAATTAGGCATGAAGATTCTCCTACAGTTCAGTGTCACAGATTAAGCAGGGCTAGGCTCTGTTTACTGGGATCCTAGTTGGCTTCACTGTCGTGATGCTGTTACCCAAAATGGTGTTCTCATTCCTAGTGGTACGTCTTGGGCACGTTCCAGGACGGGTGCGTGACCCGCACACTGCATGCTGATTGTGTTGAGATCAAAATCTCTCAAAGGTCTCCTCGACGTGTTGCTGTGGACGGAGGCATAGCAGACCACATTTTTGCTCCAATTAATTAATGATAGCTGTGGGAGGGTTTCGGCAGGGGGAGAGGAATTCCTGCAAAGAGCTTATTGCACGTAGTCATAAGGACTTGATTCCTTTCCTAATATCACTGGTAAGGAATAGTTTGCGCACTAGATGCAATAAACATAAATGCCTACATGCATATATACACACAGTGAATTGGAAAAATTCATCAGCTTCAAATCAAAAACCGAAGTTCAAAAGTTACATCAATTTGGAATTACCATTTACTAGGCACACTCAGTTCAACAAGTTAAACTATATATCTCTTAATCCTCCTAATCAGTCTCCCTCTCTCTCTCTCTCTCTCTCTCTCTCATTGTCTTAATGAGCGGATCGACGCTGATGGACAACACTGAGGGGCTGCCAGCGCAGAGAAATCCTCTACAGGCCCCCCAGGACTACACACACTCAATCCAACAAGTTAAAATATCTACCTCTAAATCCTTAACCCTCCTTATCACTCTCTGTCTCTGTCTCTCTCTCTCTCCTTCTTTCTCTCCTTCCTTCTTTCTCTCCTCTTCTTAGTTAAGCACTAGAATTTCTGCGGAGCGATCACATCCGAACCCCCAGGCACCTGAGCATCAGCGCCACCGTGTGTCTCCTGCCCTGTTTCATCGCCCAGCATGATCATAACCTTTACACTGACCAGCGTCTGGCTCTGATCATGAACTCTATCTATGGGTTGGCTCCATCTTGCAGTAACTCCCTCCTGGACTAATCAGACTGGATCTAATCAGACTGGATCTAATAGATGTTCTTCTCCTGGTAGTTCTGTCTTTCTCTTCTCATCCGGGTTCCACCTAAGGAGGTTGGGTTCCGCCCTTGAGCCTGGTTCCTCTCGAGGTTTCTTCCTTCTCACGGGAGTTTTTCCTCGCCACTGTTGCCTCTGGTTTGCTCTAGGGGGGCTTGGACCTTGTTTTTCCCCACCCCCCCACCCTCAAATGTCTGTACATTAACTTTGCGGTTTTTTTTTTTCCTTGTTATATATATAACAAACTGATTTTCTGTGAAGCTGCTTTGAGACAACGTTGGTTGTTAAAAGCACTATACAAATAAACATTGATAGATTGATTGACAGGCTAATGATTTTGTGTTTAGTTCGGCATTGAATTCCTTTCCTCAGGTTGATTTCACTGTATAGTGCTAGTTTACTGACTAAGCAAAGACTTATTTCCAAGAACTTGTGCCATTTGTCTCAATTATCGGCTTGCTTAGTCACAGTAAGTATCGACAGATTGTTGCAAGTGCAACTCGCAACTCATCTTTCCCACTGGCACCTGGTGACGTCTATTTGCATGTTGTTTTACTCACCCCCTCTTTGTATTGTCTTCAGCCTATCCCTGCCTACTAGCTGAAGTGGGCCAGAGCCCAATGTGAACTGAATTAAGTGAAGGTGGATTTCTACAGTCCCAGAACTCCCAAAGTTCGTATTTGTGTGGATAACTTGCGTTTACAGCCAACAGCAACACTGCTCTGCCGTTAACCTTGGAATAGAAGACAGAGTCACACAATGGAAAGAGGGCGAGGAAGAGGGTGATTAAAACAATATGCAATATTATGCATAGATGTTGCCAGGAGCCAATGGGAAGTAACAACCTGTCAATACTTTCTATGATGTAAATAAGTTGAGCAACTCTAATTGCTAAGTGCTCACAGGCCTTTTTCAACCAACAGAACCATGGTTCTGGAATTGAATCCATTCAGGCTTCCTAGAACCTGAACCCTGATTTAGGGAACCAGCCTGCATTTGCACTTGTTATTCCTATCCCATTCCAGCTCTCAAAGGCCACCAGTCCATCGCTGGGCAGACACACACAGACATACACATTCACAACTAGGGGTCAATGTAGCATCTCCAGTTTTCCTCAACTGCATGTCTTTGGACTGTGGGAGGAAACCTGACAGTGATCGCTCAGACATGGGGTAACACGGGCCCTTCTTGCTGTGAGGCGACAGTGTCACCCACCCTTCATCATCTTGGTTCGTGCTGAAGAGGCTACTATTCTTTGGTTCCAACTGGGAACAAACTATTGGGTTTAGAACCTGGTTATTTTTGGTGGATATGGACTGAACAGTTCAAAATCAGGTCTGTGAACTAGCACGGAACCTGGTCATAAGTTAAGGTAGATGAAAAATAATGTTATACAGTATACTACACAACTTTTCAAAGTTCTTTTATTGTAAAGCACTAGGTTTTAAATGTCCTCTGTAAATAAAATTTGATTACAAGACTTGCAATTTTAAAATCCTCCACACATTTCCAAAGGAATTCAAGTCAGAAGACAAGGGATTCTCAACCTACCCACCCCAAGGCCCACCTTATAATAACTACAAAGCTTAGCAGCCTACCAGACAACTCAAGTCAACTTTCCCTTTCCTCAGTAACTTGACACGCCCACAGATGTCATCTCGGTTCATGCTGAAGAAGCTACTGTTCTTTGATTCCAACAGGAAACAAACTTTTTGAGTTTGGATATGACCTGTAAGGTGGATATGACCTGTAAGGTGGATATGACCTGTAAGATGGACATGACCTGTAAGGTGGATATGACCTGTAAGGTGGGCATGACCTGTAAGGTGGATATGACCTGTAAGATGGACATGACCTGTAAGGTGGATATGACCTGTAAGGTGGATATGACCTGTAAGATGGACATGACCTGTAAGGTGGATATGACCTGTAAGGTGGATATGACCTGTAAGGTGGATATGACCTGTAAGGTGGGCATGATCTGTAAGGTGTATATGACCTGTAAGGTGGACGTGACCTGTAAGGTGGGCATGACCTGTAAGGTGGGCATGACCTGTAAGGTGTATATGACCTGTAAGGTTCAAAACTAGGTGTGCAAACCAGAACGGAACCGGCTCCACATTGGTAGACAAGGGCTAACAGTGGCAAACTCATTTGACTTTTCATCAAAAGTTAAAAAACTGAAATTTAATAATTATAATTTGATAAGTTAAGGTAAAAGGAAAAACACAAAGCTACTATAACTTTACAGTGTACTACCTATTTTTTAATGGTGTCCTTGTATTTTTTTTTGAGAAGCTGTGATTGGTTTGTTTTTGCTTTTTTGATTGTCATTTTTGAAAACCTGAGTCACTCTAAACTATAGCATGTAGATTCATTGATTAACGACATAATCAATAGTATCTACAAATTTCTACAAAAGTTGTTTTAGCATTTTAATCCCACCCTGCACGATCAGCCGAGAGATCAGCATGAGAGAGGTGCAGCAGATCTGTCATCTCTCGTCAGTTTTGGCCAGCTGCTGTCATCTCATCTGTGTATATTTTCTTTAGGTGATTGACACAAAGCCTTGTGGTGGCTCTTGGCCACGGAGCGTAGCACCGTGCTTGTTCAGTGTGTGCACTGAGTGTTTATAGGCTCCCGCGGGAGGGTCATTTTAAACGCGGGGTCTTCCTTCCCCTCTCATTACGGCGCTCTTTGGCTCCGCGGGGGCCCAGTCAACATTCGGAGCATGCTTGGGCCAGCAAGAGCTCGGAGTGGATGAAAGGCGCGGAGTCATGCCACCCACGCAGGGAGCAAGGCCCGCTTTTCTTGTTAAGGCAAGTTCCAAGTAGAGCGAGACGGCTTCATTTGTGCAGAGTCTTGTTGCGGGGGCCGGGACCCGTTGTTTATCAGTGTCGCCAGCGTAGAAAAATGTTATTCACCCTCTTGGTGTTAATCTGAGGTCACTGCGCGTTTTTACCACCTATCAGTGTAACCAGACACTCAAAGGAATATTTCAAGGAAAAGTCGCACTTGCACAACTTTCCCCCTACCTTAACAACCAATGGGCCGAGACATGTTAGGTGTCTGAGCTTGCGCTGGAGCTATGAGGCTAGCATAGCTAACAAGTAATGGAGGCCTGAAAGTCAGGCTGTTATGCAATAACTAGTTATGGCTGCACTGCGTATATTCACAGGTCTTTTGACTTTGTGTTTAGAAATATGAACATAAAAGATTTAAAGGCAATCCAATACTGTGCTGCAGGCTAACACACGTGTGGATAACACACGGCACCAGTGAAGAATCCACTGCCCTGTGCTGCCAAAATGGCCGAGATAGCAGGCAGGTCAACAATGGCCACATACTTCCAGGACATAGTGAACACACAGTCCCACCATCCAACACAGCAGTCGAGGACAACATTTAGTGTTACGCTGGCATGACTGACGCTCCCTCTTAATGCCAGTCCAGCGCTGGTAAGAGGAAAAACGGAAGCACAATACTCCAGTCCTGGCATCACTGCACTGGCTCCCAGTATAAAACAGCATTGATGGTTTTTATAGCTCTCAGTTCACCCACGTCACTCCACTGCTGCGCTCCCCTTATTGGCTTCCTGTTGTTGCCCGCATCAGGTTTAAAACTCTGATGCTGGCCTACAAAGCCAAGAATGGACCAGCGCCTCCCTACCTTGTGGCAATGGTGAAGAGTCGAGCTGTACCTTGAGCCCTTCGCGCTTCAAGTACAGCTCGTCTCGAACCACCATCCCTGAGGACACATGGAAGACAAGCGTCCAGACTCTTCTCTGTCCTGGCTCCCAGATGGTGGAATGAACTCCCACTGGGC
Source organism: Prochilodus magdalenae (assembly GCA_024036415.1). Lineage (NCBI taxonomy): Eukaryota > Metazoa > Chordata > Actinopteri > Characiformes > Prochilodontidae > Prochilodus > Prochilodus magdalenae. Next base: position 328,877 of record JAMWET010005308.1, read on the forward strand.
GTCAGAACAGCGGAGTCTTTCGCGGGCTTCAAACGCAGACTGAAGACCCATCTCTTCGTAATGCACTTAAGTGAGTGAGCTCTAGCAGACGTGTAAATTGTGAGTATTGTGTTGCACTTATAATGACCTTCTCTCCTCTATAGGAATGAGCACTGGGCTGGGGTTGCCAGGTAATGGTTTACTTACTTTATGCCTGTGTATTAATGTCTAGGTACCAGCACTGGCCCCCTGTTCGGGCAGTGTCTGAGCTCGTGGTGAGTTTTAGGCTCTAAACTTCCTACTAGCTGGAATATTATCCAACGGAACGCTAAGCACGGTTGTAAGTCGCTCTGGATAAGAGCGTCTGCCAAATGCCTTAAATGTAAATGTAAATGTGAATATGTTGTGGACATTGTCACTGTCCAAAGAAAAACAAGACCAATAACAATCTTCAAAATGGCAACTTTACAGGAGAGGGTGAAAACCTGATTTAATTAAAGTGAAGGTCAAGCAGGTTTGGGCCATTTCCGCAGGTCCATTCATCATAGAATCTTCACACAATGTTTTGGAATCTAGTCTTGAGTATTCTTGGCTGAATGTTTGGGAGCATTGTCTTATTAGACTGTCCATCTTCTGCCCAGGTTCAGTTTCTTGGCCAATGAGATTTAATTCGGCCCAATGCCTTAGCACTGTTTACGGAATCTGATCCACATCATGATGCTCCCACCTTTATGCTTCAGGGTGAGCTGGATTATGGCCTAGTCTGACCAGATTACAGCTTCTAAAATACTGAAAAATAGAACTAATCTTAAATGTTAGTCTGAATCTGGAGATGTTCTTCTTTGACAGCAAAAGAGTTTTGTATGGGGTTTGAGAACAAGAAGACAGTCCCTTATTAGTGTTCTCTGTGTAACTTCAGGTTACGCTGCCTTCTGGTGGGTCACCCTGCAATTCTTTTCCATTGTTGTTGTGGATAGCACTGTCACTGTTGCCTCACCGCAAGAAAGAGCTGTTTCCTGTTGCGGCATCTGGGGTCCGTTCTGTGTGTATGCAAAGCATGTTCTCTGTGCGGGTGTCCTGTCACAATCCAAAGACATGCAGTCAGGTTACTTGAAGATGCTTTATTGGCCCCTAGGTGTAAGTCTGTGCTCCAAAGGACTGGTGGCCTGTCCTGGATGTGTCTTGCCTTCCGTCCAATGGGGACAGGCTTCCCCGCCCATGAATGAATGCATGAACTCTGGGAAGCCAATGAGATCATGTGCACTTTGCATGAGAATAAGTGTATGTACAATGTTCAGATCATAAATCTGAAATTGTAGCACGTTTACATGCTTTACATACTATGCCATTCACATTCCAGACATTTGGCGGGTGGGTGGGAAGTTAAAGCAGCAATTGCGGAATATATTTATCCCCTATTTAAAAATAATAACCATGGTCTTTCTAAGAAACGGTATTTTTCTTCGCCGTATAACTTCTAGAATCTACAATGAGCTGTCCTTGCCATGTTTCCATTCATCTTGATTATAATTGACTTGAGCTGAGTTTTTTTTTTCCTCCTTTTATATTTATTTAGGTTTTCACTTGTCTTCCACAGTCTGGGCAGAACATCTGCTCTCACCTGGCACATGCTAACATAAATATCTACTTTTCTTTCTGGCCCGGGCTGGGCTTGGATCGGGAACATTGGGCGCAATTATTTCCATCCGGAACGTGTTCGAAGCAGCCTCCAAGACGTCTCCCGTCACACAGCCACAGCATGATGTGATAACAAGCAGCTGAACACTGGAGCTCTTCACAGATCAGACGAAGAAAGCATGACTTACCGCCTGCACTATGTTTGAACCTGCTGCGATTTTTATGGCGTCACCATCGTGTGGATTTTCGATGTTACCCGTGATGATTCTGAGTGGAACACAGTTTGTCTTTGCCGGCCATGCGCAAGCTTTATGAGGTGCAACCGCTGTGCGATTAAAAGCACTCACTTAATTACAGAGTAATTTGAGGGGGTTCCGTAAAGCCGGGCTGAGTGGATTACAGTTCTAGTGGAAAATTAACACAAAGCCATCAGTCCGCTCAGGAAGGTGCCGGGAATCTTTTGGGTTTCAGGAAAATCGAATCAGCTGTCATCGTCATTGTTTCCCGTCTTTCTTGATGCGAAATGAATCATAGACCAATACAAGAGGGCTCTAGAGCAGCTGTACACCAGCTGAAGCTAATCCTGTCCAATACAAAGCTTCAGCTGGAGGGGTCTTAAGCCCCCCAGCACTGGGCTGTGAAGTAGTGGATCTGCATTCTCTGGAGTGAAGGAGCTCCATCCAGTACCATTGGAATGAACTAGAGTGATCCAGAACTGATCATCCAACATCAATACCTGACCTCAATAATGCTCTTAAAGCTGAACGCAATCAAATCCTCACACCAATGTTCCTACATCTGGTGTAAAACCTTCCCAGAAGAGTGGACGCTGGGACAAACTCTTTAGCAATGCCCTTCGTTTTAGAAGAAACACTGGATGAGTAGACGTCTACAAACTACTGAACCCAATCCTTTGAAAACGGCAGAAAATAAGATTTTGCCAGTAAACCATTCAACGTGTTTACATGCGCTTGGGAAATCAGATATTCAGGAGGCAGGTCCGAGTCAGGCAGTGATCAGATTTTGTAAGTGCTTCGTGACCATCGCACAGTTGTGTTGTTAAACACTTCTTCCTATTCCTGTTAGCATAGCCTGGTGCCACATGGACAGACTAAGAAATGAGAAAGAAACCAGAGTAAGGTTGTACATACTCCGGTTACTGAGCTAAACCCAGCTCTCTTCAGCAGCTTTCTTAATCAGATTCCTAGGCCTTAATGCAATCTAAGAAACAGCTATATGCTGTTTACAGAACCGTATGAATAATCCAATAACTGGTTTAGAGCGGGAGTTCACGTAAACATGCTCAATGCATAATTCACAGTAGCTGCTGAATAATTTGTCTTTAGATGAACAGAATGGTAAGATTCAAGTTAAGAGGTTAAGCACTGAGCATAGGCTCATGGATGCTAACTTGAATTTCATTAGCCTTTGCTACTAGCATCTTTCACATAGGGATTCCAGATCCTGTTTAAGGATTCTACACACCATGTAAAGGTTCTGTAGAAATGAAAGGCTTTCATAGATCTGAATGCCTGAGCTAGGAACTCTTTAGGAACCTTTATTCCTGTATCGTGTAATAGTTTAACATGTCCAAGTTTATCAGTTACAGATGACAACAGATTAATGTCATCAAGGAGCTTATTTCTGCTAGCGCTGTACAGTGCAACAGTGCAATAAGTGCTTGGAGAAGGTATTTGTATGAATATGTAAATGGTCACATGTGTACTAATGGTGGACTATTGTTCACTACATGCTATATCGAGCAATGTTTCCCAACATCCTGCGCCATTTCCTTAAGAGTACTCATAGCGAACTACAATGCAGGCTAGGTTTCGGTGCTTATGGTAGTTGTAGTCCATCGGGCTATATAACCATTTGAAACACTTCCCTCTGGTGAAAGATTCAGGACCATTCAAACCTGCACAGCAGGGCATGCTAACTGCTTGCTCCCGGAGCTGGAGTGCTCAGTAACCACTGTGGACTTTGAAGTGAACTTGAGACTTTTAACTTGAATTACATCTTAGTGCATTGCAGGATTTTCTATGTAATATAGCACTTATTTGCACAGCTGTACAGATGTTCAGTTTTATAAACCTTCATAACATCTGTACAATTCTGCAAATAACAGTTTTTCTATAATACTCAGACTTCCCAGTCTACTCAGACCTGCACATGTGTAGAATATCCATATATGTATAAACCCAGATATTCATACATCCTTTCCAGCTCCTTATTATTCTTATTTTTTATTCTGTTTATTGTATGTTACGATACTTTTCCTTTAGTGAAACCCTTCCTGACAGCTTGTGTGCTTGTCTGGTCTGTTTAGTAAGTTACTCATCCCACCTAGACTCACCTAGACAGATTCCTTGCATGTGTAACATAAGGTATTGGGTCAATTATTATTCTGTAAGCTAAATAGCTTAATGAAAATGCTCAAGAGTCGTTTCATTTTGGGCTGTAATGTCACAAATAAAGTGAGAATTTAGATTTTAATGTTTGCTTTATGAAAAAGGCAAAGCATGCGCGTAATCAATCAATTAATCAATCAATCAGTCAATAAATCAATCAATAATTAATTTCACTCTGAAGTCTGTTAAGGATGATTCTTATTTTCAATGCACTTGAAACATTTTACAACAGAGAAGGATTAATATGGGTTTAATCTAGTTACATTAAGCTATATAGACAATTCGACAATAACATCAAATATGAAATCAAGCAAGGAATTTAAAATAAATAAGATTTAATTCAGAAAAAAGATAAATAAAACCAAGATAATAAAAATTGTATAAGATTTAAACATATAATTATAAATGGGTAAACTCAAAATGTTAAAATAAAAATAAACAATAAATAATAAAATAAATATTAATTAAATGATTTAAAAACTAATGAAAGAGAAATAAAATAGGATTAAAAAATTGGAACAATAAAAGACTAAAATGTATAGTGATTATAAACATGTAAAAACAGTTACAGGCTGTTTGAAGGTGGCTAGAAACTATTTTAAAATGACTGAGTGACACCAGCGAGCTGAGGTTAGAGACTCCTGGAGTCCAGTTGCTGTAGCTAAAAGCAGATTTTGCTGTTGGGGCAAAACTCCAGGAACCTGACAGTCAATAGAGTGAGACTGATACGTATTTTTATTTATCAGAGGTATAAGATGGCAAATGGCCAGAAAGTGGTTTTTATATCAAGAAAATTCCATTTATCCCATTCACTTTTCACAAATTCGAGTCCCCAGTTTGACCAGATGAGATTGAAATGTAAATAAGGGCACTTTACGTGTACTTTTCATCCCCATTCCAGCTCACATTGACAAGCTTGGACACATTTATTGGTCTACAGAGTAAGATAGCTCTTGTTTGGAGAACTCCAGCCTGGCGTATCTTTTCATTTCACTGATTGTGATTATGTGCACTTAATAATCCGATAACCACAGAAAATCTGATTTTGCCAGTAATCCAATCAAGCGCGTTTACATGCACTTGAGTAATCAGATAATGGGAAACCACGGGTCTGAATGAGCGAGGCAGTAATCAGATTTCTCCTTGGCATCCAGCCAATAAACACACAGAAGAAGACGTGACCTAGACGTAATGTAAAGCTCCAACAACAGGCTGTGATTTGTATTGAACCTCAAATCCCTTTAGAGAAAAACATGAACATACATCGTCCAGAAAATGAAGAATGTTTACATCTTTCATCTCAGTAAGCATGTCAATCAGCTAATCAAATGTGATTAGCTGCCATCTAAGGCTTGTTTTCAGTTCCATGCTCTGTATCGACACATACACACAATGAGAAATCTGAAAGAAATCAGAGTAAGGGTACACATGCACTGAGAAACCTGACTACTCAGCTAATATCTGGCTCTCTTCATCAGATTTGCAAACCTTAATATGATCAAAGAAATCATAATATGCTGTTTACCTGATCACTTCAATACTCAACAAAATCTAATCACGAACGAGTTATTATTGAGTGCATGTAAACAAAGTCATCGTTTATTCTCATGCCTGTTAGTTGGCCCTCATGTAAGTGTATATGAGCAACACATCATGTCACTGACCACAATGCCTCCACACATGGATTCATTGATGGCCTCCACCACTGAAGATGACCCGCTGCCATTCTGACACCATGACAGTCTGGCATGACACCGCTGCAGTCTGTGGTGACGTTGACTGGGCAGCCATGTAGTCCTTAGTCGTCCTGTTGGGTCAGTCAGGTACAGTGATAAGTACAGCCTGTCCTTTTGTACGTCACATGCCCAGCCGAGCACAATGCTTGAATCATTTGCATGTCTAATGATGTCAAGCCTGCCCTTTCTTTCCCGTGGGTTGACTCTTTCTGGGTGCGGCTATTTGTGCTACTGTTCTTTTGACGATGGGTGCATATCAGGAAATCTGTGCTTTGTTCATGATCCCAGGATGGCATGTGGAATTCCTGCTAAATTAGGACATTTGCAGTGAGACTGCAGGTCCGACCTGAGTAACGTCTTTAAGTACGCTCTAGCCAAAACATCCACTTAAATCTCGTACTGGTCATCGGAGATGCAGCCTTCTCTCTTATCTCTCTATTTTTAGCGCTTCCCTTCTCCAGAATCCCTGAGCAAGAAGCAGTTAGGTCCAGCCAGTCTAACCTTACCTTCCTCGAGTTTGTCCTCTCATTGCACTCCTTCTTCTCCAAACATGGATATTTTTGGAAGTAACTTGTTTGTTCTCGATGGGGTTTTGATGTTTCCATGATTGCTGAGAGGTGAATGGGATTTGTTATCAAGGTTCTGTTTTCACAGGCCAGAAAAAAAAATCTGAAATCAAAAACAACTTTGTGGTAGGAGCCAGGTCTGATAGATATCTATGAGGTAGAGAGGTTTGGACAAGTGTGCGTGTGCTTTCAGAGGCAGGTACGTTGCTGGTGGTCCTCGTGTGACAAATATAGCATGCATTAAGATTCGTGCGCTGTGATAAGCTGTGGGTTTTAAGTACTGAGAATAAAAGGGTAACTGTTCAAAGCAGAATGGGTTTGCATACCAAATGAGCTCACTGGACAAGAAATGAGTCACCTGTGACTGAAACATTCCTAACATAAGTATGTGAGACCATCACAAGCACCAATAACAGCTGTAATTGGACTTGGCATGGACTGGACAATTGTGGGCCACATCAAGACACTCTTGCATCAAAGAATTGTGCAGATGGGCCAGATTGGGTGGATGCCTTCCCCGGCACACTTCTGAGGAGAGATTCCTGTAGACTGGGATTTTATTGCGCAACACTATCGTTATCCAAGGGGTACATGCACACAGGGGTGGTGACGTATTTCCGCTAAACTTCCGCTAGCACTTCCGCTATCCACACTGTTGTGTTGAGTTCAGGGAAATTGCGATAATGTCTCAAGCAAAGAAGTTTAAGTTTCAGTGAACTGACAGCGCTACAGCTGAACATTGCTGTGTACCTTTATGTCAGGCCTCCAGTAAGTACAACAAAGTACTTAGTTTTTATACGTTTCCCTCCGATGCGGAAAACCGGCATAAATGGATTGTTGCTATCCGGAGGGAGATCTTCACAGTCACTCCACATATCCACATGTAGCCGGCATTTCAAGAAAGAGGATGTGCGTGAACCAGAGTCCAAGTCAGGACGGCGACTGTTACAGAAGGGAGCGGTGCCGATGTTGTTTGAGGGGAACAATTTCCCCGTTCCACTTTCAAGACCGGGGGTTTGGGAGAGGAGAAAGCGACCGACGGAGGATGACACACCTGTCAAGGAGGCTGATACACTGCCCGAGGACCACGACTACGCTTCGGCTCCGGATCCGGATCCCGCAGTTGTCTGATTAAAATTCGTTTCCTGATCATAAATATATAGTGCAACATCAAAAATGATAATATGGTGAAAAGGTTTTATTATAGGGTCATATTTTATATTAATCACAGAGTTTATCGTTTGAATTTAATTATTAAAAGTGAACTTTTTCCATGATATTCGAATTTTTTGATGTGGTACTGTATGTATCACTACGTTAGCATTGGTTAGTAAACAAACAGTTTAAAGCCCTTCTCTTTCATTGTTGCTGACGTCTGACACGATGTCTGAATAATACGAGTGACGTCGTTGACCGTAATCCTGGGCAAATCCTGAAGCGAGCGAGTGAAAAACGCCATAGCTGCGCTGTTTACTAGCAAGACAGGAAGTGATGAAGCTGGCTGACTCGGAATGCAGAAGAGAGTGTGCATATAGGCTATTCATATTCTTCTTCTTCTTCTTGGTTAAATTATCTGAATTGTCTACTTACTGGTCCTGCAGTTTTCAAGATTCAAGATTCAAGGAGACTTTATTGTCATTCGCATCACATGTGGTACATGGGGTGGAACTAAATTGTAGTACTCAAGGACCCAGTTACACCCAAGCAGCAGTACTTAAATAAATAAAATATACATAAATATATAAAAATTGAGAGAAGAGCAGCAGGAAATTGAAAAGGTAGCAGTGTATTTAAAGTGACTAGTGTCCTCAAAGTGTCGGTGCAGTGGTTCCACTAAGTGGCGTTTAGAAGTCTTACAGCTTCCGGAATGAAGCTGTTCCTCAGTCTGTTCGTTTTACACTTAATGCTCCGCAGCCTCCTGCCTGAGGGGAGCGGGACAAACAGTGAGTGTGCTGGATGAGTGGGGTCCTTCATGATGCAGGTAGCCCTCTTCCTGCATCTGGAGGTGTAGATGTCTGTGGTGGTGCGGAGGCTGACTCCGACAGACCTCTGTGCAGCCTTCGCCACCCTCTGCAGAGCTTTCCTGTCTGCAGCAGAGCAGCTTCCGTGCTACACATTGATGCTGGAGCATAGGATGCTCTCCACCACACATCTGTAGAAGGAGGTGAGGACCGAGCTCTTGGGTCCAGCTCGCCTCAACCGCCTGAGGAAGTAGAGCCATTGATGTGCCTTCCTGACCAGGCTGGAAGTGTTGTTGCTCCAGGTGAGGTTGTTGCTCAGGTGAACACCCAAGTACCTGTAGTTGGAGATCACTCCCACCGCAGACCCTCCGACATGCAGGGGGAGGTGGGCATGTCTGCCCTTCTGAAAGTCTGCCTCTTCTGAAAGTTTGTGAGTAATCAACATCATAACTCTGGAATGTTTGAGGTGATCTGGAATGACGTGCTTGTATACAGCTTTTTGATCCGAAATACTGTTTCCAGAAAAACTCTGGATTTTTGAATAAATGGGGCAGAAAAGTACACACCCATCTACTGTGCATCTGCTTGACCAACAGACACCATTTCGCACTCAGGGCTTACCCCTGAGCACAGATTCGATGTTGGTCTGACCCACATCCTTCATTTCTCTCATAAAGTCCCATTCATTTTTGGTGTTGACATTTCCGTGATTGCAGAGGGGAATGGGATTTGTTAAACTAAAGTTTAAGTACTGCTTAAGTAAGTTTAAATAGGTTTAAGTACTGCTTAAGTAAGTTTAAGTAGGTTTAAGTACTGCTTAAGTAAGTTTAAGTACTGCTTAAGTAAGTTTAAGTACTGCTTAAGTAAGTTTAAGTAGGTTTAAGTACTGCTTAAGTAAGTTTAAGTACTGCTTAAGTAAGTTTAAGTACTGCTTAAGTAAGTTTAAGTACTGCTTAAGTAAATTTAAGTACTGCTTAAGTAAATTTAAGTAAGTTTAAGTACTGCTTAAGTAAGTTTAAGTACTGCTTAAGTAAGTTTAAGTAAGTTTAAGTACTGCTTAAGTAAGTTTAAGTACTGCTTAAGTAAGTTTAAGTAAGTTTAAATACGTTTAAGTACTGCTTAAGTAAGTTTAAGTAGGTTTAAGTACTGCTTAAGTAAGTTTAAGTACGTTTAAGTATGTTTAAGTACTGCTTAAGTAAGATTAAGTACTGCTTAAGTAAGTTTAAGTACTGCTTAAGTAAGTTTAAGTAGGTTTAAGTACTGCTTAAGTAAGTTTAGGTACTGTTTAAGTAAGTTTAAGTACTGTTTAAGTACTGCTTAAGTAAGATTAAGTACTGCATAAGTAAATTTAAGTACTGCTTAAGTAAGTTTAAGTAGGTTTAAGTACTGCTTAAGTAAGTTTAAGTACTGTTTAAGTAAGTTTAAGTACTGCTTAAGTAAGTTTAAGTAGGTTTAAGTACTGCTTAAGTAAGTTTAAGTACTGTTTATATAAGTTTAAGTACTGCTTAAGTAAGTTTAAGTAGGTTTAAGTACTGCTTAAGTAAGTTTAAGTAGGTTTAAGTAAGTTTATGTACTGCCTGACTTGTAGTGGAACCTCCTAATACAAGGGGGCCCAATTCTGGTCCCCGAGATCTACCACCCTGCAGATTTTTGATCTAGCACACCTGGATTTAATAGCGAGTTGCCTTTAGAAAACTTCATTGCAGGGATCAGAGGTTCTAGATCAAGGTTGGACCGCAGGGTGGTAAACCTCCAGGACAGGTCCTCTCTTAATACATCCAGCATCTATCATAACAGGAAGTGTAGCTTGTAATGGGTTATTCTTTGTCATAATTTGGATCTTTTTGGTTTGAAATAAAAGGATAAAGCTCAGAAGTCCGAGATGTAAACACCAATGTACCAGAATGAAACTGAGTTTGCATGATGCATAAAAGTAAAAAATAGAGAAACACAGAAAAACAAAAATAGAGATACATATAGTTTTCCTTTGGACATCGACATTATAATATGAAAAATCAGTTGGGAGCATGTAGAGTTCACTCGTCCACTCTTTAGGCCTTTCTGTTTTTTTGCTGGAGTTTTTTGTAAGTAACTTGTTGAGTCCTGATGGAGGTTCAATGTTTTTTCATGATTGCTGCAAGCAGAATGGAATTCGTTCTGGCTTTGTAAGCCTGTAAACAGCCACAATCAAAACCAACTTTTTGTGGTCGGACGTGCTTAAGTCTGTCTGTACAGAATGAAAATGAATGTAAATGATTAAGTGGGCAGGAAACATATTTTGACACTGGCGTGGAGTAAGACACTGTGCGTTTCCCTGCTGCTAGCTGGTTAGCATGCTAACTTTGTGGATATCTCTGCAACACCATGGATGGTGGGTTTTGGTGATTTTGTGAGAATATTTTTCTAGAAAAAAAAAGTTAACAAAAAATTGCATATTGCACCTTTAAAATGTCCATCTTTCAGAGAGAGCGAGGAGAAAATCGAACTATGGGTCTGAAAGGATGTGTAGCTGTTCAAGGAACTGTGATTGAGAACAGGAATACAAAAACGAAGAGGTTTGCAGTAGAACACTGAAACTGGATCTCTGAGATGAGGAATCACTAAGTCTCAGTTTGTACTGAGGTTTACTTGCCTGGAGCCTGACTGGACTGGAAACTCAGCAGATGAAAGCGACTGTATTTATATTAGTTCATGCACATTTAAACAGTTCTAAATGTAGGTATGTAACTGGAGCGTATCTCCAAACCTCAGACTCCCGAGGGGTTAAGCATTTGATATTGCATAATGTCGGTCAATGTTTTTCCTTCACTGTATGTGCACTCCATCAGCAAGAGGTCAGGTGCTTGGTGTTGCTCCAGTCACTGCGGAGCTGAAAAGTAGCAGGTGCTTGATGTCAACATAAGTGTTGAGAGATCCTGAATGCTCGTGTTCCAAAATAGACCGAAAAACGGCGAGCTCTGATGAAAGAATTCATTTTAAATGTCATTCTAGCATTACAATCAATGTCTGAATATACCTGCAGCTGTTCCCAATCACGCTCCCCCCACAACCCTCCGATTTTAAACTTAAGATTATAGCTGGACGTCTTTCAGTGTTCAGGCCCTGCGTGATAGGGTCAGGTGCAACGAGAAGGTCACAGATTCCGAAAGCGTGAGCAAATAGTGGCTGTCTTTCTTTCTTGTGTTTTTTTTTTTTGTTGTTGGGTTCTTGTCCACAGTGGCCGAAAGGGCCGATGCTGGGGGTCAAGATGCATTCCCTCATTCCCAGGCACACACAAACACATATACACACATCAGCTTACACTAAGGCACACAAATACGCAGACACCCTCAGAGCACCTCCCCCCTCAGAGGAAGAGGGCACATTCCCCGGGAAGTTTACTCTTTTTCTTCTTCCTCTTGACATCCTGTCCCCGCTGATTTCAGCTGATTGCTGTTGGAATGGGACGGATGATAAGAAGCAGACAGCAGGGAAGCCCACCAACACTGGCTGCACTGGGACACATTACAGCCATCAGCGTGGCCCTCATGGTGCAAGACAGCTCTGGATTTTGCAGGCCTTTCAGACTCCTGGATTGGGTTATATCCATGAAATGGACAGCATTCCGGACTAAAATTAAGTCCATGAATTGTGTGCTTCCCACTCACTACGGAGCAGCTGACGAAAAACTGAAAGACAATCGTATCCAGAAGATAAACAGTAAACAGTCCTATGACTTCATTGCCACTAGGCATATGCTGCCTAATCCCAGGCCTAACGTAACTTGGCCTAAGACCTGATATACTTCTCATAAGGATCCAAACCCAAAAGCTTTAAGCTATGCAGACACAGTTTTGCATGTTGCTGCATTCGAAAACGTGTCAACACAATTCATAATGAATTCACAATGCGATTCATAATGCAACGCAAGCACAAAATGCCCTAGATCAGGTAAAGCAGACCATTCCTCTAATGCCCATGTTTAGCTGTTGTGGCTATTGGAATAACAGTGGATACAGCTCTGACTTGTCCTCTAAAGCCCCCTCAATAAGGAGGCTGTGTTTGAAATGGCACACTGCTATACTGCACACTGTATACTACAGTAGGGTTGCCAGCCGTCCCGTAAAATACGGGATCGTCCTTTATTTGGCAATTAAATGCTGCGTCCCGTATTAAACCAACACAGGACACGATTTGTTCTGTGTTTCCATGTCCGTAAATTTGTTCCGTTTTTCTGTAAATGTCCGATATACACGTCTGTGACACATGAATGATCACAATCTCTCTCAATCACACCCCCCGCCTCCTTTTATGTTCATTTCTGAAAGGTGGAAACTCTATACTACAGTAGTATATACTGTGTGTGGTATACAGTGCAGTAACAAGTTCTGACCTACAGTATAGTATACTAATACAGTCACATGACCAGTTACCTCACATTTACCTCAGAGCTGTTATTACTGTATCCAGTGTTTAGAGCTAGCTGCTGCTAACGCTGCTCAGTTCACCTGAGATACGGTTAGCCTAGCTGTTAGCTACCCTCGACTATTTCACTCTAAAACAAGTTCATCTCTTAATGATCTTCAGACTTGAGTCTTATTCTGATAAAAACATACCCCACTACAATCACTCCACTCACATTTACCTCAGAGCTGTTATTACTGTATCCAGTGTTTAGAGCTAGCTGCTGCTAAGGCTGCTCAGTTCACCTGAGATACGGTTAGCCTAGCTGTTAGCTACCCTCGGTTATTCCACTCTAAAACTGATCCTCTAAAAAGGGGGTTCATCTTTTATTAATCTTCAGACCTGAAAATTGTAACTTTTTTTTAACTAACTTAGGCTCATTCTAATAAAAACATTACAACCACTACATCCACATTTATACTCAGAGTTAGCTGTGTGAAGCAGGCTGAGAGCTGGTGAGGCCGCGGTGCATGATGGGATGTAATTTATATGATGCGTCTTTGTACATGTATATTTGAGGAAAAATTTAGTGTGGAAGAAAGTAGCGGATATTGTTGGTGTCTCTGAGGAGTTAAGTCACTCAATAGCTATCTCGGCTAGCCAGCATGCTAGCATGCCATTAAAGCTAGCCACGAACACAAGCAGTTAAGTTTCCATATCAACCCGTTCTGCAGTAATATTAGAAGATTTAAAAATGAGCTGGGTTTCCTGAACCTTGTATGTGCCCATACTGGACAACACAAGCGGTTTCGAGCGCACAAAATTGGGTAGCTTGTTAGTGTGAACATGGGATAAGGCCTCGAATCAACAAGTTAAAGACAAACTTAACCTTAATTCATAGGAGCTCAGAGCCATTTCCCCTTAAGGGAAAATAATGAAGGGTCAGTTATAAGATCATAAAAGAGCAGTCTTATTGTGACAAGGAGGTCACACGGCGTCTTCTGTAAGTATTATAGAGTCATAATACTGGCAGCATATATCACAACAACAAGAATTTCATAACTGCTATTCCATCACGGTGTTCTAGAAATGGCGTCAGAATGGGTATATATGATATAGAATATGTGTATATGTAATATAGAATATGGGTATATGTAATATAGAATATGGGTATGTGTAATATAGAATATGGGTATGTGTAATATAGAATATGGGTATATGTAATATAGAATATGGGTATATGTAATATATTTTGTCTCTAACTGCACTAACCAAGCACATCGCCATTTTCGAAATGAGGTCATATGTTCACCAACTGTCATGTGACTGCATCCAGGATGTTCGTTGTTGGTCACTCAGGTGAAGGGTAAAGCTATATAAAGAACTTTACAGACTTTTAAAAGGCTACGTCACTGTGGACTCTTATGGGTTAACATGACGACTTTCTGCCCAGTCAATTCATCTGTATTCATGTCATCCCACTAGATGGAGGGGTAGGTTGAAATGACTGTCACCAGGAAGATTGAACTCACATTTGCATTTGTGGCATTTAGCAGACGCTCTTATCTTATCCAGAGCAACTTATAAAGGTGCTTTGTTGTCCTGTCAGAGAATGTATCCGAGATAGTACAGATCAGTCAAAGCCCAGACTACCTTTAAGTCCAGACACTGCAAAAAACAGATGCCAGTGCTAATACCTAGAAAAACAGAATGAATACACAGCATAAGTGCAGTGCAATGCATATCAATAGGCCCTGGCTTAGTGTTCACTCAAGTGCTTCACAACGAGAACGCTCTTCAGTCAGGATGATGAAAGTGAGGGCCTCTGCTGCTCAGAAAGCCAGTGCAAGTCTGTTCCAAAGAAGAGTCTTAACGCCTGTCGTGTGTGTCCTAAAAGACGGTGGGTCAAGCCGTGCCGTACTTGAAGATTAAATACCTCGAGGTGTCGAGTTTTGACCACTGCCAGAGGGAATGGCTTTGTAGGCAACCATTAGGGATTTAAGTCAGGAAGCCAGTAAAGGAACACAGTAGTGAAGTGGAGTTGGGAAGACATGTTGCTGCATTCTGGATCAGATGCAATTGCCAACACAGGAACATAGCTACATTAGCATTGTAGCTCCAGTGGAAAATCAAATAAGCAAAACATTAGGCACCAAACTTGCCTTGGCTGATTGACTGTATTCGGGGTAAGAGGACTTTGGGGGCAACTGTGGAAACTGGATTTTTCACTGAGCTATTTCTTTAAGCCCTTAACGGGACACTTCGGCCAGACTTGGACAGTGCCCTTCTATAGACATATCAGCACATAGAAGGACATTTGGAATGGATTTTTAAGGGGTGTGCTGTTGGTGGTTGGTGTAGCTCAGTGGGTAACACCACTACTCAGGGTCCCACCTCTACGTGTGGGAGACTGGGGTTCGTATGTCAGTCTGGGTGACTATGCTGAGCTACACCAATAAGAGTCCTTGGGCAAGACTCCTAACACTACACTGGCCTCCCTGTAATCATTAACCTTGTAAGTCACTCTGGATAAGAGCGTCAGCTAAATGCCATAAATGTAAATGTTTTTCAGCTTCCCAGCAGAGACATTAGCGTCTTTCCTTTGCATTCGCCAGCTAGCAATAAAAAATATGCATTTTCAATAATCACATAATGCAGCCTGATGCCATACTGAGTGACTTCTGTATGTGAGCTTAATATATATTAATAAATACCACTTTAAATGTATCATTATTTATTGTTCCTGGTAATCTTTATCTTCCTTCCCAATAGCACTGCAGTCCCACACTTCCTTCTGGGCTCAGCTTTTCTTTTGACAATGATTGTATATTTGTTATGTAGATACATGTGGATACGTAATAAGATGCCTTAGCTTGGGATTTTAAGTTGTTCAATTCATCTGTTTGCACCATGGTTATTAAAATGTTAACCATAAACTTAACAGGGAAAAGTACATATGGCTGTCAGATGCATGTCAGGTTCCAAAATATGTTCTACATTTGATACTAGACGATAGTCCTGTTCTATACCCACAAAATCATCTTGTCAGTGTTTGAGAAGTTTCAGGCCAGGGGCCTTACCTTATCTAACCCCTGATCTCAAGTCCTTGTGCAAAGTGGAATTAGGCTGGATTTATGGCTACCATTAGCACCCTTGTGCTGTGAGGTGGGTAAGATAGCATCTTCACCTGTTCTGCGCTAGGCTGTAAATCTGTTAACACTACCTCGATGCATGAATATGACTGATTCTGCCGCTGTTAGGGCTGGCACACAGATAACAGGCCACACTGTGGTAAGGGTTCCGTTGGTGTTGTTAGTGTTAATGAGGGTTTGTGTCAAAAGCAGCCTGAGATATCGTGAACACGCGCTGATGTGCGATAAGAACACATGCGCTGATGTATAGCGCGGTAAACATCCTCGCAGCTTGCAGCGTCAGTCCTCATGCCACTCTGGGCAGCGATAGCAGCAGCACAGATGCCAGCAAGAGGGCTAAACATGTCCACTGAGCCCTGACCTTCCAGCCTTAGACCATGCTGTGCCTGCCTAATCGCCGGGCATTGCCAGGCCCTGATTAAAAGCTTGTTGCCCATCTTCTCATAGCTGCTTCTCTCTCACAATCCTTGGTTGGGTTTTGTTCTCTCCACTGGGTCGTCGCTGAGTAGAGTTTACCTGCAGTTGGCTTGAGGGTGGTCCCACTTCTGATACCACTGTAGTGTCGCCGTAGAACAAGAACACTACTGAACAGACAGGATAGCGTACAGGTCATCTGTAGCCACACACTTTAACACTACACTACTTCCTCGCTAAACAGCCCCATAGCCCAGTACAGAACAACACAAACGACGTACACCTTTAAGCTATCAGTCTCATCAATTTCCATGTTGAAGTCTCGGTTAGCAGTGCTACCTGCATTGCTCTTCGCTTGCCGTTCCACATGGCCACGCCATCCAAGTATCCAGGGCCGAAGCTAGCAGGCTCTATAGGCAATGCTAAACAAATTAAAAGGTGGTGAGCATCCAATATGTTCATAGAGAAATTTCTACAATTTGACAAACAGCCAATCAGGCTGCTGGTAAAGCTGTGAGCAGGGAAGGCTTCCTTATTTTGGAGATCTATGTATGTGCCAGAACAAGCCAAAACAATTTTGATTCAAGCCAAATGTTACAAACCATTTATAGGGCTTATGTAATATATCATAAGTGATTTTAAATATGTTTTTAAAACAATAATTTGACCTTCAGTTTCAGGTTCTTTGGTCCCTTCATAGTCAAAGATAGGAATTTGGTCCTGTGTGGCTAGAATAGTGCCATCTTGGGTCTCAGTAACATCTATGAAACATCTTCGGAATGTTGAGAATGTTCTTTGTTTGTTAGCATGTAACATAACCTGTGGCCTTGAAAACATCCTCAGAACATCCTCTAAAGCGGTGTGTCTTAGTTAACCTTTAACCTTAAAGGAACCTTATCTGAGATTATAAACATCTTTACGTTCTCTGAACATCCAATTCAAACATTTTCTTTAAAATGTTGTTTGAACTTGTAGTTAACAAGAAGCCAAAGCTCTAGGAACTTCCCTGCTAGCTGGGCTGCAGCTTTGCAAAGATGGCCGCCAAGTGAACATACTTCTCCATTACTAAACTTGCCCTGCCCTTCAAAATAAAAGTCCTGGCAAAAAAAAACCAAAAAAATCTAAAAGAATTACGTAAAACATCCATTACATCTAAATTTATCCGTTATATCACTTGTTGTAAACATAATTTAATAAAATGATTAATATTTTAAAAAAGAAAGTTAAACTCCAAATCTTAGTTATTTTTTTTTACTGTTTACTGTTTTATAGTTTAATCTTTTAATTTTTTGGAACATGTTAATTTTCTTTTCATTTTTAATTTTTAGTTTAGAGGATAACTAAATATTTAAATTGTAAGTTTATTTTTATATTGTATTTTTATTCATTTATATTTACATTATATATATTGTTATTTTATATATACTATATATAATATTCAATGTCTCAAATGAAGAGCTGTACAATAACATTCAAGGTATACTAACTGGTTAGCTTAGGCAGCCAATGACAAACGTTTAGCATCTGACTTTCTAAACATTAGCATCTCACAGCAGCTAGTCAGTATAACACTCTCGTTTGCTTTTCCTTGAGTGCTTTTCGGTGTGAATAATTGAACTACAGAAGTAGTGTGTTAGCTGGATTGCTCTTCCAACTTAACCACAATGCTTGGGTACACGATTTGCTCTCCGTTTGCATTTCCATGAAAACGCACTCACACTTAAAGACGTGTGAAAGTTTACCACCCGCCCCCCCCAACAAAACCTCCTTTCTCAGAACCATGCTGAAACTTGGCCCACTGTCTTGAAATGAGGTGGAGCTGTCCAGATGTTCTGTGCTATGTCATGAAGTCAGGGCTTTCTCATGTGGGCCCATAGCTGTGGGAGAGAGTGCGGAGGCTGGGGTGGCTGCGGACATGGACGGGCCAGTGTTGGCTTTAGATGGGTTTTTTGAAGGAAACAGAACCGAAGCAACACCCAGCGAGAGAGAGAGTGAGTTAAGAAGAGACGTCTGCCTTCAATTTTCTGCCCGGTTGGTTTCTGTGTTGCTTTAAGTCGAGGTGTGCGTTACCGCTTTTGACTAGGAAACGAAACCGCAAATTGTGGAGCTGTTGAAGTAATTTTCAGAGGTCGCTCAGAACCTTGCCTCTCGAGAACAACAAGCTACTGATGGCTTTCGAGATCTCTCCTGCCGCTTCCTTTCAGCTGGGGAAAAATGCGGCCCAGCCATTGTGCCAGATGAGCACTGATAAACACACTTCCATCCTTTGTGGAAAAAAAATCTCTTTTAATTGTACATAACCAGAGAGGCCAGACATCCAAGCGCACAACAGCATACAAGCATCTAATCACAAAAATCACAGCACAATGGCCTTCTCCAACAACGCCCCCACCGCCACACCAAACCTTATTCCCCACTGTATTCCCATAGCATAACGGTTCTACACTGGGAATAAGGTATGCGCCCCACAATCATCAATCTATGGTCACATCCATCACACCTTCCCTACCGCCAGCTCCCATACTTTCTCCCATATTGCATTTCTGATGGAGGATGGTGTCATGTTCACATTAATGTCAGCCTCAGGGTCCCTGCCTGTGCAACTCATTTAGGTTCTGATAAAGAGTATGAGTACAGGGCTGTCACCGTTTTATTATCCGACCTCAGAGCAGGAGGGGGACCCTCAGGCCCCTGCTAGGAGTAACCGAAAGATAAAACATGCATGTCTCTAATTTTTAGTTCATTCTTATTTAATAGAAACAACATGCGTTGTGTTTCCGCCCCCAGGCAGTACTACTCGTCTTTCATTGTTAGGTAGATGATGTTTGGTTAAAATCTTGACACACCTAATGGAAAATTCTTGAATCAGGATTTCACACTCGTCTTTAAAAGAATAACTGCACCGAGAAGGAAGTGTGGGATGCAGTGCTGTTGGGAAGGAAGATAAAGGTGACCAGGAACAATAAATGATGGTACGTTTAGACTGATATGGGGAATATTTAATGAGCTACACATACAGAAGTAGTGTCTCTCAGTATGGCGTTGGGCCACCATGTTTGCTAATGCAGAAGGCCAAACATCTTAGCATGGAGTTCTAGAGGTTCCCAAAGGTGTCCTATGATAATCCATCCCATGCAGCTTGAATGGCCTCACACAGTTCCTGTAGATGGTGCGGTAGGGGTGGAGCTGGAGTGACACCAGGCCTTCTGGATGTGTGCGGTGTGTCAACAAACTGTTCATCTTGGCACTGACTACGGTGCCTCCACAAACGGATTTGTTGGTCGTCTCCACCGGGCCAACACCAAGATGATCCGTTGCCTTTCTTTGGCGATGCTGATGTGGTGTTAAGGACAGTCCTCCTAACAGTCTGCGTGCTTGTAGTCCTACATCGTGCAGCCGTCTGCCTATGGTGCTGGCATTAACAGGATGACTCATGGAGGGCATCACTGCTCGCTTAATGTCTGCAGTTTTGGTTGTTTGGTCAGTAAGGTAAGGCACGCCTTTGCTTATGTCACATCTACGGCTGAGCTTAAACACTGAATCACTTGCATGGGTGCAACTATTTGTGCACCTGCTCTTTTGATGATGAGTATAATAGTGTCTGTGGTATATAGGCCAATGTTTCTGAACCCTGGTCCTGGAAGTCCTCTGTCCTCTGCACAGTTTAGAGCTTTTCTTGCATTAACACAATCACTTTAAGTCTATAATGGGCTAATCAGTTGGATCAGGTGTGATGGGAGCAGGGAGAACACTAGAGATTGCTGGGCAGTGGAGCCTCCAGGATCAGGAACACAGGCAAGCAGTTCTCCTATTAACTATGACTTCAGGAGCTGATATCTGATTCCCGTAAGGATAAACAAATACAAGAGTAACCATGTAAATATGCAGATGTAACACATGTATATATCGTCGCTGTCCAAAGAAAAACATGTATCTCCATTTTTGTTGATTTTTACTTTTATGCTTCATTTGATCACATGAGCTGATATTTACACTGTGTGGAAATTTCATGAAGAATGGACAAACAGAAATACCCCAAAACTGTTTGGAAAGACGTCTGGTTCCATTGACTCCCATTCAAATCAAATGAGGTTTTTGGTCTCTCCTGTAAAGTTGCCATTTTGGAGATACCTGTTTTTCTTTGGACAGCGAAGATATACAACCACTGAGCACTTCGTTGGGTACCTCTCTACAGTTTCTACACCGATTGCCCGGCTCCACTTACCATATAACAGGACTTTGTAGTTTCAGACTGTAGTCCATCTGATTCTCTGTATACTTCCCCACACTTTTACTGTGTGCTTCAGTGGTCAGGACCCCCACAGGACCATCACAGAGCAGGTGTTATGTATGTTGTGGATCATTCTCAGCACTGCAGTGACACTGACTTGGTAGTAGTTGGTGTGTTAGTGTGTGTGGTGCTGGTGTGAGTGGATCAGACACAGCAGTGCTGCTGGAGTGTTTAAACACTGTGTCCACTCACTGTCCACTCTATTAGACACTCCTACCTTGCTGGTCCACCTTGTAGATGTACAGTCAGAGATAATAACTCATTTGCTGCTGCACAGTGCAGTATTGGTCATCCTTGAGTCCTTCATCAGTGGTCAGAAGATGCTGCTGGTCTGTTCTCAGTCCAGCAGTGGCACTGAGGTGTTTAATAACTCCAGCAGCACTGCTGTGTCTGATCTACTCCCACCAGCAACCCACTGTCACTGCACTGCAGAGAAGGATCCAACCCCCAAATCATACCCACTCTGTGGTGATCCCATGGGGGTCCTGCTAGTCATTCAGTTATTAAAATATCATCATGGAAAATGCTGACTTTTTAAAAATGGCATAGCCATGGTTAATTGAGTAACCGTGATAGCCCTGCGTGAGTAACTGTAGCTTCAGCTGAGAAACTGGAGGAATTTCGCCCGCTCAGGTATTCCCCGATCATATGATCACACGCATCCAACCAGCTGAGTGGATCCAGATGTCCTCCATCTCCGTGTTCCTTTACATTTCCCTAGCAAGTCAGCCATCTTGAGCAACGCTATGTGATATGTTGCTAAGTAGAACGTCTGTGAGGTGTCACTGCCTAGTTTCAAACTAGAGGGAATCATAAGTGCCAGGTGGAGAGTAGGTTAGAGGAGACAGCTGGATGACCTCATCCCTGGCCTCCTAAGAGGCATGAGGCATCATCCAAGCCCAGTTTGCAGAAAAATCCAATGTGCACAGTTTTCCTCTTACCTGGAATGTGGCTGATCAGCCAAACGCAGGTTTGGTGACCGGCATTTGCTTCTTTAGGTTTGTATGGCAGCTACCAGGCTAATGTAGCTACGACGTCACCATTTAGCACAGTGCAAACTGTTCATGACTGAATCATCATACACTTGCCTCAAAGCATGCGGTGGGAATTGCACTGATTTTCGGATTTCCAAATAATTCTGTCCATTCAAGGTGGTTTGATGTGAAATGATTAGTTGGATCCTAAAGGAATCAGCTGACAGGACTGAAACTTGGTGGGTAGGTTTGACATTGTGAGACATGCAGATGATTCAAGTTTCACACTCGGCCGTGCATGTAACTTATAGGCCTTATCACTATAACTGACTGACCCAACAGCCACAACTGAGGATATTCACTGAGCAGTGATGCCTCCCATGAGTCATCCTGTTAGTACCAGCAGCATTGGCAGACTTCGCCAAAGACTGCTATGGTGATTGTCATGGAGTGACTCACAATGGCTATGGGTCACGAGTCCTAGTTTCTTTTTGGTGGCCGAAGACCAAATCTGTGTGTGGAGGCAACAAGGTCATCGCCAAGATGCGTCACATAGTCAGAAGGCCTGGTGTCACTCCACCTCCACCATTACCGCAGAATCTGCAGGAGCTGTTTAATAATTATGAAGCTGTATGGGATGGATTATCACAGGACACCATCAGGTACCTCTACAACTCCGCCCAGAGACATCTGCATGTTGCATTAGCTAACATGGTGGCCCGACGCCATACTGAGAGACACTACTTCTGTATGTGTAGCTCAATAAATATTCCCCCTGTCTCTGCTGCAGTACTGACCATCTGTGGTTCTCTTCAGTAGCTCAGACCTGCGTGCATCACCACAGCACTGGAAATCTCACCAGTCACAAGCGGTCATTTAAAGAGCGCATCAAATTTTGAAATGTGGTAACTGGCTATACCATGTTTGTATGTGCTTGGTGTGGTGCAGTGGATAACACCACTACCCACCAGGAAGCTACTGTCCCAAGTGGGAGACTGGGGTTCGATTCCCAGTCTGGGTGACTATGCTGTGCTACACCAATGAGGGTAAGACTTGGGCAAGACTCCTAACACTACACTGGCCTATCTGTAATATGAATACCCTTGTAAGTCGCTCTGGATAAGAGCGTCAGCTAAATACTATAAATGTAAAATGTATTTTAATGCTCTCTGAAGGTCCTTATTATGTGGTATTAGTTATGACTAAGTACCACATGGTGGTTAAAATGTGCATGAGTGTCTTGCTGGCTTCAGACCTTTGCAGAGATATGAGCATTTATAACCTTTTAGTGGAATATCACTATGTGAGTTAGCTGTCAGGTGCCATAGAATGGAAACCAGGTACCCTTATGTCATACCTGAATAAGAGGAGTCCAGTACATAGAACTGAAATGCAGTGAACCTGTAACACAGTTGTTCCACCTTGAAATACAAATCCCGAATTTACGACAGTACACCGGGCCGATTTCAAAATCCTAGACTGTTACATAACATTAGTATTTATACCCGCTTCCCCAGATTACATTCAATCATGGAGCAACAGCAATGAAAATGGTGGACTATGTGGAAAGATCTACGGTTCCAGGCAGTGCAGCCATTTTCCATATCCTTCCCAGGGAACCAAAGTGTCAGCAAACTGAACTGACTGATGTTCACCTGAAATTGTTTTCCTACTCGCCAGCTTCTTAATCCAATGTTCTGTTCCACCTTAAATCCTTCAGCTTGTACAGGTGCAGAACTGTGTCACCTTTTATGGTGGAATGGAAAACAGGCTGCTGAATAGCATACATCTGTAACGGGATCCCACACAACTTTAGTTGAAAGTTGCAAGTTTGTTGTGCACAGTTTCTCAAACCTTTATAGATTTTTATAGAGCAGCTTCACTCAGTGTTTAACACTGAAGAGACCGAAGAGAAGAGCAACTCCACCTTTATTAGCATCACAACCCCAACAACAGACTGTAAGTAGCAGCAATGCTGTGTAAATGTTTCACTGCTTACTAGTTAAAGCAAATAATCCCAAACTAAAGTTTCATAGTAAGGAACAGCTATGATTTACTTTGTGTTGATGTCCAGATGGAAAGCAGGTAGCTAGTATAGATAACGTTAAATGCTAGGCTCAAGTAACTAACGTTAGCATAGTTAGCTAAATGCACTCACTGTAAAAAGAATAGCTGTACCCAGAAGGAAGTGTCAGACTGCAGATCTATTGGGTACGGAAGATAACGGTTACCATCAACTATATATGATGATAAATTTAGACTCATATGGACAATATTTATTGAAGTACCCTTATGAAACGATAATATATGGCAATTGGAAAATATAGTGCAATATATTAAATAATACAATGTCATATATGGGAAACAAGTGCATATATTTTGCATATATTTATATAGTGATAAATATATTACAATATTGTGTATAATGCATAACGAATTGCCGCTTTTCATATATTGTATGTATGGTAGTATAATATATATTTACTTATATATTGTAATATATTTCATTTTATATGTAATAGACATCATATGTATTTCTCCATATGTGTTTGCATATATGATAATATATATAGTTTTATATATGTGAGAATATATACATACTGTATATTGCCACATGTATGTATGAAAATATTCTCACGTATATAAAACTATATATATTATCAAATATGCAACAATATATAAGGAAATATATATTATACTACCATACATACAATATATGAAAAGCAGCAATTCCTTATGTATTTACAATATATTGTAATATATTTATCACTATATAAATATATGCAAAATATATGCACTTGTTTCCCATATATGACATTGTATTATTTAAAATATTGCACTATATTTTCCAATACATTGCCATATATTATCGTTTCATAAGGGTAGTGTCTCTGTTAGTACGTTGCTGTGCCGCCATGTTTGATAATGCAACATGCCAGACGTCTCCAAGAGATGTAGAGGTTCCTAATGGTGTCCTGTTTTAATCCATTCAATGCAGTTTGGAAATCTCACACAGTTTCTGCAGATTGTGCGGTAGGGGTGGAGGTGGAGTGACACCAGGCCTACTGGACATGCAACGCTTGACAACAAACCGTTCATCTTGGTGCTTACCACGGAGTCACACCATGACACTCCGGCACCGCACTATTGCAGTCTTTGGGGACGTTCACGTGGTGTTAAGGGCAGTCATTGTAACGGTCTGCGCGGATGTAGTCCTGCGTCGTCCAGCCGTCTTTCCCATCACCACCTCCGTGAACAACATCCCAGTAAGATTCGGTAATGCTCTGTTTTCTCCATTGCTCTTCAGACCACTTTGAATGACTGTGTTTACATCGCCATTTCATTATGCAGAAATGTGTTTAAAACAATGGAGTTCATGCAAACGGGAAAGTCAAACAAGCTTTTTCTTCCATTAGGAATGGAGGATTTGTCATAATGGAAGGGCTGATTTGGCCAAACTCAGGATCAGTTCACGTTGACCTAAAATGTGACCTAAATACTAAAATTCAGTTCATCTGGAATCTCGGTGCAGTGGGTTTATTTAGATGTGGCTAGTCTTTCCAATTCCATTTGGCTGACCCCATCGTTACACTTTAGTGTATTTGCTGTATAACTCTGGCCCCTGAGCAGTACTTTGATTAAACTCTCCTTGCCTTGTCCAGACATCATGCCCATTTAGCTTCATCCAGAATCACCTGGCTTTCTTGTCCACTTCACCTTTTCTCTGAGTCTTCCTGTCCCTCTAGATAGCCGGCCAAACCTGCCGCTAAAGATACCTGACTGATGTTGAGAAATCCACCCTTTCAGGGATGAACGAATGAGAAAAGCCCATTAGGAGCTCTGGCTATGGTACAAATGTATGATTAGGGTTCATCACCATATTAGGCCTGCACAGCATATTCCACTATGCAGCTAAGCACGCTAACATATCTGATTGTGTACTGTGAGTATCCTTACCAAATTGAGATATTCAGTGGCGAATAGGTGCTGGTGCCTATATCAGCGCTCATTGGGTGGAAATGCAGAAAATCCTGAGCATACTGTACACCAACACACTACTGATAATACACTAACACATTACATTTACTGAGTTACTGTACACCTACACACTACTGATAATACACTAACACATTACACTTACTGAGTTACTGTACACCAACACACTACTTACAGTACACTAACACATTACACTTACTGAGTTACTGTACACCGACACGCTACTTACAACGCCCACTATAACGCAATAACACTTAATGAGTACTGTACACCGACACGCTACTTACAGCACACTAACGCATTACACTTACTGAGTTACTGTACACCGACACGCTACTTACAGTACACTAACGCATTACACTTACTGAGTTACTGTACACCTACACACTACTTACAGTACACTAACACATCACATTTACTGAGTTACTGTACACCAACACACTACTTACACTACACTAACACATTACATTTACTGAGTTACTGTACACCTACACACTACTTACAGTACACTAACACATTGCACTTACTGAGTTACTGTACACCGACACACTACTTACAGCACACTAACGCATTACACTTACTGAGTTACTGTACACCAACACACTACTTACAGTACACTAACACATTACACTTACTGAGTTACTGTACACCAACACACTGCTTACAGTACACTAACGCATTACACTTACTGAGTTACTGTACACCAACACACTACTTACAGTACACTAACGCATTACACTTACCGAGTTACTGTACACCAACACACTACCTACAGTACACAAACGCATTACACTTACCGAGTTACTGTACACCAACACACTACGTACAGTACACTAACGCATTACACTTACCGAGTTACTGCACACCAACACACTACGTACAGTACACTAACGCATTACACTTACCGAGTTACTGCACACCAACACACTACGTACAGTACACTAACACACTACACTTACACAGTGAGTTACTGTCCACCAGTCTTTGTGCACCATGGAAGTTTGTTGTTGGTATGTAATCGTGTTGCAGTTCAGTCATAGACTTCCTTTCAAGCGACATCATTTCAATGCACAGGTGAGTTAGCTTGCATGGACTTGACCATGTCCATATTTCAACACCTCACCAATTCACAGGATCCAGTGACATTTAGCGGAATACGTACACGGAACAAAATGCGTGAGGTTTGGAAACCTGGAAGCCTTTATTGTTTACCGTAGCAGCATTTTCCAAAACTCCCATTCATATTTGTCTGAGATAAAACAAGCTTAGACCCGGAGCTCCTAATATGGACATAACCTACTGAATGCATGGAACAATTCTTTCTCAATGGCAGCGTGTAAACACAGCTTTACACTGTACCCTGCCCAAGCGTTGCATCTCCATCCTTCACACCCGCCACCCTCTGTGGTCACTAATACAGTCTCCCAGTGAAGTGAGTGATGTCCATGACCCGGGGGTTGTTGTGAACTCAAACATCTAATATCGAAGGGTTTTCAGATTACATGCTTCTCTGGAGCTGCGTTCTTTTAATTAACACAAAGTCCCCTTTGACTATGGGGGTGAACCTGAGGTGAGCCTGTTCCTCCCATTACAGCAAGTGACCCGCGAAGACCTTTTGCTTCTCGTTATGTTTAAGGAGCGGAACCGCATTGATAGAATTATGTGGCATGGCTCACAGTTAATGTGCGAGCAGCGCTGTCCTCAGCTTGAGCAAAGCCCTGAGAAACTGACAGGTCCATTTTCATGTCGTTGTCTAATGGGTTGTTTGTTTGTTTTAATTGCATGCAGGAGGAACCGGGTCTCCGGGGCCATCCGGGTTTAGGCCTCAAGAACCAGCGAGAGAAGCACCACATGAGTTCAATCAGCGTTCCTTACAAACATCTTAGCAATAATGAGGCCATTTATCATTCTGTCCACTGGCTGTCAACAGTCAGGATAGGGTACAGAGACACTTTGCCTTCTGTTGAACTTTGAAACCCACACTCATCATCAAAAGAACAGCTACACCCAGAAGGAAGTGTGGGGTTGCAGTGCTGTTGGGAAGGAAGATGAAGGTTACCAGGAACAATACATGATAATCCAGTTAGACTGATATGGGGAATATGTATTGAGCTACACATAGAGAAGTAGTGTCTCTCAGTATGGTGTTGGGCCGCCATGTTAGCTAACTTAACATGCCAGCACGGAGTCGTAAAGGTTCCTAACGTTGTCCTGTGATAATCCATCCCATGCAGCTTGAATATTCTCACACAGTTCCTGCAGATTGTGTGATACGGGTGGAGATGGGGTAACACCAGGCCTTCTGTACCACGAGGCCACCACACATGGATTTGGTCATGTCCAGTAACACAAAAATGGGACTCGTGACTGAAGATGACCCGCTGCCATTCTGAGTCACTCTATCACAGTCTGGCACGACCCCATTACAGTGGGTGACTCTGACGTAGTGTTATACGTAGTGCGTATATGTAGTCCTGTTTCATGTAGTGGTCTGCCAGTGGTGCTGGCACTAACAGGATGACTCATGAAGGGCATCACTGCTCGCTGAGTGTCCACAATTGTGGCTGTTGGGTCAGTCAGATGCAGCGATAATGCCTGTTCTTGTCTGTCACATGCACGGCCGAGCGTGCACCTTAAATCATACGCATTTCTCATGATGTCAAACCTACCCACCAAGTTTCAACCCTGTGGGTTGATTCCTTCTGGGTGCAGCTGGTTGCTAATGAGCGTATTTGCTAATAGGTTTCAATTCATTAAGGAAAAAATACGTGCGAAGGTTTTGTTAACACAGAAGGGCCTTTAGCTCACAGCTATTACGTGTCTTCCTTGGTATGAAGGACAGATTTTGCCTGACACTTTTCTTTTCCAAGCTATTGATAAAAAAAGAGAGAAAAAAGCACACGGCTCCAGAGAGGTTTAAACAGCTGAAAGGTCTGAGTGCTGATGAGCGGTGACATCACCGCAAGGGGAAAAAATGCATGGGCTTTGGCATCATTCCCACGAAAGCACTGCCACTAATATGTACATGTCATATGATGTTACATAATAGGGTGAGTTATTGCCAGTGATCCTAGAACTCATGCCCAATGGTATTAAAAGACATTTTGCAATAGCAAGCTAGGTGCTCCCAAACTTTTGACAGGCAGTTTATGACTTAACTATTTAGCACAGAAGGAATCACTGCCACCATGCATAGCAGGAAAGTGCTTGGGGCCCCAGAACAGCGGGGGGAGCCCTGAGGGTACACTCATTGTCACAAGGGTAGTTGCACCCAGAAGGAAGTGTGGGATTGCAGTGCTATTGGGAAGGAAGATAGAGGTTACCAGGAACAGTGTCTATCAGTATGGGCATCAGGTCACCATGTTTGCTAACACAACATGCCAGACGTCTCAGCCTGGAGTTGTAGAGGTTCCTATTGGTGTCCTGTGATAATCCATCCGGTGGAGTGAAACCAGGCCTTCTGGACATGTGACATGTGGTGCTGACCCTGGTGGCGCCACACACAGGTTCGTTGGTCGTCTCCACCAAGACAATAGAGGGGCTCGTCACTGAAGATGACCTGCTGCCAGTCTGAGTCACTCTATGACAGTCTGGCACAACACCATTGCGGTCTGTGGTGATGGTGACGTGGTGTTGAGGACAGTCGTCATAATGGCCTAAGTGCATGTAGTCCTGCGTCGTGCAGCCGCTTGCTTAACAGGATGCGTCATGGAGGGCATCACTGGTCGCTGAATGTCCACAATCATGGCTGTTGGGTTAGACAGATACAGCAATAAGCCCCGTCCTTGCTGAAGCTTCAACCAAGTCAGTCAAGTTTCACTCCTGTCAATTGATTCTTTCTGGGTGCAACTATTTGTGTGGTTGGTGTAGCTCAGCGGATAACGCTAAGTAGCCACCACCACACGTGGGAGACTGGGGTTCGAATCCCAGGCTGAGTGACTATGCTGTGCTACACCAATAAGAGTCCGTGGGCAAGACTCCTAACACTACACTGGCCTACCTGTAATATGATTAACCTTGTAAGTCGCTCTGGATAAGAGCGTCAGCTAAATACTGTAAATGTACATTTTTGAGTGTATATTTGTGCATTACAATTCTTTTAATGTTGATTTTTAATATTTTAAAACGATAATAAAAATAATAAATAAGAAATTGTATTTATGTATTAGCGTCAGATTAGTTATACTGGCGAGGACTTGTGGTTGGAGGGAATGCCTGTGAATGTTTACCCAGGGTCCTGTCAGACTCGCCACTGTTTAGCAGGACAACTTAATCCAGAGTACTATGGTGCAACAGACACAACAACACCCTGCTGTGTGATGCACAGTGCGGAGAGAAAAGCAGTTAGGCTACTTTAGCGCTTTATCGCCATCTAGTGGTTTTTTGGACTTATGTGTAATACAGGCTGACAGACCCTTCAGATGTGTAGCACATACACAAACCTTTATATCTTTGTAGTTATGGATTTTAACCTACACATGTGACTGCCTGGAACCAGGGCTGTGTTCTTCAAACCAGTACATAGGACACTTTATTAGGTACACGTGTGTACTATATATGTTTTTTATTGGCCATTTTGTCATATAGGAGCACTTTGTAGTTCTATGACTACAGAGTGTAGTCTGTTGTTCAGTGGTCAGGACCCCCACAGAGCAGTGACACTGACCTGGTGTGTTAGTGTGGGTTGTGCTGGAGTGTCCACTCACTGTCCATTCTATTGGATACTCCTAGCTTGCTGGTCAACCTTGTGCTGGTCATCCTCTTGTCCTTCATCAGTGGTCACGAGACGCTGTTGGCTGAATAGTGTTTGGTTGGTGGACTATTCTCAGTCCAGCAGTGACACTGAGGTGTTTAACAACTCCATTCAGCACCGCTGACTCACCAGCACACCACCACTGCAGTGCTGAGAAAGATCCCCCACCTGCTCTGTGGTGGTCCTGTGGGGATCCTGACCACTGAAGAACAGGGCGAAAGGGGGATTAACAAGGTATGCAGAGAAACAGATGGACTACAGTCGGTAGCTGTAAAACTGGAGCTGATCAAATAGGCGATACATGTGCAGTACATACACACAGTACTATTACATTACAACTGTTTAGTATTTAGTGTGTCCACACTTTCCCCTTGTTACAGCTTCCATTCTTTCCAGGGAGGCTCACTTTAAGCTTTTCAGGGGAATCTGCAGTCACACCCTCAAAGTTCAGTCATAGAAGTTGATTGGACATTCTGTTTCTCATTTACAGCGACTTACAAGGTTAATGATTGCAGGTAGGTCAACGTAGTATTAGGAGTCATGCCCAAGGACTCTTACTGGTGTAGCTCAGCATAGTCACCCAGACTGGGATTCGAACCCCAGTCTCCCACACGTAGAGGTGGCACCCTGAGTAGTGGTGTTACCCACTGAGCTACCCCAACCGCCATCCAAGTTACCCCAGTTACACTATATGCCCTCGAGTGTTCTTCTTTGCCTATTTCCTTTTCTCTTCAAGGGGCTTCTTGTACAGCTATGTATCCTTTCAGACAGTGGAGACGTATAGACACATGTGTGCAATATTTTGGATCTGCATTTACAGGTGCACCACCTGAAACAGTGCTAGATATATACAGAGCACTGTTTCAGATGGTGTACCAGAATTATTGTAGGTAAACATGCAATGACAATGGAGTCTAATCTTAGTTTAAGTGCTGTTGATCTGATGGGGGCAGTTTTGGTGGTCACCAGGTCTTGCAGGTTGTTGTTAGGAGCAGCATTTTCTTGGTATCTGTTAACAGCTTTTGAGCTCCATTCTTTTTCAGAGTTTTCATTTTCTTATGCAGGTGGACGTTTCGTATTCATAAGCAGTATTTCCAGAAAAATGTTTAAATTTTTAGTTTTTACTTTAAACAAAATACAGTGAATTAGTAGATGGAGTTTGACACCAACATATCATACTGACCATGCACCAACAAAAAACACTTTTTTATCTTTTTGCTAAACATACGTTTCCATCTTATCTTCCTCAAGTGCAAATTTTAGGGGATTTAAGGTTTTCCTCTTGGATGAGAAAAAAGGCAAACGCTGTATCATTACTCAAACTCATATGTATCAAACAAATCTGTATCATTACCAAACTCATACAGCCATCAAACATTTAAACGAAGGTAAATAATTACACAAAAGCCGGACAGACAGAAAAGAAGCTGTCTGCCTCAGGCTGGAAATGAGCCGTGACCACAAATTTCATGGCCTCCTTGATATGTATGATGGGCCTTGACTGTAGGTTCTGTGCACAGCAGAGTTTACAACCTTGACATGCATGAGGCCACGAGTTCATACTGCTCTGGCCACATCGGCCGCATCTCAACTACTACAGTAATTGTATGTTAAAATAAGACAGTGGAGAAGAAGGTTTGCTAAAGCAAGGGTTTGCTAAGGTTAGCATGTCATGGTTTCTTATTTCAGTACCTGCTGCTATTAGCATAGGCCTATCGGATTCGGATTGATCTACATTAGGCATTTTTCACCAATGTGGAATGGGTTCCATTCCGTATCATGCACCTGATTTCCATCAAAGATAAATACTTTCGGAATCCAGTTTATTCCCAGCTGGAACCAAAGAACAGAAGGTTTATTAGCACTATCCGTGATGACATCTGTTAGCGTGTCATTTGTTGAGGATAGAGAAGGCAACAATGGTGACACCCAGTGGTCTGCTGAGGAACTTCTTCTACGTCTTCTTATCTGCACTAGTTGATTCGTGCTTGTTTTCTATATACAAACAAACATCTGGAATAACAGCCCAAGCGCTCACAGGTAATCTATACGCTCCGCCATCTTGTTTGTACTGTTAACTGCTCTGCAGCGCCCTCTATTGAGACTGATGACCCTGTTGACTTTTTTGATGTTCCTTGGCACCCAAAAACTGGTACTGGAACTAACTGCAGTCTAGTTCCCTTTGTTGCAAAATCTGGAATGGAACCAGTTTCAGAACCAGGGTTCTTTTGGTCAACAAGGGCTAAATCGGCATTTTCACCAACATGGAATGGCATAGCACTAACATCCTACAAAGCCTGAACGGACCCAGTTCCAAAGCCAGAGTTCTTTATGTGGACGAGGCCTCTATGAAGCATTAGAAAGTGATTTATATGTGAATGCCACATGTCCGAGTCTTATCTGATTAGGAAATGCCAGTCATGTAGGAGAATTTCTGGTGGAAATGCAAGAAATATAGGTTATGTATCTTACATGCTTACACCTATGACCTTCCTCAGCGCCAGGACAAACATATCCCCGTCCCTCATCCACTCTGGAGGCACAATAGACTTCATTTATCACCTTCTGCAGTCATGTGGTATTTGTTTTGTGTTTCCCATTTTATTAATTACAGCACGCTGTGCGCTGTGTTCCTTCATATTTCATGCACTTGCGGCAGCAGGTTGGATTAATGGACGAATTGCCGTGTTGATATGGATCTGAGCAACTGGAGAAGTTATCGGCCTTCGCTAATCTTTCTCATTTTGTCTTGTTTAAAAGAATGTCTGACCGGCCAGTTTAGCCTCTGTGAACATTTCCCAGGGTACAAATAACAAATCTATGCAACCGGTTGCAGCTCAAATTACGTAATATCTGTGCAAGCATTCGGTCTAAATAGTGGCCATTAGCCTGGACGCTAGTTGGGAATTCATCTTCATTACATGTTGTACTTCCAACCAGTGTTTTGTAGTGCTGTAGTGCCCCCATGTGGAAATACTGTCTCACAGCTCCCTGTTTCTAGCAGTGGGTTATGGGTCTCTCTGATATTCCATTCTGGTATGGTTAATGTTTAATGTCCTTGCAGTGGACAGTCTATGTCCAGCCTTCCAAAAGAACTGCTCTGCCTGGTTTGGTGTGAAATGCTCCATTCTCGACAACAAACCACTTCAAATATATCACAACAAATGAAATTATGAAAAATGATGCCAAATGTTTTCACAATCGGAATTCTCTTTTTAGGAGCTGTATCAGTTTAAAGCAACACATGGACATTGACTTCATCTGCAGGTGGATACTGAAGGACACATCCGGTCCTTATTCGCACTCACTCACCTTCTAAACCACTTTGTCCTTCTGGGTCACACACACACACACACACACACACCCATGCACACACACACACACACACACATACATACACACGCATGCACACATACGCACACACATGCGCACACACACACACACACATGCGCACACACACACACACACATGCGCGCACACACACACACACACACACACACTCACACACGCATGCACACATACACACACACAAATGCACACATACACACACACACATGCACACACACAAACACACACACACACACACATACGTACACATACACACACGTACACACACACTCGAACACACACTCGCACACGCATGCACACATACACATACACACATGCGCGCACACACACACACACACATGCGCGCACACACACACACACACATGCGCGCACACACACACACTCACACACGCATGCACAAATACACACACACACATGCGCACACACACACACACACACACACACTGTGGGAGGAAACCAGAGCTACCAGAGGAAACCCACACAGACTCAGGGAGAGCATGCAAACTCAACACAGAAAGGTGTTTTTTCTAAGAAGTTGGAATCACATTAATATCAATAATTCTTTATGATGAGAGAACCGAAAACGCTATGACGTTGGCTCCTGCAGTTGTGTTCTCCCATTTGGATCATTGTAATGCCCCGTTCACTGGCCCAGCTGAAAAGTGCAGGCAGACGAACTACAGCGTTTTGTACAGACGGCAGCAGCAACTCAGGAGACTGTGCTTAGTACTACAGTACTGGCAGCTCCTCACTGGCTTCCTGCTCCAAACAGAACGCTTCTTATAGTTTGCACCCCCTGGCTGTATGTCAGATTGACTCAGTGCTTGAGCTCCACAGCAGTGTTTAGGATCATCAGATACGGGAATGCTTTCTTCTATGGCTGCTTTAGTGTATCTGCAGAATTCTCCCACTAGTATCGTAGTAACCTTGACTTTCAGCCTTAACCTTTGCTATGTGGACAACACACATTTTTATTATTATTATTATTAGTAGTAGTATTAATATTAATATTATTATTATTATTATTATTATTATTGTTGTTGTTATCGTTGTTGTTGTTATCGTTGTTGTTGTTGTCCTCCTACAGTCCAAAGGCAGGCAGGTGAACTGGAGATGGCTAAATTGCCCCCTAGGTGTGTGTGTGAATGTGTGTGTCCGCCCTGTGATGGAATAGAAGTCCGTACAGGGTGTTTCCTTCCTTCTGCCTAGAGAGTGCTGGGGTAGGCTCCTGCAGCCCAGAAGGAGATCAATTCAGTTGCATAAAAAATAAATTTTCTTCTCTGGTCTCAAAAACTGTAAATACACTCAATGCACAATGAATTCTGCTGGACATGCTGTATTTCAAAAACATTATATTCACTTTATATTGTATTTATAATGTATTAACTATATAGATATATATATATATATATATATATATATACAGGGGTTGGACAATGAAACCGAAACACCTGGTTTTAGACCACAGTCATTTATTAGTATGGTGTAGGGCCTCCTTTTGCGGCCAATACAGCGTCAGTTCGTCTTGGGAATGACATATACTGCGTCCTGCACAGTGGTCAGAGGGACTTTAAGCCATTCTTCTTGCAGGATAGTGGCCAGGTCACTACGTGATGCTGGTGGAGGTTCGTCCTTCTTGGTGGTATGCTGACATTACCCTGGATACCGTGGCTCTTGATACATCACAAAGACTTGCTGTCTTGGTCGCAGATGCGCCAGCAAGACGTGCACCAACAATCTGTCCTCTTTTGAGCTCTGGTATGTCACCCATAATGTTGTGTGCATTGCAGTATTTTGAGCAGAACTGTTACCTGCTAACTGAACCTTCACACTCTGCTCTTACTGGTGCAATGTGCAGTTAATGAAGATTGGCCACCAGGCTGGTCCAATTTAGCCATGAGACCTCCCACACTAAAATGACAGGTGTTCCAGTTTCATTGTCCAACCCCTGTATATATATATATATATATAACGTTATATATTGAATATAACATGTCCATTAGTGTGTGATACTCAGTATCTACAGCGCATTTCGTTTCAGTGATTATTGTTATGGATCAGATTGAAGTTGGATCTTGGCTGCAAGCCTTCACTGACCTCCAGTACTATGCAAAAGACAGAAGCCAGCGTTCATTTAGTAGAGTGCAATTTACTATCCATTAATTGTTCAGCATCAGTTTCCTTTATTACAACTTCCATTCTTTTCAGGAGGCTCAGTATCAGGTTTTCAGAGAAGCCTGCAGCTGCACCTCCAAAGTTCAGCTGTAGAAGTTGGTTTAGAACTTTCTGCTGCTCACCATCCAGATAATGCCAAATACATTAATACTGAATTTATTATTTAACATAACTGAGAAATTATTTGTGACTAGGACCATGAGTAAAACCACACATAATCTGTTTAATTAACACATCAACAACTGAGTAATATGTTTTACACTGGGACAGCCTGACGCCCATGCTCAGGTGGTTCTAGATAAGGAAAGAGTGGGGATGGCTGGTTGTGAGACATGTTTAATATTAATGTTTCTGTACTGCTATAAAATCTATTACCTGAAATATTACATACACTATTAAAAATAATGTTATACTGGAGTTTTAAGTTGCAGTTGATTTATTTATCATCATTTTAGCAAATTTGCACAGCAATCAATCACATCCCATTATTTTGAGACACTAGGTTATTATTTTGAGATAGTATATTATTACTTTTGAGATACTAAG
Organism: Prochilodus magdalenae; assembly: GCA_024036415.1. Classification (NCBI taxonomy): domain Eukaryota; kingdom Metazoa; phylum Chordata; class Actinopteri; order Characiformes; family Prochilodontidae; genus Prochilodus; species Prochilodus magdalenae. The sequence goes on from JAMWET010005308.1 coordinate 365,200, forward strand.
TCACTCTTTTGAGACATTATCTTATTACTTTGAGGGTACTAAGTCATTATTTTAAGATACATCGTTTTGAGATACTAAGCTATTATTTTGAGACAGTATCTTATTACTTTAATATACCAAATCAATATTTTTAGATAATAAGTCATTATTTTGAGGTACCAAGTTTTTATTTTAAGACATTACGTCATTATTTTAAGATTAGTAATTTGGAGATATTAGGTATTAAGTCATTATTTTGAAAACCTTCTCAGTATTTTGAAATGTTCTCTTTATGATCTCGTTATTTTGACTTCCTTTATGCTTTTGGGATGAAGAAAATTACGAGTGTTTTTATTTATATCAGTGTATTTTATTGTTAAATAAATGCGTAATACGTCAAACAGAGAGTCGTGTTCGCTTCCGGCCGCACAATGTCCGCAAAAGCCTAAATGTAGGCTCCTAACTCCCGAAGTGCACTATGTAGGCTGTAGGGAGTCATTTCAGACCCATCCTCGGTATCTGGTCCAAGCCCGTGGCCGGTGGAGGGCGCGCGCGCTCCCTCGTGGTCCCTCCCAGCGCGAGCAGCTCCTGCAAATGTTTATTTCAGGAAAGCTCACGAGCTGGCTGTAAGTCCGAGGGCCCGAACAGTTCGAACCGAAACCGGAGTGGAATAAACAACATGGTGTTCTGCTACTGAGGAGGAGGAGAAGAGGAGAAAGATGGTGTTCGAGTCGCTGGTGGTGGACGTTTTAAACCGGTTTCTCGGGGACTACGTGGTAAACCTCGACAGCTCCCAGCTGAACCTGGGCATATGGGGAGGTGAGGACGGTGACAGCGGGCTTGCTGACTTGGGAGCAGTTGGCTGTCTTTACGGATTTCCTCGTTCCACCTTAAATAGGGCAGCAGTTCCATTCTGGCGCCTGAGGCGTGAGGCGCCAGGATGGTAACTGCTGCCCCATTTAAGGTGGAACGAGGAAATTCGCGCAAGAAGCTAACTTGAGCTCTCTGTGCCCTTCATGGCTAGCATTAGCCGTCTTCATATTGACCGCAGGCTTGCTGACAGGCTCAGGCTCACGAGGAGATCAACGGACTATTAATTCCCTCTTTGGGCACGTTTAGCCGGCATGCTAACTAAACAGCTAGCTAGCAACTTAGCACACAGCGCTACATTAGCTTTGGGAAGGCTGTGGACGTTAGCTTGCTAGCAGGGAATGAAATGGGGGGTGTATTCAGCTGTAATTACAGCCCGGAAAGGGTTAGGATCTGTTGACAGCTGAGAGAGAGGAGCTACCAGGCTGTAAAAGGCATTTGTCTAACACCTTTACCTGGTTGCGGTTAACTGAACTAGCTCCTGCCTTAGGTGAGAGCTCAGACATGCCTGTAACCCCAAGGCTTTTCAGTGGGTTTACAACTCTCCCAAAATGTCAGACTCTGTTGTTTAACTTCTGGGGGGTGTGAACTTCCAGCTTCCTCACTAGCTAGTACACATCATCTGCTTGAACTGTGAGCTGTAAATAAACCCTGCATGAATGATAACCCCAAAGAGATTACTGTAATCACTGAACTAGACCAGTCACAGTTATAGGGGAATTCCACCCAAATTTTTTGAAAGGTGAACAGTTAACCATTTAGAGTGGGCTGATCTGAAATGCATCGTTGCAGAGAAAGTTAGAGACTCAGACTGCAGTGCAGTGGTGGGAACTAGGGGGTCCTGTTAGCTACAACACAAGTATAGCCATTTTATTTTTATTTAGTTTGAGGTTTTATCCCTAATTATAGTTTGCCGCCAGACTGCCAGTAAGTTGTGGTTGTGATGTCACAACACATTTGAAGTTTGGCTGTCTCTGATTGGCTCTAAGTCATTTACAGACAGCTTACTGGCTCGGTGTTATTAGGTTAAATGTCCCCTCCTAAAGCTCCTGTCCAAATGATGACCTATGTTGATAATGGAGGATATGGTTAATTATGTTTGCAGCTCTTGCGATTTGAAAATTGCGCTCTCTTACATTGTGACTTCAGCCCTGCATGCGTCCCTCCACCTGGAATAGATTTAGATAAAGTGATTACATAACGTTTTAGGCAAAACCTTATCACAACACTACTGTGAAGGAATGTCTCAGACATTAGGCAGCGTGTTCATAACTGTTTCATGTAGTGACTCTCTGTGAGGGAGCATTTAGAGGTGGACGTCCGGTTCCCATCAACTCCACTGTGAACAGTTGTGACTCGGTAAGAGTCTTTAAAATGATGCAAATGACTTTGTTCCCCTTTAATCAACAATCACTGATAATATGGAACTGATAAACAATAATAAGAGAAATAGTAAGAAATAAGGACAGTGATTTAATTTTTTTACTTTTACCGCGTAATGGACAGTCAAAGTTTATTGATTAAACAGAATGCGGTAATCTTATATATATATATATATAAATATGAGAGAGAGAAATATATATATAATATGAGAGAGAGAGAAAGGTGTGTGTGTGTGTGTATGTGTATATATATATATATATATATATATATATATATATATATATATATATATATATATATATATATATATATATTTAAAAGTATATATACATATATATTTAAAAGTATATATACATATATTTAAAAGTATGTATACATATATTTAAAAGTAGATTTGCACATAAATATATATAGTGCTTTATTTCCTCATTACTTTAAAAGTTCGTATTGTTCACATTTAAAGTTCGTACTGTTTATTTTTAAACACATTAAGCCGAAGTTTTACTAGCTTTCTCAATATAAATAACATTTTAACAGTTGCACAAGGACCCAATCTGAAGTTTTATATTTCTAAATAAAAATCATTTGACCATTTAAATGTCATATCGCTGCTGTCCAGTGAAAAGCAGGTATCTCCAAAATGGCAACTTTACAGGAGAGGCCTAAAACCTGATGTAATTTGAATGTAAGTCAATGGAACAAGACTCTTTATCCAAGTCGTTTTGAGCAATTTCTGTTGGCCCGTTCCTCATGAAATTTCCACACAACATAAATGGCAAGTGCTGTGTTCAAACGGTGCATCAAAGTCAAAATCAACTAAAAAAGGAGATACATGTTTGTCATTGGACAGTGGCGATATACAGAGTAATGTGCTGCAGTGAAAGTAAGATGGCTGGTAAGCACAACCACAGACATAATCTTTAAGTGCGGTCGTCTCTGTAGAACTGCACTCACACTTCCTATTTTATCACAGTAGGAACTGAGCCCTGTTAGACTCTTCTCTCCTTTTTGGATCCTTTTGACGGGTTCAATAAAGGCTAATCATTAACGCTTGTGTTCATAGACTGCAGAGGGCCTCTTTAGTATTTTGGATCGTTCTTTATGACTTTATCTTTTTTTGTTTGTTTAACACTGCACACTAATGAACGTCGTTATTTCATGATGTAAATGCAAACTCTATCTTACCCTGTGTCCACTGAAGATGTCTTTGTGAAACTGCCTTGTGATTGTTTACCGGGAGCACTTTTCAACCTGCTGTATCATTTATTATTAGATAAGCTGGAGTGTGAGTTACGTGTGTTAAAACTTTAACAGTGTGTTTCATAAGTGGGAGGAAAAATAGAGAGCCTGTCATTAAATGGCATGTCTTCATCTGTTCAGGTACGAGTTGCATTTAACTGAGGCAGAAATCTACAAAATATGGAAACACCTATGATATAAAATGTATATTACACACACACACACACACACACATATATACACACACACACACACACACACACACACATGTAAGTACTTTTACAGTGACTCAGATCTGCTGTACCTGGACAGGTTCGTATTTAAAGCACCCAACACAAGCAAACACAGAACAGCATTAAAGGGCATAGTTCTTTCTGTTGTCAGTTCTCGTTAAGTGATCATCTTCTTTATTCATTATTTGCTTTTTTTCTCTGTGCAAATGAGGCCATGTTTGATGGACAGAGGCTCAACTGTTTGCAGTTTTAATAAGTCTGGTAATAAAGAAACCCAGACTAATAGCAAAAGACTTTGCCACAGCTTCTCCAGCTGTGCCATAACCTCTGCCTCTGTTCTGTGCTGAGACTATAGCTCTGTGCTAAGATCCCAGTTGTGAATCATTTGAAATCAATATAATGATATTTTAGTATCATTCTCCAAAATGCATCTTTGCCTTACAGTATCTCTCTCTCCTAGGTGATGCAATCTTGCGAAATCTTGAAATAAAGGAAAATGCTTTGGTAAGTGTCAGCCGTGCGATTAAGCTTTGCCTTATTAGGTAGCATACTGTTTGGGTGTTCACTGCATTACTGGTCTATTTAAGTATGTAAATGTTTGATTTGACTTCTTCTTTTTTATATCAGAGCCAGCTGGACATTCCTTTCAAAGTCAGAGCAGGACATATAGGTAATTCCACCAAAGTACACCTTCACACATATTTTAAATGGGCCCCTCGGCCAAAATGACACACTTAACCAGAACTATATCTGATATAAAGGTGGGTAGTCTCTATTCTTTAAACACTGGTGTGGTAGGGTCTCCCCCTGCTGATGTATCTTGAAGGTAAAAGTAAATTTTTAAAGACTGCAGGGGTTTTAAGGTGGATACTGGGCTTGCTGAGTTATTCCTTTAGCAAAATAGAAATCTCTGACAACCATTTGTGACCAATGATATATCACTATATGGAAGCGAACATCACAGATATAATTTCCCAAGCCCTTAGATCACTGGTAAGTGGTCAGGATTTGTTGAGTGCTGTAGGAATAAACAAATATTGTAGATTTTGTATTTATATGTGTTGTGGTGGGGAAGCAGTGCTACCCTATAGAATATTATGTAACATAACTACAGAATTAAAGGCTTCCGACTTAGATCGCGCTGCAAACATGTTTCTATTGTTTCAGGACGTAAACCATTTACAGCCTAAACCTGAATATCTTATGTTAGACTTGATGTTTAACAGCAAGTGCCTCCCCTTTTATTTCAACATTGGTTTATTCAAATGTTCTGAACAGAGATTTGAATGAATAAATGTTGATTGAGTCATTTGGCCTTTGTTGGCTTCAGACAGCATCCTTCTATGGTTCTTGGATGCGTATTTAGCTCAGGCTGTTGGAAGGCCCGTGTTGCCATTTCTGGTTCGTGTTTGTTTACAGTGGTTTGTAATGACTCTAATGTGTGTCTTGTCAGGCCGCCTAGAGCTGAAGATCCCATGGAAGAACCTGTACACACAGTCTGTGGAGGCCACGCTAGACGAAGTCTATCTGCTTATCGTTCCTACTGCCAGTAAGAGCTGTTAATCCGTCTCATCCGTTCACGGTTAACATGAAATCCATTTTCTTCCGTATGGCCTGCAAAATGACATTTAATTTGACCCTCCATTTCCTGAAGACATCATTCTCATAATTTTTATTTTCTTGGTGTCTTTGTGGATAAGCAGTCCTCCTGACCTTTGTTATGCTTATTTTCCATATTTGAAATGTGAGCGTTGGCTGTATGTCCGCTAAGAAAGGTCGGTTTCTACTCTAATGCTGGGATCAATGGCTAAATCTGAAGAGAAGAAAATGTGAATCATTCAGTGTTTCCATCAACTCTAGTTATGGTCAAATGCGGAGAGATAACCCATCACGCGTGTGATGTCCAGCACAAGACAAGAGTCTCAGCCACCATGGATGGCAATGTAATGGTAAAACCTTACCTTTAGTAGATCTCAGAGCAGTTTGGACAATGCAGCATACGTGGCTGTGGACCTAAAAGTTCGGGTCAGCCTGGCAAAAGGGTTTCCCGCTTAGCCGTTGTCGATCAGTCTGCTTGAAATGTCACCGCAGTAAATAGTTCTGAAAGTATGTAGTACTTTCCTTCCTGCTATGTCTTATGTATCTATCTCTTTTTTGTTGGCATGAATTGTTTTGATACTCCAACTTTGCAGTGTCGTCAATGCACAAAAACATTTAGCTACATTTTGTAGGAGCATGTTCAAGAACTATAAGAGTTGAAAGGAATACCTACATGAATTTGAGCATTAGGAGCAAGGGATGGGACATGACTGAGGAACACCCTGACAAAAAGTCATGTCAGAATTATTTGTGGGTTTTTTTTTTCCCTCCTTTTTTTCCTCACATCTCCTACAACGTGTTCCTTGACAGTAACCAATAGGAGGACAGAGCGCTCTTTAGCACACATATGTAAACATGGCTAAGAGAAAGGGGGAAGCTGCTTTTGCAGCTGTCGGGTGGAGCCACACGTCACAGATCACGTATATCATGATAACATCTGCTCAGAATTGAACAACGCTGAACCACAAAGCAGTGCTGTTAACTAATGCCAATGGCTAAGCTCTGAGCATAGTGAATGATAACTCGCTAGAGCCATAGTTTAAACTGCTTCTGTGAAAGTGAAACTGTCCTGACATGTTAACACATTCGTTACTTTAAGACAATCCATACTTTGCTCTTTATGTCACCCACGATTGCCTCCACAAACACAGACCCTTCAGCATCACATATACAGCTTCTGTAGGCATGGACATATGTTTGGCGATTAGTGATTGTGATTGGTCGGTATCAGATGTGTAGTGCTGTCAGTCTCCTAACCAAGACATGGCAAGATATAATGGGACTATTAAATAGATCAGATTGGGTGCTTCGACATCCTGTAGGACAAAAGTAAGGATCATACATTTACACAAACACCAAAAATAAGTATTTGCTTGACCACAAAAAAAAAAAAAACATAACAAGAAACTGAGTGTAATGTGTGTGTGATCCTTCCACCCATCCTGAAATCCGTGGCTCCTGGAGAATGGGCTATGGCCCATTTTTTCTGATGCATCATGCTCGTTCCATCTTTCTCGCAAACCTCAGAGAATCAAACTGTTGTCATACATAACTGTGCATCCTGAAGCTCACCCTTACATCATTCGGCCTGCTCTTTGTGACAGGTATAAAGTATGATGCTGAAAAAGAAGAGAAGCAGTTACAGGAGGCTCGACAGAGGGAGCTGCAGAGGATCGAGGAGACCAAACAGAAAGCAGCTGAGCAAGGTCAGAGAAAGGAACTATGGCTATAATCTTTACCCTGATGAGAAGAACATATCAGTTTGTGAATTTGCATTATGCTTATGTATTTGCATAGAGAATCCAAAGACTGAGAAGCAAGATACCTTTGTGGAGAAGCTGGTCACACAAGTGATCAAGAACCTGCAAGTGAAAATCTCCAATATTCACGTTCGTTACGAGGATGTTGTAAGTTCAGTTTTGCAAAGATAAGATGATAAGAATATTTGGTTCATAAGGTACATGACGTCTACGTAAGCTTGTCAAGACTGCTAACATAACCTACATAAATGTTTATAATAGACGTCAGTCACTATAAAGGTTACATATGTCCACTTCAATCATAGATAGCTAAAGCAGCCTTTATAACAGGTGACACCTACGGTAATAAGCATTTATAAACATCTATGTCGGATGTCATGGCGTGTACATTAAATTTGAGTTTACCTTCTACTCAGTATACTACAGACATCTTTAGATTAGATTAGATTAGATTCAACTTTATTGTCATTGTGCAGAGTACAGGTACAGAGCCAATGAAATGCAGTTAGCATCTAACCAGAAGTGCAAGTACAGTATTATTTACATATAGGGCCATAATAATAAATATATACATATATAAGCATATCTATATACATATATATGAGTGTATAAGACGAATTTAGCTATATATGTAATGTTTGTTGGTGGCAAACAGTAATAATAATAATAAATAAATATATATACAAATGAATTTTATTACATATGAAATTTATTACATTTATTAATGAATTTTAATCATTTATATATATATACAAATGAATAAATGCATGTTTGTATTCCACATAGGTCACCAATCCAAACTCTCCTCTCTCGTTTGGAGTGTCTCTGCAAAACCTCAGCCTTCAGGTAGTGTCCAGGCTTTTCCAGCCTGTGGTCTTTTATTTAAATCAGTGTTTTTATTTTTGCAGTTTATTCAAAACTGAATGGTAAAAAATTTAATGAGTGTAATATAAAAAGTAATATATGTTAAAGCACATCATCCTGTGAACCTGAACTGATGTCATGTTTGTCAGTATGTACCTGAAGTTCTCTCTGGTGGTTTTTAACCTATGACTGTTTTATACTCTCTTTATACAGACTGCCGACGCAAACTGGAAGCCCTGTCTGCTGGACGAGAAGTCAAAGCTGTTTTTTAAGGTAAAGTAGTTTTGACTGCGCAGCTTCTATGAGTTTCTGATTAAATCACTCATTTTGTTGTAAGATAAAGTAGACAATATGAAATACAGATGAGTGCACAGAAATGGGGAGGGAAGATCTCACTCCTACAGTGTGTCACACAGGCACCCACCCCATGAAGCCTCAAAGGCTACATCATGGCTACGATGTAGTGTTGCTCAAGTGTGAAAATTCGTACTGCGATGGATGCAATGACAAATTCCTCAACCAGCATGGAAACATCAAAACACACACACAATCAATATAAAACAAAGGGGAAACCCGATGTAAGGCCATCATAATTCACCAGCACACACTGGAACACATACCAGCACTGTTCACTTATATTCTGGTATGTAAAAGTGAACAGCAGGTGAGCTAAGGAGTTAGAGAATTACATTTTTACACTTTAAATTCTGCAAAATTTACAATGAGCAATGTAAACCCTCAGTCCTGTAACAGCGCATTCGTGCTCCTCGTTATCAATGCTGGCCACAGAATGGAGCTAATTGATGGTGCAGCTTCTCAAACAAACACAAACTGGCAAAGCTGTGGGCAGTTTAGTTTCGCTGTGATATGTATCTGATTGAATGAAAGAAAAAATGAAAAAAAAATATGTACATGGGAACTCAACTGATTGTTGAAAGAACTACAAAGGGTCTCCTGGCCTGTGAGATTTGTGATGTGCATTTTAAAGGTTTCAATTAGAATACCAGGAAAAGTATTTAATCTACATTAGAATTGAGTTAAGTGCCTAGATCACTTTAAGTTTGACAAAATAATGCTGAAGGATAAAATAAATACCCCTGACTGAAAGTAAAAATGGGGGGGAAATAAATAATAATAATAATAATGTAAAAAATAATGAACAGTTAATTAGAATCTAAAATACAGCTGTCATTATTGGACAGCTTAAAAAGTTGATAAACTTCCCTCAGGGTTTCTTAGTGGCTAATATAGCCGCATGTTCACTGCAGGTAGACGCCTTTGTTATAAAGAGAACATAATTTTCACCATTACCCTCATGCTGAGATGCCGTTTCTTGATAAACCTTTTACTGATTAATAGCTATTAACTTTTATATTAAACCATTAACCATTATTTACTTTAAACCTTTTCTTTATTTATTAATAATTATGGATTGTGTGCTTTTCCATTTCCAGCTTGTCCGTCTGGACAATCTGTTTGCGTACTGGAATGTGAACTCAGAGCTGTACTCTAATCGTCTGCCCCCTGAGGCACTGGTAGGACAGCTTTCGTTCTGTTGAATAAAGAACACTATAAGAGAGGAGGAAACTATAATTCAAATCAATTGTTTTCTTTTAATTTTTCTACAGCAATGTCTGCAACGCAATGTGGCTGTCCAGAACTCCATCCCTAAGGACTATCAATTCAGTGAGCATTTCGATTTACTCATGCTGTAATTAGCTGGTTTTGGGCGTCCAGATGTTTTGGGGTTTATGCCATGTAGGAGTAAACATTAGACTAACTCGATGGTGTTGCTTTCTTAGTTTTCCGTCCAATATCAGCCAACGCCAAACTGCGGATGAACCCTCGCTCAGACGTGGATTTCTCTTCACCAAAGGTGGATCTGGTGGTCAATTTGCCGGAGGTGGCTGTGGAGCTCAGCAGACCACAGGTAAGGAGATGACGAGACACTGGAACACGATTACATTGTTGAATTCAGAAGGTCTGTTAAACCACTAATTGGCTGCTCTTTGTTTCCCTTAGTATGTCAGCATTCTGGAGCTTTTGGGCTCTGTTGATATGATGTCACGAAATCTTCCGTACAGGAAGTATCGTCCAGATGTGTCTGTTCACGCTAACGCTTACCAGTGGTAAGAACTTTCACAACAATGTTCAGTATTTTAGTAGAGAGAAAAGTGAAGCTTGAATCTCAGTCAAAACGTCCTGCATGCAATAAAGGACTGGTGGCCTAATTAATCTGACTGATAGGAAGTTTCTAGGGATTTATTGTCATTGTCAGTGAAGCTTACTGATAAAGCTCTTTTATGCTAAGACTTTGTGAGTTCATCATCTTATCTCAAAACTGTCAGTTCTGTTATTTAATAAAGGGTTTTCTATGACTGCAGGTGGAGGTACGTGATTACAGGCATCTTGGAGGTGAACATAAAACCCCGCCTGCACATGTGGTCCTGGCAACATATTCGTCGGCATAGGCAACAGGTGAAGACGTACAAAGACCTCTATAAAACCAAAATCACCAGCAAGAAGCCTGCAGAAGGTGTGCTGAAGAAATTAGAGGTAAGAAGTGAGAACCTACAAAGTATCTCCCTTTTTTTTTTAATTGTCTGCAAAGTGTTCATTGTTCTAAATTTACAGCAGTTTTGCAGGTTGAGGTTACATCTGCACGATGGGATGAATTGCTGAGCTCAGTTCAGGTTTTTCTTTTCTTCAAAACTTATTGTACTAAATTTCAGCTCATGAGCCGAATAAAATTGTCTCTCAAAACTTGTAACAGATCAAATGAATTACATTTCTGCATAACTACAGTATAAGACCAGCATCAAAACAACCAGAAAATACAAGTTTTCTTTGTTCTTTAGTTATATCTGGGTACACTAGGTACAAGAAAGTGGAAGTGGAACAACCATGACCAGCAAAACTGTTCATGTGAAATAAACAGCACTTAAAGCTTTCATTTTTAGTAGAGAGGAGAAAATCAAGCTGAACGCTTGCTTTAGATCTGAAAACGTCCACATTTGCCTATTCAGCTATGAGAAGATGACTCAACTCTACAAATGGGATATATGGCAAAAATATAATATTGCAAAACCTGTGTTTTTTTTTGTGTGTTTTTGTTTTTCTTTTAGAGATTTAATCAGTTGGAACGTTTTAAGAAATACTAATGAAACTCTGAAGAGAATGATTTTTAGTTCGTGTTCAGCATTCTGTGTTGCACTACATCCAGTTGACTGAATTAGCTCTCTTTATAACGAAACATGGCATATTCTACAAGAAACAGGTCCTTGGTCTACATGTACTGATGACGTACGGGATGTCCACCAAATGTTCAAATAATCATATTGCCTGCACCATGTAAATTATGGAAAGGAGCTGTAGCCATTAGTTGTTACTGAGAAAGGAGGTAGAGAAAAGTTGGTAAATGAGACAAAGAATCTGCTAGTATTCTCAAATCAATGAGTTTGGACCTCAGCATCACTGTATGGGTTAAGGATTGACGGACTCATGGGAAGGAGAAAATGCAACCAGCTTCTAAGACTAAACTTAGGAAGGTGTGGAAAATCACCCTGCATGTTTCTTTGAATGACTGAAAGCAGGTTTCTTGAAGAAGAACGGAAGGTGTATTTAAGGTGAAGGCTTAAATGATGCTGAAACGCTTTTGACTTAATTAAGTTAGATTTTAACAAACTAAATGAAAGGCGGTCTCCGTTTTTTGCACAGTGTTGTGTATAAATATGATTTATTAAAACTGTAATGGTATAGTAACTCATTCGGTTTGGTGTGAGTTGTTAATAGCAGAATGAGCCCTTTGTTCTCCATTGGGACTGTTTGTCACTGTTTCATCTTTTAAGCCGTTTCTGTTGAATTATTTCTGTAGGAGACAGAGAAGACTCTGGATATTTTCAACATCACACTGGCGAGACAACAAGCTGAGATGGAGGTGAAGCCCAGTTTACAGAACACAGTTAAAAACATTGTTGCATGGCTCAACTACTGAACTTCTCAAACATCATGAAGTGATCAGTAGGAGCGATGAAACCTTTCATCTTTTCCCTCGTCATTAGACTTGCAGCTCTCTGAGTGTTGTTATTTGTAATCATGGCTGTTAGGCCTCGAAGGCAGGGCTGCGGATCTACCGGCCCGGGGTGAAGATGGAGGAGGAGCAGTCTCAGGGCTGGTTTGGCTGGATGTGGAACTGGTCTGGAGACAGCAGCGCACAGGCCAAAGATGCCAAGCCTGGGGGTACGTAACCTTAACACAGTCTTCGCTAAGGCCAGGCTCTTTTGAAGCTATTGGATTATGATTAAATCATAAGCCTCAGTTCAATGGGGGAATTGATTAATCTGACCTAAATAGTTTAAAGACTGGATACTTATTTATTGCAAAGTTTTTCATAAGCCCAGGGAAAGCGGTGATTACTTAAGGGTGGGTATTAATGCCATAGCCATACCAAAACTAGTGACGCCCCAATCTGATACTCTGGCTCCCGGAGTGCCGATCCTAGAGGTACTTACCCTTAAGTATTCTGGATCAGATTGTCACCAATACTGACCTCATTAAACAAATCTGCCAGCACAGTCACTGATGCTGCATTCACATGTTTGCATGGTAAAAAGAAATGACATGTTAATTCTGCACCTTTAAGCAACACACAGCTGACGGCAACATGAAACCATGCAAGTGCTAGTGCCACTTTCTAATTCATCCATCTGATTCATCCTGTCATCCCACTGTCGGATTCATCCCTATGACTCATCCCTTTATCCCACTGTCTGATTCATCCCTATGACTCATCCCTTTATCCCAATTTTTAAATCATCTATCTGATTCGTCCCGTCATCCCAGTTTCTGATTTATCACTATGACTCATTCCTTTATCCCACTGTCTGATTCATCCCAATGACTCATCCCTTTATCCCACTGTCTGATTCATACATATGACTCATCCCTTATCCCACTGTCTGATTCATACCTATGACTCATCCCTTTATCCCACTGTCTGATTCATACCTATGACTCATCCCTTTATCCCAATTTTTAAATCATCCATCCGATTCATCCCGTCATCCCAGTTTCTGATTCATCCCAATGACTCATCCCTTTATCCCACTGTCTGATTCATCCCTATGACTCATCCCTTTATCCCACTGTCTGATTCATACATATGACTCATCCCTTTATCCCACTGTCTGATTTATCCCTATGACTCATCCCTTTATCCCACTGTCTGATTCATACCTATGACTCATCCCTTTATCCCACTGTCTGATTCATCCCTATGACTCATCCCTTTATCCCAATTTTTAAATCATCCGTCTGATTCATCCTGTCATCCCAGTTTCTGATTTATCACTATGACTCATCCTTTCATCCCACTTTCTGATTAATCCCAATGACTCATCCCTTCATCCCACTGTCTGATTCTTCCCTATGACTCATCCCTTTATCCCAATTTTTAAATCATCCCATCTGATTCATCCCGTCATCCCGGTTTCTGATTTATCCCAATGACTCATCCCTTCATCCCACTTTCTGTTTAATCCCTTTGGCTCATCCCTTCATCCCAATGTCTGATTCATCCCTATGATTCATCCCTTCATCCCACTTTGTTTCATCCCCTCACCCCACTTTCTGATTCATCCATATGACTTATCCCACCTTCTGGTTCATCCCTATGATTTATCCCTTTATCTCACTTCTGATTCATCCTTATGACTTATCCCTTCATCCCAATTTCTGTTTTTTCGCTGTGTTATTTGTCCTCCAGCCTCAGGTTTCGACACACTGATGACTCCAGCAGAGAAAGCCAAACTCTACACTGCCATCGGATACAGTGAGACAGCTGTCAATCCTAACCTGCCAAAACATGTATGTAGTCCTGTCAGCCTGAATGCCATCTTAAGACAAGCCAAGCTATATGTAATACGTACATTTGGTACAAACCAAACCTTTTGATCTAGTTGGATAGTATCTTTACACCTTGTTTGGAAGATGTTGTTTGCTACACCATTTAAATATAATTATATAAATAATTGTAATAATCTTTTAGATGTTTGAAGCAGCTGTGAGAATCTTTTCTGTAGTAAATAAATGTTACGTACTTGATAAACTCTTTCTGGTATCACTGGTAGAACTTACTTAGCTACTGGTTTTGCTAATTTTGATTCACTGTTTTCAGTTTGAGGACATGAAGGTTCGTTTCCAGTTGATGAGTATGTCTGTGTCGATCAAAGAGAGCAAGGAGAAGCCAGAGATAATCAAGCTGTCCGTCATTGACCTAAAAGCCACGCTCACACAGAGACCATCCGCTCAAGCTATAAAGTAATTTGCTCTGTCTCTTCAGTTATTGGTCGATCATGATTTGGCTGGTGTTGTATGGTGTTTGTTCTTTGTTTGACCTTCTTTCTGTTCTGTGAGCAGGATCACTGCTCTTCTGTCGACGTTCGAGGTGACTGGTCTTCCACGGAGTAATGTGGCCCCTGTGTTGCTATCGTCTCGCCGTGTGGTGGAGGAGAACAAGCCTCTGCTCAGTCTGATGTTTGAGACCAACCCGCTAGACGCCAAGGCAGATCAGAGACTGCATGTAGAGTCGCAGCCGCTGGAGATCATCTATGATGCTGTGAGTGTGTGTTTTGCATGTGTGAAAAAGGAAAACGTCAAGAGAATGCCAACTTTAGCCTTCTGCTTTCATCTTAACTGGTTTTCTCAGAGGCATGAGAGAGCAGTTAGGCCATGTTCAGCCTAGTAACATTACTAACGTTAGTTAAACCACTAGAAAATATCCTAAATGAACACCGCAACATCTTTTACTTTTTATCTTATGAAATGTAGTCTGTGAGTGGCATTATCACCCTTAATCACTGCCATTTAGCATCTAAAGCAAGGCTTAAAAACATTCATAGTTAACAAAAACAATAACAAGCTTAACTCTCAGCATGGAGAGATCGCATCATTTACTCTGCTGCTGTGATGTTTGCTCTATCTCTCTGACATTTGCTGTGGTGCTCTGTTGTTTGCTCTGTCACTCTGATGTTTGCTTTGCTGCTCTGTCACACCATCTTTTGCTCTGCAGGTATGCTGTTTACACCTCTGCTCTGATGTTTTGTCACTTTAACGTCTGCTCAGCTTTTCTGTCGGTTGCTCTGTCGGTTGCTCTGTTGGTCGCTGTCGGTCGATCTGTCGGTCGCTCTGTCGCACTATTACACTTGCTGCTCTGGCATTTGCTCCGTTTATTGCCTTGCTGCTGTTTTTTGCTCTGTCATTTGTTCTGTCGCCCAGACGTTTGCTTAGACGTTTCCCCTGGTGTTTCCCCTGGCGTTTGCTCTTGCGTTTGCCCTGGCGTTTGCTCTGTCACCTTGATGTTAGCTCTGGTACTCTGACTGTTGCTCCGCTGCACTATTACTCTGACTTTGCTTTGCTGCTCTGGCATTTGCTCTGCTGGCCTTTCGTTTGCTCTGTTAATTGCCCGCTCTGCTGACCCTGACACTTGTTCAACTGCTATGTTGTTCAGTCTGCTGTTTGCTGTGTTAGTCTGTCGTTCACTCTGCCACTTTGTCGTAATTCACCTAGTCACTTGTCTCCTTACAGTTTAATGAAAAGCACACTGTGCTGTAGTTCTCTAGGTCTCTAGTTCAAATACAGTACAGTATAAACTTTGTGAGAATGTGTCATTGTGAAAATATCTTTGTGAGGTATCGTTGTGGAGCTATGCTAAGCTAGTACCATAAGAACCTGAGCTTTTTTCTTTCTTCTTCTTCTTCTAAATGTCATCTGTGTCTGTGTATGTTCTCCCATAGATGACAGTGAACAGTATGTCTGCATTCTTCATGCCTCCCAATGACCTGGAGTTGGACGAGCTGACCAATGCCACCCGTATGAAGCTGGAGCAGTTCAGAGATAGAACTTCAACAGGTAGGTGTGTGTGTGTGTGTGTGTGCGTGTGTGTATAATTAATTAAAGGCCGTGAGTAGGAGACTGATGAGTGTTTATTTTGTGGACACTAGATTGTTTATGATTGTTGTATTTTATGTGTTTATTTCTGAAGGACTGATGTACGTCATTGAGACACAGAAGGTTTTGGACTTGAACATCAACCTGATGGCCTCCTATGTGATTGTACCACAGATGGGCTTCTATGACCCCAAGCACAACCTTGCTATTCTGGATCTGGGTCATTTTCAGGTAAAGCTGAATCTATCTGTATCTTGAGAGAGAGAGTCCTCTATGATAACAAAATGATTACAGCAAGTGAAATCTGTGTGTGTTACTGTGTTGTGTAGATGTCCAGTCAGAGCAAAGCTGATTTGCCCCAGCTTTCAGTTGGAAGCAGCACTATAGAGGATATCATGTCTCGTGCATATGACAGTTTTGACATCAAGCTCAGCAGTCTTCAATTCTTATACACCAAACCAGGTACAGATTCACGGTCTCATATGTTTTATAAGTACATGTGTGTATTAAGTGTGTTTATTATATAAATGCTAATGCTAATGTAACTGATGTAGCACATATGTGTTATATATCTCAAGTTAAAAAAAAGTCTTCTTGAAAATGGCAACTATACAAAGATAAAAAACTTTATAACTTTGTTGGTCTAAAATGATTAGGGTCTATGCTAAATTGGGTTTAATATAGCTTGATTGGTTGCTGGATATTTGTTTAGGTCAATGGGTGCAGAGCTTTGTGGATCAGTCCCATTTTTTAGCCAGTTATCATTTTAACCAAATATCAAAATTGGGATATTGCCTCCTGGTTCGAGATATTATATCATGCATGGATTTATTACTGGCCTCTGTTCTGTTTTTACTTCTGCTGTAAGTCTGTAAAAACTGTTACTTATTTATAACACGCTCATGTCAGACTGCTTTGGGTATAGTGGTTTTCTTTAGCTCTTGCCTAATATCTGTGCACACTTGCAACGGAAGTTGATGCAACATGATTTTTTTCCTTTAGTCTGTTTATTATGATGCAAATGTCGACTGCAGTTTTCATTGTATGGTTTTGTGCAGCAGCGATACTATACCCATAACTATACACAATGTCTATATGTAAAAATGCAGACCCTAAACCAAACCAACCAAAAGCCATCCAAATAGAAACTCACAGGTGCTAACCTTAAGAGTCAGGACCTTGTTTTTTGAAAATAGTTGTATACACGTTAGCTCTCTGATTTGTTTGCAGATGGTGACTGGAAAAAGGCTCGGAAGCAGAGGCAGTCGGCTCTCCACATCCTGGAGCCAGTGGACCTAAAGGTGGTTTTCAGCAGAGCCATGGTGGTTACTGACTCGAGGATGCCAAAGTAGGTGTCAGTGTGTGTGATTAGATGTTTGTGCATCAGTATTCTTTTGTGAAGAGCGGTAACGAGATTGTGTGCCTCTGCATTGTTTCTGGGTGGCTAGGTTCAAGATTTCTGGAGAACTTCCTTTGCTCTCTTTGCGGATCTCAGATGACAAAGTACGTGGAGTTCTGGAGCTGATCGACAGCATTCCACTACCTGAGAGTCGTCCGCCGCCTCGGACTGCTGCGCTACAAGTTACACCCAAGGTGTGTTTGACTTAGACACGCCTTCATTTAAGTTCCAGTGTGTTGGTTTTATGATTAATGCAGCATGAAGGAGCAAGTGTGAGTGACAGTGAGTTGAGTGAGTGTGCTCGATAAATGGGGCTGTCACAGTTTAAAAATTTTAACTGATTGATTGTCATGTAAATGGTTTTGCGATTTGCGATTGGTGTGTTTTCTCTGGTTCACCATCTACAACTTTTAAAATGCAGGCCAAGAATGGTCTGGTTGTCCTGTTGAAACGAACCTGTCCACGCTACAGTTTTCTACAGTTAGACAGAATTGTGTGGAGTCAATGTATGCAATAAAGAACACTTGTTCCTGTAGCATTCATACTTCAGAATAAGCTGTATAGCTAACGAAACAAACAACACTACCCTCTAAAAATGTTGATGCGCCTAGTTAAATGATAGATCTTCAGTTTCAGGATGTGCCTTAATAAATGCATTAATTGCTTTTAGTAAGTAAGTAATTTATTTATATAGCACATTTAAAAGCAAAGTGCTTTACAAAGTCAGATAATAACCCTCACTGTTCACTGCTTAAACATATAGTGTACACAACATAGACACTTTATTACTGTCCTCTGTTCAAAAGTTTAACAGCAGCTGCATGCTAACTTATAAAAGTGTGTTTTAAGCTTTGATTTAAAACCATATTGGGCATGTCTAATGTCACTTAGGAAATCATTCCCAAGTTTAAGTGCAGCAAAAGCACAATCCCCTTTCTCCTTGAAACGAGATCATCGAACCATCAAAAGTGACTGGGATAGTGCAATAATGCAATAATTGTGTAATAGTTGTGGGTTAAGTGTGGTTGTCCTAATAATTGTGACAGGCCTGTTGATAAACTTTTGTCATGTGACTGATCATGCTGTTGGAATTCTTTGCTTGTGTGTAGGTTCTCAAGCAGCGAGACACCCCTCAGCTCACTCCCAGAAGACCAGCATTGACTGACCTGCGCTCCTCAATAATATTTGACTCAGGTTAGACATGCACACTCATGTCTGCAGTTTCCACATAAATGACTGCGACTTGACTTCCACATATTTCAGCTTACAGGGTAGCACATACATGCGGGTGACAACTTTGAGAAATAACCAACCTAAAGTGTTGCCACTAACCACAAGCCACCAGAGCAACAAGTGAACCAGGGCACAGATATGTCTGTGTAAGTGTACTGGAGGAATGGATCTGTGTTCTTCCAGAACACATTTCTATATTGCTGTTTTGATGATGGTAATGGAGAGTGTAGACCGTCTCTGGACCTCTGCCTGTGGTGTTACAGAGCGGAACACTTGAATGCGCATTCGTCTTGGTAGTGAAGGGTTATGGGCTGCAACTCTACTAAGATTTGTTAGTTTCGGACGGACTGTTCTTGCTGACACAGTGTTGTCGTGTCCATGCACTGATGTTCTCAGCCACTACTGCTGTAGTGCACAAGCATCATTAAATCAACCACAATTTGCCATGAATCCAATAGAGCTAAACCCAGATGTCACTTCAGTCATTTTCTTGTTGAAACATTAATCAGTTAATGTTTAATCATTAATCGGTTATTTTATTTTATTTTTGGTTTGTTCATAAAAACGAGCTGTTCTTTGTACTGTTTTAGTTTCATGATGAATAGTCTTGGAGAAATTTGGTTTCAAATGAAAAACCTTGTGTGTGTGTGTGTGTGTGTGTCAGGCTCTGAAGAGGACCTATTCTTCGACGCACCCAGCTCACCCATTGAGGATCTGCCTTTCTTTGAGGCCAGCGCTGGATCTCTGGAGCGATCAACATCCATAAAAAGGAGGTCCATGGTCAAAAAGGACCCCAAGAAGAACATGACAGAGTTCCTTCTGACATTCGAAATTAGCAAGGTGTGTGTTTTTACATTCCTGTTTTGTTTTGTTTTGTTTTAACATTTGTCAGTTAGGAAATTGTGACAACTATTGTAAGTTACGGAAGTGTTTACTCGCCTGACAGCCACTTGAATTTCTACCCGTTCTGTTTTGGGGTTCACAAGCCTCAGCACTAATTGTGGTTTGATTTCACAGTAAAACTAGTAATATATTCCTGCAGCACTGTATCTTATTGCTGCGCAAAGCTGCATAATTTAGTTGAAGCCTGTAGGGCTCAGCTGATATATTAGGTTGGTAAAATCATCTGATAATATTATCACAGAGTTTTATGGTGTAATGTTATGTTAATGGCTTAATGTTTAATATTTCTGATAGTTGTAAGTTTATTGTGAGAGTCCATTACATATATTACAGCATTTAAACACTGCATTAGTAGCCTAGTGGAATTTGTGCTTCACAGTTGTCAGTAGGGTCAAGGGGCTCAGCAAACCTGTTTACATCAGGTTTCCCATCTATAGCTCTGTAGAACCATCTTGATTTCTTTTACTGCAGCTGTCCATCGAGCTGTGCCGCCTTTCAGCAGGACATGAAGTGCCAGTCCTGCATCTGGGGATTGAGGGTCTGGGAACAGAGCTCAAGCTGCGTACCTTTGATATGAACTCCTACACCTTCCTGCGAGAAATCTGCCTGGAGTGTTCAGAGTATAAGGGTAAGACAGCGAACAACAACGTTCCTCAGTTTGACAAACAAAAGCAGTTGTCACACATGGATATAAATTTATGGTGTGTTGTTAAAGATGGAGAAGACAAGAAGGTCCATCTCATCACTACACTAGACAACACAGAGGATGATTTACTCACCCTGGAGTATGTTAAGGTAGGATGACTCTTATTGTGGATATTATGGTTCAGGGGAACTAGGTGAACATTGTATGTGGCTCATCTGTCTGTTTCTTTCTCTTCAGGCGGACAAGAACGCTCCGGATTTTAAATCGGTGTATAAAAACACAGAACAGCTTATCAGGGTAAGTCCAGGCAACAGTATATACCTTCAAACCTGCACGGTAGACACACACAGATATACATCTGCACAGATATTACAACCACTACTACAATAAATTACAATAGGGTGAAAGACTCCATTAAAATCGGTTAAGCCTGATCACACCTAAAGTCCTTCAGCAGTCAAAACTAGAGCCAAACAAATAATGTGTGTTTTGCAAATTCCCTTTATGTAAATGTTGGTCATCGCTCAATGTCTTTTAGGTTATGCATACAGCCTTTATCTAAATGTGTGTAACATTGTAATAGTTTTAGCCTTGTAGGTTGTTTGCTAGTGCTTTGGGGTTGTTTGCCTTCTATGAAGCCCATATGAGGTAACAGTGCTTTTTAAACATATTTATATTTTTTTATTTTATTGTAACCAGAGGTGGACTAGTTAAAGAAGAGATCCCCAAAGTAAAGTGTTCCTCCAGTAAAAGTAGAAGTTCCTCCCATCAGACCTCCACTGGAGTAACAGTACTAAAGTATGTACCTTCAGATGTACTGAAGTATGGAGAGTAACAGGACCATGATTTATTACGGCTCTAATGTCCTATTATCATTTCTGGAACAGGGCTCTTCATCAGCTCAGTGTAGGTACAAAAGTACAGATACTCAACTAAACTACTTAAGTACAGTAACTAATTACAGTTACTTTGTGCCACTATTAATTATAATACACTTTAAATAGATAATAAGCTATAAAGCTTATAAAACACTTATGATGCTTATTAACATTTATACATCACATTCTGATATTATAAACTTAAAAAAAGTAGAATTCTTCATTAAATTAAATAATTATAAACATTAAAACTTCGTTATTGATATTTTCTTATTATAATATAGGATCATTTAATAACATAGATATACTGTATGTGACAGACATATACAGTACAATCAGTACAATCAGACATCCAAATGTGACCAACCTAAAATATCAGTCACTCCTGAATGCACTCAGTGATGGCATTTTAAATAAATAATTGCAGTACATTATTTGAGACTTATGAGACATTATTAGAGTTCATCAGTAATTATTTCTTGCCTTGACAGACATGCATGTTTTTTTTACAGGTGAATTTCTCCTCATTGGATGTTCACCTCCACACTGAAGCTCTCCTCAACTCCATGAACTTCCTGAACAGCCTCCTACCTCCTCCTAAGAAGCAAGCGCCAAGTGAACAGCCAGCACCACCACCAGAGGATGAGGGAGAAGGAGAAGGAGAGGGAGATGGAGATGGAGAGGAGGAGAAGAAAGATGAGTCCGCCATCACTAAGAGACCAAGTAATTCATTCTTTTACACAGTGTATAACAGTGGAGTCTTCTGTGGCTGTAATGATTCAGTGTCTTGGTTGAAATCATGATCGTTTGCTTTGATGTCGGTTCTATAGCATTTTATAAAGTACAAGTATCAGAAACTGCTGATGTCTATTTGGTTCGTATAGGAGATTCTTCTTTTGCACAGTGAGAGCTGAAGTACATCTGATGAAGCTCCTGTCTCTGTTTAGTCATCCTTTCATCCAGCATGCGTCTCTTTGTTCCTCCTCCTCTTTGCAGGTACAAAGAAGTCAAAGTTTGAAGATGTGATAAATCTGCACATCAGAGCAGATCTGTCTTGTTTAAAGGTCTTCATCAGAGGAGAGAAAGCCAGGATTTCTGAGATCAGTATAGAAGGTACCGTACATACGTTTCAGAGATATGTAGATATATTCAGAGAGTCATATTATTGTCTTGTACAAGAACAAAGACTCAAGTGTAGATCAGTTGAGCTAACTAAATCTTTTATTGTTCTGTCTCTCTTTCCAGGTCTGGTGTCTGAAGTGCAGATGAAAAAGAAATCTGTGGAGGTTCTTGCCAACCTGAAGAACATCATCATTCTGGACTGTGATAAAGACGCTCTGTACAAGAAGGTGAGATTTCTCACTGTGAGCCAGTTTCTTTTGAGCTGTATTCACACACTGAAGGTTCTAGACCAGAGTTCTTTAAACCCAGACCAGACCCATGTTAAGGGATCCATATAATGGAAACCTAAAACTAAATTGAATCGATTGTTTTAAAATGTACCATTGACTCTCCAGGCCAGTCAGTCCCTATATGGAAACTAAGCTGAAAGAACCTGTTTTCCATTCATTGTATTTTTTGTAATCATGGAAATCAGTGCATTTACATGCATCCACCTTTTCACCCCCCTAGTCAGGTCCCACTGCTTTCTCTTTAAAGCTGTAAGGAGAGTTTCAGCCGGCACCACCTTCTGAATGAGGCATAATACAGGGCAGCCAGAGGCCTTTTACAAAAATCCCAAAGGCTCAGTAACAAGAACATCCTGTTCACTCTGAGGGATAAAAAGACGTTGGAAAACCTATTAACGTAAAAATGAATTTTAGCTGTTTTTGGTACGTAAATCCACACAGCTGTTGTTATATCAACAGTTCAGTTGATAACTCGTGATTACAAAATCCTGGATTAGAAGGTCTGGGTTTTAAGATGGGTCTGTCAGCAAACATAACTGCCAGCATATCTGCTTATTACAGTCTTGCTTATGTTCCAGTTCTTTCGCACATCAAAGGGCCCCTGCTTATTAATAAAAAGAACAATTATACCTTAAACTTGTTTTTGTGGTCGACTTTTGCATTTCAGTCATTTGGTGCAGTTTGTTTAACTTCTGGAATTCTTAAAAATAGACAGCAGATGATTAACAGCAATAACAAAATCAATCAATCAGTCAATATTTATTTGTATAGAGCTTTTTACAACTAACATTGTCTCAAACCAGCTTTATTAGAAGTCAGTTTATATAAAATAAAAGAAAAACACAAGGTTAATGTACAAATGAGTAGTGTTAATGTAGTGGCTGGCCCGAGAACTACATTTATTCCTTCTTCTGGATTTGTAACATAATGCACAATATGTTCAAGCCATCACAAAATGTTCTTTAAAAATATGTACACTGTTTGGCCAGAAGTATGAAACATTCCTCCAAAGTGTTGAGCTCAGCCACACCCACTCCTAACAGCCATATACAATTAAGCGCATAGCCGTGGACAATCTCCTTAGACAAATATTAGCAGAAGAACAAGTCGTACTGAGGAGCTCATTGACTTTAAACATGATGCTGTCTTTGGATACCCTGCTAGGTCTGCCCCCAGTCAACTGTAAAGTAGTATTATAATGAATTGGAAGCGTCTAGGAGCAAAGCAGCTCAGTCTTGAAGAGGTCGACCACACAGACTAGGCCAGAGAGTGCCATTCCTTTCTTGCATCAGTTCCAAAATGCCATGCGGAGGCTAACTCCTTTTTAATGCCTCTTGGAAGTTCATATGAGTGTGATGTCAGGTTACCATATTGTGTATATGTATGATCTAGTGTAACACAACTTCCTTGTTTTCTGCAATTTTAATGATCTGAATTTACAACTGGGCAGCATGTGGTACTATTTAGCTGCTGTCAGGGTTGAGTGATACTAAACTGATACATAGTATTACAAAGATACAAAGGACTTATAGAATGATCCCTCTTTACCTACAGGCAGTGTCCATAGCAGACAAAGAGGTGTTTGCTTTCCGCATGGTGAACCACGTGGACGCCACAGAGGGAGATGCCTACATGGACATGCAGATAGTTGACACCAGCATCAGTCTTACTGTGGGCTGTATTCAGGTCATCTTCGTGAACAAGTTTGTCTCATCAGTGTTGGTGAGTGTGTTTAGCTTTCTGGCGTTCTGGTTTATATTGACCTCTGTACATCAAAACCAAAGACTGACTTCACGTTCAAGACTTAGTTTTATTACTTCAAAGTTCACTCAGATCATCATACAAGTTTTATGACAGAAATGGTCGTTAAAAAAATGTACTTGTATGATTTTATGGAACCAGTAGAATTAATTCTGGTCATATCCATTTTAGTCATTTTGATTTTTTTTTTCTTCTAAATTTTGTCATTTGTCCAGGAAAACCCAGCCTTTTGCATATGATTGTGTATTTTTTAAAATTTTACAAGGAATAAAAATATTTGAAATGACATAGCAAACCTTTAAGTAGCAAGCAGGGTGTCAGCATCTTTCATATCTTGCACAGAAGACATCTTTGCGTTCTCTGCATATTTCCATAGGTATTCTGTTTCATGGTTATTATACCTTTGTTGTAAATCTTAAATAATAAATGTTAAGAAAACCACATTTTGGCTTATGTTTACGCTTCAGGAAAGACTTTTATTAAATGTCATTGAGTCATCTCTCTCTCTCTCTCTCTCTCTCTCTCTTTCTCTTTCTCTCTCTCGCTCTCTCTCCCCCTTCCACTCTCTCCCTACTCTGATTTCTCTCCAGGCGTTTATCAATAACTTTCAGGAAGCTAAAGATGCTCTCGCAGAGGTGACTGTACAAGCAGCAGAGAAAGCGGCTACGGGTGTTCTGGAGCTTGCAGAGAAAAGCACACGCATCTCTCTGAAAGTGGGCATCAAGGCGCCCGTCGTTTTCCTCCCACAGTCCTCCGTTTCCACCAACGTCATTGTGGCTGATCTGGGTTTGGTGACAGTTCAGAATCATTTCGAAATCGTCCCCTCTCCATCACACACTAAAATCCCCCCCATCCTGGACATCATGAGTGTGGCGCTGAGCGATCTGAAGATGTACAGGTGGGGAAGAAGGACATTGATATATTGACTGTGGTTTATGCATATATGTATCTTAAGGGTTGTCTGTGCCATAACACAACATTTAGAGTGTCCAGTTAATTCTCTGGTCAAATTACCTTTACTGAAAATGGGAGTAATGTGTGTCTGTCTTTGTGTCTGTAGAACCACATTTAGGGATGGACAGTTTCAGAGTGAGATTCAGTTGCTAAAGCCTGTCAACATGGACCTGTCAATCAAGCGCAATCTCTCTGCCTCCTGGTACCACAGCATCCCAGACATTCAGATCAATGCACATCTCAAACCCATGAGCGTAAGTCTGAAAGACAAGCGGGTTTTGCTGTTTGTTTGTTTGACTCCTTTTGTTGAGTGTATAGCAGGACTGCAACTTTCGAACTTTCGCTGCAGACTTACTTTTCAGTTAAGTAGTAATTAAGCTGTTATGTTACTGTGTCTGTTTACTTTACATAATGTGACATTACTAGATTATCTATGCATTATCTAAGTGGGCTTATGCTTGTGCATGTGAAAACACCATATTTCAATAGAATACAAAATCTCCAGCCACTGCAAAGCTTTGTTAAATTCCACCATCAGGAAATGATTGATAGATTTAACATAAAAATAAAAATAATAATAGGTGTAAATTTTCAAGGTGCTATATTAGGTTTTGCTTAGCCAGACTGGTTATTGGCTGATAACTAAAGTAAATCACAGGCTATCATGAGCAGAGGTTAGGAAATGATTAAACAAAAACAAGACACACATAATATTACTACAATATTGATTATTGACAACATTGATAATATTACTACCTTTAATATTGAAATTATTTTTTCCAATACGAATGTTTTTTAGAGCTTATAAATGTTAAATGCCCAGATAAGCAGCTTGTTAAATCTTCCTTTTTCACAAACGAGTAAAACCTTTGCACTCAGTGCTCAAACAAAAGGTAAATACAAAATAAATTAAAGAAATCAAACAAATTAATGAATTAATTCAAACAAAAAAAACCTTCTCATTAACTTCTCATTACTTCAGTTACTGTAAGTTTACTTGTTTCCCATCAAACTTTGTTGCCCAACATTACATTTACTCCCACTTATATTACATAATCCACCTTACACTTGGCTAATGCCCAGTGCAGTCTGAATGAGTCTACACAGCTGTCCTGTTATTTATTATTTATATGTGATAATAAATGACACTGGAATATGCTAGCCAACTGTCGGGAGTGATAAGAAACTTGCTATGATGGTATATGGGGTTAAAGCCAATGTAGTCACCCTGAATTGTTAGCTTAGTGTTTATCGTGCCAAACTATTATGGATGGCTTGATAACTGTTTCACCAAAGGGGTAAAATGACTCTTCAGTTTTTCTGAATGTTGCTGTTACTGTATGTGTTAGAATTTGTAACTGTATGTCTGTGTCCTTCAGCTGATCCTGAGTCAGGTGGACATGATTGTGGTTTTGAGGACACTGAGTGAGAACCTATCTGAGACGTCTGATGCTGTCCCTCCCCCAAAGGGCTCCGATAAAGCAGAAACTGCTTCTACCAAGGGCTCACAGGGATCCGGAGGTACATGCGCACAAGCATACTGACCTGCAAGTGATGCCAGTTCAGTGTTCTCGTGCTTACAACCTTGTCCTGCGGTGACACTTTATTTGGATAGGCTATTGTAGATGCTTTGTAGAGAATAACTTTGCATTAAATTTGCCTTCATCTAATTATCTATTAAATTCACCTAAAATTTCCCTAAGCCGAAGCCACTGACTTTATGCAAGATAGTTTGTTAGTAATTTAAAGATATTTAGATCATAAACTGGCAGTTGTCTAAAGAAATGAGACCTTTCTTTCTGATGGTTACCTGCTTTTGTGGATATGTGTGTTGTTTCTGAAATAATATATACCCCAAAGGTTATAAGAACATGATGGAATTAGGTTTGCGTTGGCATTATGTGATCAGCAGGGACAACGGTGGTGACAGCAGCAGTGGTGGAGGGTCAGAAGGTAGCCAAACTAAAGAGCACACTGAAACTCCACTTTAAGTTCGACTCCATGACGCTGGTCCTGTACAGCTCAAGTGTCAGTGAGGTAATATACTAACCCCCCGAATGCCCGAATATGTGTGTGTTTGTGTTTGATGGCAGCTAGACTGTAATAATTACATTTGCTTTGGTTTAATGTATTTGTGTGTCATTAGGCTCCTCTGCTGGACTCTCGTGATGAGCAGTTGAAGCTGGCTGAATTCATGCTAGGCACAATCTCCACTGCAGTGCACATGTTCTCAGATGGATCCATGAAGGCTTCTGTTAAACTGGCCGAATGCCTTTTAGATGACAAAAGAAAGAGAGTCAAAATGATCACGTCCAGGTGAGAGTGTAAAATCAGCATTAACAAACACACAAACCGGAGGCGTTCGAAAGCCATTATATCAAAGGATCACTATCGGAACAAAACCTCCCAAATGGTACATGCACAAGAAAAGAGGGAAATCTTTATGAACTTGTAATGGAAGTTAATGTAATGAGATTTTTTGGAGGGTAAGGGTAAATGTACGTTTCAAATTATGTCAGACAAACAGCAAAAATGGTGATACCTGGTTTTTGCTTGACATGCTTGACTAATTTCTTTATTTTAAAGAGGAATTCTACCCGTTTTTGTATCTGGATGTCTGCTGTGTGAGATGTAAACTAAATAATTCTGAGTGGTTTGAAATGTACAGACTCTTTACAGTGGACCCAGAACTCATGGTGCCTAGCGGTGATCATAAAACATACAACAAAAATATTGTCATTTATCTGTAGAGTTTCACACCAAACCGCACCAAACATCAATTATTATAATTAAGTCTTTATTATTTGCAATTATTATTTAAATTATTTAAATATGCAGAACATTAAAATTACTTTTAATTAAAAGGAAATTACTCTCAAAAGTATTTTTGTTCTGCATTCCACTTTAGGTTTGTTCCTAACTCCTGTGGAAAGTGGATTAGCAGTTTTCTTTCAAATGAAATGTTTGTGCATAGATGTGCTGGAGCGAAACTGCATCTGCACTGTGTATATACTGCTTTGTTGATAACGATACTTGTGAGGAGGGAAAATCCCATCCTCCTTTAATGTTTTGCGGTAACAACAGAGAACCATATTGCCCCAGCACTCCTGTAGTGTATATACTGTAGTGTAAGTAAATAAATAACTGTATCATATCTATGTTGACTAATTGTGACCACCTTAATATCGGCTGGATCTTAATCAGTGCCAGACTAACTTCCCTACTTGCCTTTGTGTTTGCATGAGTCAGGATGATGGCGATGCGGAAGGGTGCTGAGCAGAATGTGATGGTGGATGTGAATTATCGCCAAGGCCGGGACGGCACCACCCTGGAGACGGTGGTCCAGGATCTCTACCTCTGTGCTAGCATGGAGTTCCTGCTCACTGTGGCAGACATCTTTCTTAAAGCTATGGCTCAGGGCTTCTCCAGCCCACCCAAGAGCAGCAAACAGGCCTCCACCTCCACCAAAGATGCAGGTATTATGAACTGTGATCGTTACTTTGAGATGGGACAGGTTATTGGAATATACAGACACCTGAAGTTATTTTAGCATTTGTTGATTTAATTGAGTATTCAAATAAGGCACATGTAATTTGGAATGTAAAGAAGATGGAGTGCATCAGCCAGAGAGCGCACCAGAGAGTTCAGGCAGGCTAGTAGCTCCAAAAACTCTATCACAAAAGTTCCATTCCCTGTTTGCCTGCCTCACTGCTGCTTTATCTGATAGAACTAGTCCATCATTTGATTAAATAACTATAAAAAAATAAAAATAAAAAAAAACAATGAGGCTAATAAAACAGTAAAACACTAAACCAACATGCAAGCAGCTGTTAATGCATCGCTGCTGCCTGCTAGATATATTTTGAATTGCAGTAGGAAATGATTTTTTTCGGGCCACCGCTAATATTTATGTATTATTTGTTTAATATCTGGATAATTGAATATTATTAATGGCTGAATATTATTAATGGTTAAAAATTGTTTCTGTGCAACCTAAATTTTCCTTAACTCTTTTAGTAGCTCCTGCTCAGCCTGCAGCGTCAAAAATGGAGATGAACGTTGTAGTGAAGAATCCCGAGATCGTGTTTGTGGCAGATTTGACCCGCGCTGATGCCCCAGCCCTCGTCATGACCACACAGTGCGAGCTGATGATAAAGAGTGATACCAACAGCCAGCAAATGACGGCAGCCATCACTGACCTGAAGGTGGTGGCATGTCCGTTTGTGCGTGAGCAGCAGGATAGCAACGTGACCACGGTCCTGCAGCCCTGCCAGGTTTTCTTCACCAGCAAACAGTCCCCCACACAGCCCCAGACAATAGAGCTCTCCATCAACTCCCTCACCCTGAAGGTATGGCTACTGTTTAAAGCCCCTTTACAAAAACCAGGGCTGAAATATAGACTACAAAAGGCTTCTGTTTTAGCTATGCATAATTTTTATTAGTAACAGTATCTCATACAGCAGCAGAAACCATTTGAGACATGTGTGAGTATATTTAAGTCAAGCTAAGTTAAGAAATAAGCGTCTTTGTATTTGTTAGCTGCATTAGTCTTGTAGTTGCAGGGCAGAACAGTGAAACAAGCAAACGTTAGACACAGAATGTTTATTGACTGCTTCGGTACATTCATCCCACAGACATGAATTGAACATTGAGGGGACCAGTTCTACCAGGTGTGGAAGTATCCTGGTTCTGTCTTCTAATGTTTGAACCCTTATCTTTACATGGGATTTCTAACATACGTAATGTGCAGTATGATCCGACCATGACCATTG
Organism: Prochilodus magdalenae; assembly: GCA_024036415.1. Classification (NCBI taxonomy): domain Eukaryota; kingdom Metazoa; phylum Chordata; class Actinopteri; order Characiformes; family Prochilodontidae; genus Prochilodus; species Prochilodus magdalenae. Next base: position 395,029 of record JAMWET010005308.1, read on the forward strand.
GTGGTAGCTGTGTAAATATGTGGCTAATTAACTTTCCTAGTAGCCATGATGACTTTGATGTTGTGATGTGATTATGGTTGATTGATTACCGCTCGTAAATCGTCCTAATTTGTGTATATTATATAATGTATTAACAGAATTACAGTTCCAGCTCAAAGTGACATGTTCACATTACCATTACATTTTCACACAATAGATGTTATTAAGATTTGACTGAGATGAAACACTATTACAGTAGTACAGTGTTACAGTAATAATTGTCCCATCCACAAATGATGGGAAACACTGAGGATTTCACAAAGCTGGTGAATATTTTATGTAGTGTGTTTATATCAGTATACTGGGGGACATTTTGAGCACATCAGAATATTGGGAGGGATTTGATCATCGCCATGACTACATTTGCAGTAAAGGGAAGGAGATCAATTATTTTTCCCGTCATGGTCTGTAGGCTTTAATCTCGCTCTCTTCACCATTTTCCCTTTTAGGTGTCCCCCATCATAATAAACACAGTCATCACCATCCAATCAGCACTGACTCCTGCTGCTGAGACCCCCGAGGAGCTGGAGAGCCCAATTCCCCCTGACCTGTGGGAGCGTCGGGACTGGAGGGACCTCAAACTTTGGTTTTTAGAGGAGGAAGGAGAAGAGGACTCCCAGTCTGTGGCTCCCCTTATCCCACAGGGCGAATCACTGCAGCTTAAGATTTCCTCCATCTGCTTGACTTTGGAGGCTGGTGTAGGCCATCGCACTGTGCCAATGCTGCTGGCTAAATCCTGCTTTCATGGGAACGTGAAGAACTGGAGCACCCTTATCAACCTACATTGCCACCTCAACATGGAGGTATGTCTGCTGTAGTGAATCCTTGGTCTTGTTTTTTTTTTCCAAACCCATAGACATCTAGACCTTTCTTAGTAGTCCTCAGATTTTAGAAGGCCTGTGTAATTTGGTATGAAGAGAGAAATATATTTAAGATCCTGTCATTTTTAAAAGGTTTACACTGAGCTTATATTTTATCTCATGTAAGCAAAATGGTGACAGCAGAGAGTGTAGGCCTCCAAGTTATGTGGGTCATATAAGTACATATCTCTACAGTGTGTTTTTTTATGTTACACCTAATATTATATATAAGTTTATATTATTTGAATGTGTTTCCTGTAGAAACAACAGCCTGTTTAATTCTACAGGCTAAAATAGGATGAAAAAGGAGAAGGAAAAATTAATTAACCTCACAAACATTAAATAGTTGACCTCCTGCTCAATTTTTAATAAATGAAGTACTTTGCCATATTACCTCTCTGATCAAATATGATTCATAAGATAAGGCATAATGTAACCAAGGACATGAATCTCAAAATGTGAAATCCTTGCATTAGTTGATCTTCTTTTTGAAAGTTTTTCATTAATTATGTCCTCTAATGTGTTTTTTTTAATGTGTTGCAGGTAAATTATTATAATGAAATTATGGGAGTGTGGGAGCCACTTCTGGAGCCGCTTGAAGATGAGGCCAAAGATGGTTTCAGACCTTGGACCCTAGATTTAAAGGTCAGAGGCTTCTTTCCTGCATTTTTCTGCAAGTGTTGCTCCTAAGGCCCATATATTACTTTACAGACCTAATGTTTTTTCCCCTTGCTTAACACAGATGAAGAAGAAGCCTGTACAGCGGTCGGGTATAGCAGATGAGGTGGACTACATTGTGCCTGATTACAAAACAGTCATTGGCATTACTAGCAAAGACCAGCTCAACATCACTCTCTCCAAGTGTGGACTGAACATGCTCAGTAACTTAGGAACGGTAAGAGGACTTTATGCCTTCTTTCATTTCAGTAGTGTAAATGTGAGGTCATTACACAACAGCTCTTCTCTTCCTGGAAAGTCAGTTGGGGAGTTAATGTTAAAGCACTCGAGTAAGCCTCATTCGAAGTTTATTCTTTCTAGACATTAACATCGCTGGTGTTTTTAATGAGGCATTCCTGGAGGCGAGGGATGAAAAGTTCTGATGGGGTTTTTTTTTCTTGAATGCTTTGCAGGCATTTGCAGAGGCAGCCAAGCAGACAGCAGACTCTTTCCAGACAGACCAGACTCCGTTCGTGGTGAAGAACCGGTTGGGTCTGGCGGTGTCTGTGCGGCACAGTGAGGTGTTCAAGCCTATTGGGACGCACTCTAAAGGCCGGGTGGTGGAGCTCCAGGACGGAGAGAGTCTGAACATGGACTACACTCTCACAACTGCTGATGCAGATCAGTTCTCTGCAATGACTAGCCTTAGCAGCAAGAACTACATCCAGCCAAGTAAGACAGGTGTTTTTTACAGGAACAGAACAAAATGGACAGATGCATATAGCCAAAGGGTCCTGTCTGTTGGCAAGGAACACATTTTCCCTCAGGCCTAAATTTGCCTGTAGCCAAACCGGCTGCAAGGCCTTGAACGTTAAAGTTAGGGTTGCAGTAAAATGCCATGGGAAGTGCTATAAGGTTGTGAAGTTGGGCCATTAAGCAATTGAGATAGCATGTTAGTTTGAGTGCCCAGATACATTGACAAGGACTGGTTAAGTTTGTATTAAGGGGGTGTGGTAAAATCTATTATATAGAGATTTCATGGAATTTGACCTGGAAAGATCCTGACAAATGATGTCCTGAAAAGGGCAGCAACTATTTTAGTGAGATCAATATGATATAATTGTATTTCATTTAGATTTAAATTTACATATAGTAGTTGTTGCTAAGCTGTTGTTCTGAGTGTTCTGTTTATGTGGTTCCAGCTCCAGTGGGCCATACCACAGCCAGTGTCATCCCTCTAATCAAAGTGGGCCGGGGCGTGTACAGCGTTATGCACCTTGATTCTGGGGTCACACGCTTCTTCGTCTGCCAGATTTCCTCCAACGAGGGCAGCAAGTTTGTCAAGATCCGGTCACCTTTCCAGGTATCTGTTCTTTCAAAATGTGTCAATGAGTCAATTTTAAGACACTCAGTTGCAGATAACGTCACTGTAGCATACAGATATACTTGACTGATACGATCTTTTTTGCTGTCTCCAGATCATTAATCACTTTTCCGTGCCATTCCGAGTATTTGAGGGCACCACCTGTCTGGGGATTTCTCTGCCTAGTGAGGAGTTCTGTGTTCCTTTGGGCTCCTACAAGTCAGTAACAGCTGAATCACCTAAATCCAACGAATATTATTTTACGCGCTCACAAGCACTTCCTCTCTTAATTTATGTAGGATATGATTAGAACACTGAAACAAATAAAAGGCTGGTCAGGTACATTTACAGCTAAACGACCTGTGTTTCCCTCTAGAGCAAGGCTGAGTCTGCAGCCAGTAACCGAAGGAGACGAGCAGTATGAGCGCTCGGAAAGCTTCAACTATGACGAGGTTAGTCAGAAGCCGGACGAGTGCATGGAGAAAACTTGTCACCACCACAGCAACAAAGATCATGTGTTCAAGGTGAACATGGTACCTGTTCGGGACACAGTGACATCCCACAGCTCACCAGAAGAGTTTGACAAGCCATACATGCTTCATTTGTGGCCAACAGTGTTGCTTCGGAACCTTCTGCCCTACCCCATCACCTACAGCTTACCGGTACAGTATATAATACCATATTCTGTGTTGTCCTAATGGTCATTACACCTGGTTATTGGTTTGCAATGATTTACTTCACATTTTCTTGATAATGCTTTATATTGACCATATTTCCCCGAATTTCGGACACCTTGTTTAGTTAATAATGCCATCTCGGATGCTTCTGGAGTCGCCGTTAAACCCTGTGTTGAGCTCAGCAATTAAATAGACGTTGTGTTTTGGAACTTGCCATAATGAAGCGTGTTCTCTGTAGAGTATATGCTAACCTCTTTTCTGAGGGGGTTTTTACATATAGCTTGTTTTGAAGGATCCAATCTGAGTTTTCTTTAAGTGAACCTAAACTTTAAATAACCTCAGCTCTTTTTGTGTTTACAATGTAAGCATGCTATAACTCATGCTTACTCAAGGACCCTTCTGGTTCTTTTTACCCCGATGAGATCTCAAACCCCTTTTAAACCACTCACAGTGAATGCACTGGCAAAGTGGACAGGTCTCCTACTGCCGCACTGATATGATTGGCTGAAGTTATTTTTGTTTTTGCTCATCAAATCCACGTATGCAATGAAAATAATGGATTTGAAAGAGAAGCGGTGAATCTACATTCTTTCAGAGTTCACGTTAAAGGTTTTGAGTGTTGCACACACAGGCTCTCACACCTCATCCCTTCATTATTTCAGCATATGCCATCACATGCAGGTTTATCCTGTAGCACGTTATCTGATCTGTAGCGGTATGTTTTTACCCACTTAAGTTCTGGAAGAATGTCTTTGTCTATATGTACGGATAACATCAATCTTAATGAGACTGCAGAATGAACTGAACGCGAGATCTGATCTGAGTTCAATAAATTTTTTTGTGAGGGCCAATATAAGGTGGTGGTTGAGTTTGTTTGGTGTGTTTACAAAACCAGGACTCAGCGGCCCAACTCCGCTTCAGAAGGGTTGAAGGGTCTAAAATAGATTAAATGTATTAAATGTAATAAATGTAAATGTTTGTGTATCTAGCACAAGCAGATACGTAAATGAGTGACACAATGAACGACTTACAGCCAGACCAAGTTAGCATGATTGCACAGTGCTAACAGTCTGCATACTTTTTATTCAAAGGTCAGTGGAAGCTCTGACCCCACCCTGCTGAAGGAAGGCCATTCATCACAGCTCCACACGGCCATAATGGACCGCTCCAGTCTGGAGCTGAAGCTGCTAGGCTACCTGGATCATGACTGGACGGCCCACTATCATCTCCGCAATGACCACGATGAGATCAACTTCATCACGTTCCGCTCGCTGAAGTTGGATGAGGAAGATGGAGAGGACTCGAAGCTGGAGCTTGATATTGCTGTTCACGTCAAGAAGGAAGTTGGACAGGCAGTGGTAGCCATTCACTCTCCTTACTGGATGGTGAATAAGACGGGCAGGCTGCTGCAGTACAAGGCCGACGACATCCACCGCAAACATCCTAAAGACAACGACTTGCCTCTCCTCTTCTCTTTTAAACCTCGCAACTTCCTGCAGAATAACAAGGTTTGGGGCTGCTCGGTAATGCAACAGCGCAGGCAACAGTAGCAGCCAGGTCTGTTTCATGTCTTTCTCTCGCTTCCGTTGTAGGTCCGCTTGATGATTTCAGACAGTGAGTTGTCAGATGATTTCTCCATAGACACAGTGGGAAGCTATGGTGATATCAAATGTAAAGGAAGGGCCAAAGATTACATGGTAAGCCCACCATCATCATCCTCATCATTAATAGCACTTTATAGCTCATTTAGGTAGCATATAAATCTCTGGGAGCTGCACACAAGAAAACTGGCAAAGCATTCAAAAGCGGCAGCATTACAGTTTATGAAGGGAAAGCGTTATTAAACAGCAAATATAAACTAGTAACAGTAAAATGAATCATTGCTGTTATTATTTTTGTAGTCATTATTGATGTAATTTATTCATTAATTAGTAGTCGTAGTAAGGTTTGTATGATAACACATGATACAATAGTATTTTAACTATTTAACTGGTGGAGTGTCTGGTTGTCTTGACGTGTTGCGGTTCCTTTTAGGTGGGAGTAAAGATCGACGCCAGCAGTTTCAGCCTGACACGGCTGGTGACGTTCCTGCCATTCTACATGCTTGTGAACAGAACCAAGCACGTGATCCGAGTCTGCGAGGAGGGACAGGACGAGTGGACTGAGGCAAAACCTGGACAGGTCAGCTAACTAAGCACATGCTGATTTAATCGTCTGTTTAATGAATTATTAAGACAGTCACCGAAACAAATCAAATCATTGTAAAACACTTTCTCTGCCTCACAGGCTGCAATTCCATTCTGGCCGGAGAGAGATTCGAAGAAGCTCAAGGTCAAGGTGGATGGCTGTCAGACATCTGCCCAGGCCTTCAACTTCCACCAACCTGAGAACTGTCTTTTGCTGCATCTTGACAATGCTGTGAGTTCCCTCAGTGATAGTCTCTGTAACACGCTCTTAAGATATACTGTACTCTGGAACAGTATGGAACATGCAAATGAAAAAATTCACTGTTTCTTACTTTGACCTTTTCCTACTTTGCAGACAGTATGAACCCAAGATATTCATGTTCTTTCTGGTCAGCTTCATTTCATTCCTTCACTTCAGGCCTGAAACACATTCCTAAAAAGTTAGCGCTTGCTTTTGTTTCCACAAGACGTTTTGGTACAGAGGTTGCCAGGGGATGAAGTGTTTCAGGTTTTATTCTGTCCCATTCTTTCTGCGGCAGTACGGGGTTATCATTGTCACATTTTTTTCGTTTCAGTATTCTCCCAACATTCTCTATATGAGACACATCAGGACTGCAGGCAGGCCAGTTCAGTACATGTACCCCCTTCTTCCACAGCCATGTCATTTTAATATGTGTGCATGTGGTTTTTCATTGTTAGTTTTTCATTTTCATTGGAAAAAAAAATAAATGGACGTTCCAAAAGATCCATGTTTTTGAAGGCAGAGTGTGTTGCTCTAAGACATCAGTGTACTTTTCTGCTTTAACGCAACATTACAGAAGTGTACCATGAATGACTCTGGCTTTTGGACTTTTGATGATATCAGTTTGGCTGGTCCTTTTCATCTTTGCTCTGGAGCACAATGACATCCATGTCTTCCAAAAAGATCTGGAATGCTGATTCACCTGACCACGATACATGTTTCCACCATGTGATGGTGCATCCCAGATGCCTCAGAGCCCAGAGAAGCTGACGCTGCATCTGGACATAGTTGACATAAGGCTTCTGTTTTACACAGTAACGTTTTAGTGCCGTTTGTGAATATTATTTGGGATTGTAGTGCTTGTTATCCCTTGCCCCTTTGGTTATTGTCAGCTAACACAGAAAGACAGTTCTTGATGCTGTGTCGTCTGGAGATCACAGGTGTTCAGATTAAGGTGGTTCTTTGAATCGTTTAATGACATTATGTTCCGCAAATCCTTTCCATTCTTTCTTTTGAGAGGTGTAGTTTTTAAACACACCAGTGTTTTTATGCATTTGCCGACAAACTGGCGATCCTGTGCCCATCTTTGCATTTGTACCAAATCATGATTACTTTACTGCTAGCCCTAAAGCCTCTGTCTCTACTTTTTGGGAATGTGTTGCTGACGTGAAATGCAGGAATAGATGTATTTTAACAAAATGAAAAAGTTGACTATAGAAAACATTAAGTACTTGGGTTCATACTGTGAAATAAAGTCACTGTAAACGTAGAAAATACTGCATTTTCCAAACTGTCCCAACTTTTTCGGATTTGGAGAAACCAGCTTGAAATGTTTGTCCAAGCCGACCAGGCTTTGCGTCTTCCTAGCTGATACTGGTAGCGTGAACAGCTTGTACTGTTTACCAAATTCCTGCAGCATCTGCCGGGCGTAGGCGAAAGCTTGAGTGTAAGAGATGTCCGCATGAGGTGCATATCAGATGTAAACCAACATGTCGCACCATCTTTGCTGAACTCTGAAAGACACTGTTTCGTTTGGGAAGGAGAGCTTCATTGACAAATGACTAAATTACTCTGGCAGAGAATTTTAACAAGTGCTGTCATTAGAAAACCTTGATTGTTTTCTTCAGCACTTAGGTCAGTTTCAGACAGAATGTAGTTGGACTTGGATCAGTTTCAGACACAGTATTGCAGTTGTTTTGTGGGGAGGGTCGAGCTCAGCTAGACAGAAAGATCAGACACATTTCAGGTCTGATTTAAACCAGAACCACCCTACTGAAACGAAACTGAATACAAATGAAAACTCCAGTGGGTCCATGTCACCCCGTTTCTTACTGTAAGAGAGACTGTTAAGAGAATTTAAAACTTGCGTCAATGTGATCCGCTGTTTCTGCATGTTTGTGATTGTGCCTCTAGCTGGGCGGCATCATCGTTGACGTGAACCTGACAGAACATTCGGCTGTGATCCGGTTCTCTGATTACCACGATGGCGCTGCTCCCTTTCTTCTTATCAACCACACAAAGGACAAAACCCTGGAGTTCCACCAGAGGTGAGGAATATCTTAACCTAGATTCAAAAGAGTTTCAAACTTTCTCAAAACTGTGGGACGGAGATCTACAGGAGCAGCTAGCTCTATCAGCACCAAAACCTGTTCGTTTAAAACGTGACCTTCCCACATGTTTGTTTGATGTGCCTGTGTGTGACTCCCTTTTATTGTGTTCTTTATCATCTGCTTGCAGTTACGCTGTAAAGATCAGAGAGGACTCAGTAAGAAAGCCAACAGACAGAATAGAACTTCATTTTAAACATAACTGCAAACAGACGAGAACAGACAAACCTGCTTTATCGTTTTTGTTCACCCTGCTGTACGCTTTAGTTTGTTATCCTTTGTCATGGGTTGTTTAGCCTGGGTTGTGTTGTGCTGTTGTTTAGTCTTGTTTTTGCCTGTCGGTTGTGTATTGTGTTTGTGTTGACACCCTCTGTTGTTGTTTTTTGTTTGTTTGTATCCCTCCCTTGCTGAAAATCTGTTTAGCCACAAGGAACGTAGAAACTCTACTTGGGTTCCAGAAGAGTTACTGGACCTCTCCTTATCATTGGGGGAGGAAAGAGAGTCCCTCTGGTACACACATTCATACACACTCACCTCACACAGGCCCACAGTAAGAGAGCCGGGAAGGTAAAATCCTAAACACAGCATTAACTGTGCTACTGTGTTTATGGAGCTGAAATGGCATCCTCCTGTCTGCTGAGGAGAACCTTCTTCCGTTCACCTTGCCTCTGTTTTAGAACATTTACCAAACTGCTCCTTCTGTTTCAGCTCAGTGCACCTAAGGCTGCACTATGTGATCTTAGGACTCGCTAGGGTTAATATTAGCTATTGGCTGTGCTCCTTCATAATAACTATGGGCTGATTCCCTACATGCAGATTAAAGTACTGTACAGACAGAATGAGTTAGTAGGGGAAATGGAACAAGTAGCTACAAAAACACCATCTAATACTGATCTCATTCTGTAGAAGTAACCCTCAGATTTTATTAGTTTTTGTTGCCTCTTCAATCGGTATCTCTCTCTCTCTGTCTCTGTCTCTCTCTCTGTCTCTCTCTCTCTGTCTCTCTCTCTGTCTGTCTCTGTCTCTGTCTCTCTCTCTCTCTGTCTCTCTCTCTCTCTGTCTCTGTCTCTCTCTGTCTCTCTCTCTGTCTCTCTCTCTCTGTCTCTCTCAGTGTCTCTCCCTCTCTGTCTCTCTGTGTCTCTCTCTCTGTCTCTCTCAGTCTCTCTCTCTGTCTCTGTCTCTCTCTCTGTCTCTCTCTCTCTCTCTCTCTCTCTCTCTCTCTCTCTCTCTCTCTCTCTCTCTCTCTCTCTCTCTCTCTCTCTCATCTATAGAGCGAGCAGTAGCAAGCTGAATGTCTGATTTAGCTCTAATAGATCACTCCAGCTTTAGACACAGTGGGAAACGTTTATGATTGTCACATTTTCTGTAGGACTGACTTAAACCATATGATCATGATGGGACAGTGGTTTCCAACAATCTTAACAGCCATAGAATATATTAAATGTTATTTAGTTGTGAGCAGCTGAACCAGTTGCATAAAGAACTTTTCCTTCATACATATAACGCCACTTCCTTTATACCCAGGTCTAGCCTGTTACCCTGAGCGAATCGGTCATGAATGTCATATGTCATTACCTCCACATGTTGAACTAATTCTGTCTGAATAGCACTTTAGTCTAATCTTACTCTCCGAAAATAAAACACTGAATAGTCAGTTTTCCTTGGCAGTTGCCGTGTAGTCCAGGACCAATCTTGATCCTTAACTGTACAACCAGGCCCGTGTACATTATTATAAGGTCTCAGTTACATTCTAACATTATAGAATGCTCCCAATACAACACCGCATTATTTCTATTTCTGAAATGGCTTGGAGTAGTTTTCGGTCTTTTAACTTTCCTGTTTTTGCTTCTTCTTTAGTTTGCCTCACCTTTGGAGCTTTTTAGATTAGTAGCTGTGGAAAAAAAGCCTTCTTTGTTCATGATGGTGCATGCATTTCCTTCTTTCCTCTCGCTGACCTTCTGAATTCTTCACATTCAGAAATGTGGATGGTTGACTCTTCTGTTTCTTGACTTCTAGTGTCTCGGGATACCCTGCTGTCCTCTGTCGGACTTGTTTCTGTGCCAGATGCTTTTTTTCCCAGGGGCTGCATAGTGAAATAGTATTTCTGCTGTATCAATTAACTTTCAAGGTGCAAGCAAACTTTACAGAGCTCCAGGGAATGCTCTCACTCTCCAGGCTGGTTTGTGGGTGGAGGCGTGACTGCAGTGTGAAGTGTTTAATTGGGGATTATTTCACTGTGCTAGCTCGCAAAAGCAGGAGAAAGAGGAGCTGGGTCCAGGACAGGCAGTATACTACACATGGGCTGAACCCACAGGGTCTCGCGTCCTGTGTTGGAGCTGGGGGTCCTACAGTGGCGAGCTGAAGAACGAGGAGGTGAGCTACAAAGAGATGAAACTCAAAACTCAAAAACCAGTAGTTTTATTTCAGATGGCAGACTGTTAAATTAGAGGACATCAAGTCTGTCCATGTACATTAATCCTTTTTGTTTAAGTTTATGTTAGTTTTAAGCAGCTCTGTCAGTTCATCTTTTCAGGTCAGGATTACCTGTGTAGTTGTAGCTGACCGGAGACATTTTCAAAATAAGAATGAAATTTTCTGTAGTAAATGCAATATGGGGTGTGGAATTTATTTGCACACGGGATCCAACTGGAAATGAGCCTTTGGGTTCGTACAGTTTAACCTTAAAGCAGTGTTTCCCAATCCAGTCCTCAAGGCCCAGTCTCGGGGAGGAGGGGCTAAGAACCAATCTTAAACATGGCCTTAAATGTAATCCCTTAAAAATTTTTATGACTTTTTAGGACCAGCTGAAGGACATGGGCGACGAAGGGAAGCTGTTTGTCATCTCGTTTTACGAGGGCCTCCAGCGAGTGGCGCTGTTCACCACAGAGCGACGCATATACAAACTGCTATGTGAGAGCGAGAGGGTGGAACTAGCCGAACAGGAAATCAGCCTTGCACTGCAGGATGTCGGCATTTCACTGGTCAACAACAGCACCAGCAATGAAGTGGCCTACATTGGCGTTACCAGGTAAAGCCCAGTAGACTGTATAGGTGACACATTCATAAGGCAGTATGCTAAATGATCATTTTACCTGTATTATCTGAACTATAGCACATGGGACCAAGAATTTAATGTCCTAGAGAACCGAAGAATGTCTCGTGGGCACACAACATGCATGTCCTTTAAATTGTTTGCCCATGACCAGTAAATGCCCGAGATATTTAGGCAACATTCTCCTTTCTCTGTTACCTTGGCAATCCTTATATTGGGTATGTGAATAAGACTGATATGGGGTGTCCTGCCCATCCAACTTTAACAAACTTCAACCCCTCACAGTGTCTTTGTGACTCAGAAATAAGTGAAGCGAGTCAGCTACCAACTAAGCAAAAACTAGCCTAGCAAGTATTACTAGCTAATTAGCCGGTCACATTGGCATGTCCAGGACGCACATCTGCCACTAAAGTGAATAAGAAATGTTTAAGATGTCCGCATGAAAAAAGGCTGAGGTTTCTGGTCACCCACGGTGACAGGAAGGCCTATAACACCACCTGTATATGTAGAGTGTATTTCACTCTCAACACTTAGCTCGTACTATTGTTCTGCTATCTCGGTATGCTTGTTTAACAAGCACTCAGTTTCAGGATCATACACCACAGAATCATACTCTTTATAGTCTACTTGTATATAGTTTTACATTGGGACGTGTATATTTGAAGGAGGATTTGTTTTGTTTGCTCAATTTCTTTCACAGCTCTGATGTAGTGTGGGAGATCAAACCAAAGAAGAAGAGACGCTGGAAAGTTCTGAGTGGAAAAGAGGCTGAGCTGTTGGAGCAACACTACAAGAGCTATACAGAGAGCAGCCCAGTGGATCACGGCCTCATAGACCTTGAGAACGGCTACCAGGTTAGAAATAATACTGGAATATGGTCACCGGAAAGTCCTTGTGGTTGGTTAGCTCAGTCGCACATTGTAAATATGGAGGAAATCTTTTTTGCATATGTTTATATAAGTCTTATTATATGTATAGTGTATTGTTTTTGGCTTGGGAGGGGGGGTAGGTTGATGATTTGCAGAAGATGGGTACCATTGTATGTTTAAAACCACTGTTTAGATGCCTCTTTCATGCTGGCTAATTATTTGGAAATAGTAGTAAAAGAAAACCTAGAGGAAGTAGAAGTAGCAGTTAAAGAAGAAAGCTTAAGTGCTTAATAGTAAATTAGTCTAGAGCTTTCCAGCAGGAAACACTGGAGGTGCGTTAGATATTGGAAAATAGTCTCACTGCTAAGTATGGTGCTTCCTCTACGTGTGATCTGGGCTTTTCCATCTGTGATTTTCCACCTGTGATCTGTGAATTTCCACCAAATCCCTGGGAACCTTGTTAGGATTAAAAACAGCAGCATCATGAACTCATGGGGACCCCAAATGAAAATCTGGCTCATCTGCCAAGACACTAAACTGGGTAATGTTCGAATCTTCCAGCAAGACAACAATCTAAAATTGTGTCCAAATCCACACAAATATGGTTTAGTGCCCACAGAATCAAGCTTTTGACATGCCCTTCCTAGTCCACTGACCTAAACCTCACTGAGCAGCTGTGGGGTGAGCTGCAGAGAAGAGTCCGAAGAGAAGATGAAGGACTCCGGAGGAGGTTTTTAGGTTGACCAGTTATCTCAGATTTCTTTGCTGTTTTTGCCCATCTAATCCAGTGTGATCGAAGAAGGCTCTTTATTCTGATACTGGCAAAGGGAGGAGCCCTAATGACATGTTATAACCTGTAATAAATGTTTTGAGTAGGGTTAGTATTTTTTAGACATCTAATCATTTGTTAGGCTGCTGCCTTGTATTCAGTGTGATTGAATTCTCACTTCTCGAACTCTCTTTCTCTCTTCCCCTCTCTCTACCTCCGTCTCTCTTAGGTATCTTTCACTCCTAATGGTATGGACATGAGGATGCTACAGCCCTATGACGCGCCTCTCCGAAGAAACTTCCTGCCAGCTCTGAAGGTGGAATACAGCGTTTCAGCCCGGCAGAAAGCATACCGTGTGCAGATCAATAGGGTTCAGGTTTGTCTTCGACCCGCCCACTCAGCCCCCTTATCCCTTATACATACACGCGCTTACAGCTGAACATCGGATTTCCCCATCATTTGCAAACTAAAGAGCTTCTCTTCTATCCACAGATCCAAAACCAATTGCCTGGAGCCATCTTTCCCTTCGTATTCTACCCTGTAAAACCTCCCAAATCTGTCAGAATGGACTCAGGTCAGAAAACGTGGGCCTTTAGGCTGGACTCTTCATAGATACAAGACTATTACATCACTATATATAATGAAGAATAACATTTCTTTTTTCCTTCTGAAGAACCCAAACCATTCACTGATGTGAGCATCATCACAAGAGCAGCAGGTCACTCGGATATCCTTCGCATCAAGTACGGTCCCTTTTTCTTTCCACTCCCTGTTTCTAGTAGGTCTTTGAACCCTATAGATACATTTTATGGACAGGGATTAAACCAAGCCCTAGAACACACAGTGTTGTTTGTATATGATGCTACGTTACTACGTTCCTGTGGGATATTAGTTTTATGGCTGTTACTGAATTAAACGTATTAGTTGCTGAATATTAAGTCTTACGATTTATAACGTAATATTGCTGTTTAAGTGGGTTGTTTATTTGTAGTGCATTATATTCTGACTTATCAGGATTTGGAGGTAATGAAGACTTGTCCTTACAGGTATTTTAAAGTGTTGATTCAAGAAATGGACCTGCGGTTGGACCTCGGCTTCCTCTATGCCATTCTGGAGCTGTTTACTGCTGAGAACGCTGGCACAGTCACCTCCGAACAGGAGGTAGCAATAATAATGCAGCACACTCTGAGAGTTGGAATAAAGAATCAGAGATTTGCCCTGTGTTGTTAAGTATGGCACTGTATCAACGAAGGCAGTTTGGACCTTTTTCAAGACACCTTAGTAATAATTTCTGAACCCTGTACAGGAAATAAATGGATATTTTAATAATGAATGTGAGTCACTGCTCAGGGAAACGGGCATCATATTGTCCGTTCTAGCATTCTAATATTTGGTGTTGAGCTTTGAGATGTATGAATGTTAATGGTTGTGGTGTTAACTCTTTTTTGTTGTTTTGTTTCCGTTGCCTGTGTGGTTGAGGTGGAGCTGTTTGAGAAGGATATCGAGTATTTGAAGACTGGGCTGAATAACGTGTCAGCCACAGACACTTCACCCATCAGCCTGTATGAGTACTTCCACATCTCTCCCATCAAGGTCTGTCATGTGTTAATCATTAGTACATACGTGTATCAGATGCCATTTACATAAGTGTGATCTTGAACCCTGTAAGAAGTCAGAGTTCAGTGCTTTCAAGAAATGAACATTCACATCGATGCTCATATTGCCGATACGCCCCCTCACTTGGTCTAGTGTGCTTACATTTGCAGTCTTTGATAGCAGTCCCTGTCAGTGATCAAAACAAGGCTCTTAGATGCATCCTAGGAGTAAAGTGGGTGGGCAGGTTTTTTTTTTTTGTTTTGTGAAGTCGCATATGAAGCCCAGGGGATCCAGGGGAAGTTCTAGAAAGTTCGATTTGAGAAGTTTCCTATAGCTCACCACAACAGTCTAATAAAGGTATTTTTACACATTGGATATCAAAGATCAAAATCCTAAATGTTCTTATACCGTTGGGGATCCCTCAGGCTAAAATGGTCGTCTTCGTCGTATCTTTATACACTCATCATCAACAGCACCCACAGGGAAGTGCCAGATAGATGGACGAATAAAGATTGCTAGGAACAATATATGATGATTCTTGAATCACTCCATGACAGGCTTGCATGACACCACTGCAGTCTTTGGCGACGCTGACGTGGTGTTAGGGGTAGCTTTGTGCATGTGGTCCCGCACTGTGCAGCCGTCTGCCAATGGTGCTGGCACTAACAGGATGACCCATGGAGGGAATCACTCCTCACTGAATGTCCACAGTCGTGGCTGTTGGGTCAGTCAGGTACAGTGATAAGGCCCGTCCTTGCTTAGGTCACATGCACGGCCAAACGTGAAACTTGTATTATTGGCATGTCTCACTATGTCAAAACCTTGACCTGTGTTCACTGTGATCTTAGTGTTTACACAGTAGAATGGACTCCACAAATGTAGTGCAGAAGGGCCTGGGATATGTAGATATCAGAAAAGCTCAGTTTCTCTTCTGTAGTTGGAATTGAAAGTTTATTTATATCCTGAATTGTAAATCAGGACCGTGTCTGTGCCTCCATGTTTTGTCTCGAAGGGTTAATTACATTTAGAGCCCCAGCCAGTGTATCTTCGAGACAGCTGATGTCCGTTTCCTGAATGATTTTTTGTTTTGATCTTGGCGTGCGTGTTGCTTTCCAGCTCCATCTGAGTTTCTCCCTGAGTTCCGGCGGTGAGGACGGGAATAAGACGAAGAGAGAGACAGAGATGATTCCAGTGCAGTCGCTCAACTTGCTGCTGAAGAGTATCGGAGCTACACTCACCGATGTCCAGGATGTCCTATTCAAGTATTCACAATTTCTAATTTTTAATCATCTGCTCTGTTAGTAGCCTGAGCAGCCACCTCCACTCCCATGTACTTTGTGAACAGTCTGGTGAATCCGTTAGTTCTGGCTATGTTTTTAACACATGATAAAATAGATTTTCTGAATGGTCACGTTGCTTTCCAAAATTTGACTGTATTCCTGATGAAGAAGCTACAGTGGCCTGTGAGAGCAGTGAATGTGTTTAGAGCTTCCCTATTTCCCTCACACCGGTCTGCCCTGTTAACCATTTACGAAGACTTCAGACT
Source organism: Prochilodus magdalenae (assembly GCA_024036415.1). Taxonomy (NCBI): domain Eukaryota; kingdom Metazoa; phylum Chordata; class Actinopteri; order Characiformes; family Prochilodontidae; genus Prochilodus; species Prochilodus magdalenae. The sequence continues at coordinate 410,992 of JAMWET010005308.1, forward strand.
GAGACTGTGGTTGAGCTTTTCACACTTGGTCAGCGGCAACCTCACACCAAGAATTTACTCACAGTTCCCTCTTCCTTGATTTCTATTTCCCTTTAGTTCCCTCTAGTGGACGTAAACACTTCAAGGTTAAAACGGTGGCTTTCAAGTCATTTCACTGATACAGTCAATTAAATGTCCTGCATTGACAATAGTTTAAATGTGTGATGTGTGGGTTTTTCCAGGCTAGCCTTCTTTGAGCTGACCTTCCAGTTCCGTACTACCCAGCAGCTGCAGTGGGAGGTCATCCGTCATTACTCCAAACAGGTGAGCCTCCAATCTTCAGCCCCTCAAATTCCCACCATATTTACAACGTAAGTGGAATCAGGTGTTGTTTACATCTTTGTAGTCAGGCTGGGCTGTGTGTTTTTCTTCCAGGCTATTAAACAAATGTATGTGCTGGTGCTGGGTTTGGACGTTCTTGGCAACCCGTTTGGGCTTATCCGGGGTTTGTCTGAAGGAGTGGAGGCCTTCTTTTATGAGCCCTATCAGGTAAGACACTATACTCATTAGGCAAGCCTCATATTTCAGCGTTCATGCATTTCAATGACTACTAACTACCTTCATGGGTTGGTGTTCCTCAGGGAGCTATTCAGGGTCCTGAGGAGTTTATGGAGGGCATGGCTCTTGGTGTAAAGGCTCTGGTTGGGGGTGCTGTAGGTAAGAGGTTGTATTTGTCTCAGAGTTACACAGATACACACACATACTGGGCTAGTCAAAGATTTGGACAGACCTGGCTGAATGTGTGCTTCATTATTTATAAGCCATTTTTAAAAAGGCTTTTGCTTAAAAGCTTAAAACACCAATATAAACATAAAGTTGATGCTGTTTTCGTTTGTCATTGACTAGAACCTCTCCACTTTTTGTCAATCCTCCATTCCCTGCCTCTCAGGTGGTCTAGCAGGAGCAGCATCTCGCATCACGGGCGCGATGGCCAAAGGCGTTGCTGCAATGACGATGGATGAGGAGTATCAGCAGAAGAGGAGAGAGGCCATGAACAAGCAGCCCAGCGGACTGAAAGAGGGCCTGACCAGAGGAGGCAAAGGACTCGTTTCTGTATGTAACAGAAAAGACTAAAACAAAAGACAGAGACACTAAATCTGTTTTCTCTTTAATTAAAGTACATGTTTTTGCCTGTTTGCATCACAAAAAAAAAAGTTTTGTATGAGGGGCCTGAGCTGAAGTCTTTCTGAATGCACCCCATTACCAGAGTAAGCACACTGAGGTCAGTCGTAATCAGGTCAAGCCAATTCCCCAAATATCGGAGTAATTAAATTACAGATTTAAACAGTCATTCGAAGTGGTGTGAGGTAAAATATGCATCACAGAAAAGGGTACATGTTATTGTACACTTTCTCATGTCTAAAACTCAAATATAGACGTTTAATTTACCATCCAAAACCACCAGTGACCCTGCCTGTGTCTTCCGATCACATTAAAATGGAGGAAATCTCTGGAAACTAATTTGGTCTGCAAAGGTTTGGCCCAAACGCAAACTATTTTTGATAAAGCTATCATAAAAACAATGTTGTTCCTGAAAAACTCTGATATTCGGTTGCTGTCTCCACTCCTGTGAATGGTGTCACCATCTTGGTAACTTTCTGCATCAAATCATCCTGAATAACTGATTACATCTCACCTGTGTTATTTTACTGTTGAAATTGCCCATTTTTCTATCCTTTCTGTCTCATTAATGGTCTTATCCCCTTCTCCACACAGGGGTTTGTGAGTGGCATTACAGGCATTGTTACCAAGCCAATCAAAGGTAAGACGTACACAGAAAACACAACTGTACTTCAGTTCAGGAATATGGTATCAGAGGTCTGAGCGTCTCTGAGCTAGGTAGCTGGATTAGCAGGTAAAGAGCAAAGCATAGTTCAGCCTAGTGCGGAATCCTGCTCGGTTGAAGTTTGCCTCGGCTCAGTGACTTTCCACATACACATATTGATGGTGGCCTGTGTTTGCTCATGTGTGTAGGCGCTCAGAAGGAGGGAGCCGCAGGATTCTTTAAAGGTGTTGGAAAAGGACTTGTAGGAGCTGTGACTCGGCCAACAGGGGGCATCATTGACATGGCCAGCAGTACCTTCCAGGGCATTAAGAGGTGTGTTCATTAGTTGGTGCATGACTAATTCTTTTTGTGTACACTCTTTTTAAGTCGCTAGATTAAACATTTATAACATTTTAACGCTCTCAGTTTTTTTTGTTGTTGTTGTTGTTTTGTTTTTTTGGGGGGGTGAAAGACATTTCGACACAGATTGATTATGATCTTTTCATTCAGGGCGGCCGAAACATCACAGGATGTGGAGAGCTTGCGACCGCCACGCTTCATTCATGAGGATGGTGTCATCAGGCCATATAAGGAGAGAGAGGGCATTGGCAGCCAGATGTTACAGGTGATAAATTCATTTCTAACCCCAGATAACCCAGCTAGCCCACACATAGGGTGTCTTCAGTATCTCAGCAATGTCATACAAAAACTCCATACAAAAAATATTAATTTGTTTATGTAGCCGTTCATCTGCTGTTATTTCTAAACTAGCGTTGTAATTTGTGAATTCACCTACTATTAGACTGGCATTCACATGTTCATTTACAGCTTACATTTCCAATAGCACGGGCAGCCATTAATTTAAGAGGTACAAAGCCCCTCAGCAGGCCTGATGATAAATAGAACTTTGTTCTCTGCACTAATGGGGCTCTATTCAGTTCCTCTGAAATGAGCCGGTGTGGCATTTGTCATCCAAAACTTATCCTCCAACATCAGTACTAGCTTTTGTGCAATCAAATCCTATATCCAGTGTAATTTTTCCAGAGGACTCCTTACGAATACTCTTTGAGCAGAAGTCTCCAAACTTCCAGACATACAGTGTTTTCATATACAGCTCTGGAAATAAATAAGAGGCCCCTCCAGCATCTCCACATGTACAGCAGGTTCTCAGTGAGGAACAGAAGGTTGGGTTCTAGCTTTACTGGCAGATACAGTGAGTTTCTGGTTCATAGGAACAAGGTCAGCCAGCAAACACACAGGACAACACAGCTACAGACTAAACCCACTCTGTACTGACCGTGATGAGCGCCTCTTTATTCCAATGTCCCTTACCCACTGTAAGATGACCTCAAGTGACCTACAGAAAGACTGGCGAGTGGTGGCTGGGGTGAAATGCACAGCGAGCATAGTTCTAAAAACAGGCTTCAGGAGGTCATTAGTGATTTTCTATATAAACAGATCTAATACAATATCTGAATATCTGATCTGGAATTTGGGAGACATGCTTCCAGTAGTGTAGAGAATAAAACAGAACTGCTCATATTGGTCAAACACACCCAGAAGCTGTACAACTAGAGACACTGATCATTTTGAGGTGGTCTCTTAAATTTGTCCACAGATGTATATGCAGTGATTTTGAACACGCCCTGTAAAACATCTTTGCAATGTATTTATTTGGAATTGTAGTTCTGGTTAAAATCACCGTTATAAGCAGGTATGTATGTGAATGGTTTGTTTATTATAGTATGATTTTGTTAAGGTTGGTTCATAATTTTGTAATAATTATTGCATGTCTGAAATATTTTTTAAATGTTTTAATGTGTTTTAAAAACTAAAAAAAAAAAAAAAAAAAAACGAAATATAGTGAAACAGTACGTAGAAAAAGATATTCAGTTATAGATAAAGCTGAAATAACAGTGACGTATCTCCTCTCATGGATTAACGTTATTTCTGCAGTTTTGTTCGGAAGGGTTGATGTGTTTCTGGTGTTTTAATTAGCTGTTTAACAGACTGGACTTGTTTAAAGGGACGGTGTGTAAGATTTAGGTAAGATCTGCTTACAGAAGTGGAATATAATAACCAAAACTCTATACATCTTCCACTGATGTACAATACTTCATTATTTAAGAATGAGCCCTCTTCCAAAGGAGGTTGCCATAGAGAGCTGCAATGTTCCTACAGTAGCCCAGAACAGTTCAACCACACACTGGCTGTAGTGAGTGACTGTTGCGCTTCATGTTTTTACACTGAGGCCTCAGCTGGATATTGGTGCCACTATAGCACCTGTTGGAAGCCGTAGAAAGCAGAATGGACTGAAATGCATTACTGTGGCACAGATTTACCTGGTCTGCAGCTTCTTGCAATACGCAACCTCACCAACAGCTTCCACACCACTCCCATGACTGGGATCCCGGACCCAAAATAAGACTAAACCCAGACTAGAATTTCCAGTGATGATTCACAGGTTATTTGAAGACCAGCTCTGACCTGTGTCCAGGAAAGGCAGCCAGTAAGGCAGTAATAGCTAATAGTAAGATAGTGATAGTTAGAATAAATTTGAATGTGTGATAACACAAATAACACTATCTCTGCTAACGTCCATTCACAGGTAGATCAGCCGTTTACATATTAGAGATTGAAGCCCAGTTGAAGGCGTGATTGAAAATGTGTAGGGCAGTGGGAAAGCAAGTTCATCTTCTGACTGTAGCTTCCCTCTCTCCTCTCTTGTCGTGTTTACAGAAAAGAATGGCCCTGAAATCTGAATGGAATAGCATTGACAGTGATGATGATGATGAGAATAAGGACAGCTAGAAAAAAAAGTTGCTCACATTGTCGTCCGAGTTTCTCAGGGGACTCTTTTGAGGTCACTTGTGTGCCAATTAGCCCATGATGAAGGCTGTGTAACTGTAAGACGCCGACAGGATGTTGTCTGCCGTAGACTAGGAGTAATGTGGATGTCTGTGCGTTTCATCGTTTCACAAGTATCTGTTTTATGTTTCATTTTTATGGCATTTTTAACTTGGTTTACTTTTAAGTTTCCTTCTTATTTTCAGTCATACCTCACCCTTTCCTCCTTTTTATTTCCCCTCTTCTAAATAAAGTCATCTCAAAACGCATGTCTCTTCATTTACCCCTCCCTCACCATTGCCATAGTTATTTCACAAACCATCATACACTGTGCTTCTTCTGAAACTGACCTGCTGCTGTACGGGACAGTTTCCTAGCATGTGGGACGAGCGAGAGTTTAGGTAAAATGGTCCTGGGAATGTTTATCCTGTGCATTCCTTTTATGGATGTAGCAATGCTGATATGTTGTATCAGTGTTTATGATGTTAAACGCTCTTATAAACCAGCAATGGAAATGAGTTGTTAACATATATTAATGCAGTCAATCTTTATTTTTGCTGTATCGAACTGAAACTAAAACGAATTGAATAATGAATTTTCTTAATCATCAGTCGCCTAATTCTTTTATATTCTATAATAGTTATTAAATACATACCAGACAGAGTACTACACTACACGCGCATCTATCAAGGCTTTTTTGCGGTTAACAGGTTTGCTTTTGCGGTTTGTGTGACATTAAACTGTTTTCAGTTTCTGGCTATCCATCTATCCCATCATCACCACCATCACCAGCACCATCATCACATCATCGTCTTGTTAAGCCAAGCAGTTATATATTGATATAGGTATAAACTCAGTTTCTTATAGTACTGAAATGGGTTTTGTTCCCGTACTGGACGTCTGAGGTTATGTATTTAAGTTTAACCCATCTCTGTTTCATATTTCAGAAAATTGAAAATGGACGGTTTGCAAAGTACAGATACTTTGCCCATGCCAAGGTGAACGAGTCTGATTTCCTAATGATCACAAAAAGGTACGCGGTTGTGCTGCTTCTCTGCAGCATACAAATATAAAGCTAATCTATTCAGCTCAGTCTAGCAGGTTCAAATATGCCATCCCTCTTCTGTATTTGCAGGGGGATATTCTTTGTTACTAAGGGCACTTTTGGTCAGTTGACCTGCGAGTGGCAGTATCTGTTTGATGAGTTCACCAAAGATCCCATGATTGTAGAAGACAGACGACTGCGCATCGAGGCAAAGGTACTTGGTTTGTCACGAACTTGTCTGTCTTGTGCCTCTGTCAGTCAGAGGTATCACTCAGCAGTGGGTACTGTGGCCCACTGTTTCAACCTCTAACAGAGTTTACAGGTGCTGCTGCTGACTGTGGGAATTGTGATATCTATACTTCAGCAACGTGTAACGCGTAAGGTGATGTAAGAGGATTACTTAGCTCTCTGCTGTGGATGCACTGATAGAACCTTTCCCTTTCTGATCCCTTCTCCATTTATTTTTTTGTTGACAAACTATATATATTTAGTGTTTACTATTATTTAATAACCTCAATTAATTATTTTATACCATGTATTGTGATAATATATATGTGTATATATATTGTATAGATAAACCAGCTCCACAAAAACGGTGCTGTATGTTGTATCACAGGCGTATACATGTGTCTTGATCTCTTGCGCTTATATCCCTGAGCGTTAGACTTTGCTGAAGTTAAAGATATCACAATTCCCACAGTCAGCAGCAGCACCTGTAAACTCTGTTCGAGAATAAAACAGTGGCCCACAAGACCCACCGCTGACTGATAAATCTGACTGACAGAGGACAGACAGGGCCAGCTGACTAGCCCAGCTAGCTGTTTCTATGCTAGCAAAAGGCTAAAGAATAGGCAGACTGGACTAACATTTAACTCTACATACTGACATTACAGATTTAGCCATGAACCGTTTTACTGCTGCTTGTCATCCTACACTGTCGACAGGTTAGGTTCTGTCTACACATTAGAAACTTAGTCCTAGGTATCAGGATCCCCATCACTGATACAGGTACTGCGTTTAAGTGCCAGTACTACTCTCTAAACTGCTACCCATCCTTAATGACATGAACGGATAGAAAACTGTCCATCATTTCAAAGCATCTAATATATGCAGTGTTAACAAAAATGTCCGTTCCAGTTTCCAGTTATCGAGACTGAACGAGTGATGAGCTGTTTAGTTAAATGATTGACACCTTTCAATTACTTCCTCCCACAGGAACGAGTGAAGTCTGTGTTTCATGCCAAAGAGTTCGGAAAGATTATCAACTTTAAGACTCCAGAAATAGCCAAGGTGGGATAAGAGTTCTACTTCATACACACAGTAACTTTCTGGCACCAGTTGTTTTCATTTAACTCCAGCTATGATAAACAATTCTGGCCTCAGAAATACGTGTGTTTTATGTAATGTAATGTACTTAGAGTGTCATTTCCTTGGTTATACTGTATGTACTGCATGTAAAAGGAAAGTGACGTGTTGACACTGTGATTTGGAGTGGGATGGCTGGACAGTGATTTGAGAGGCTGTCTTGAACTTTGTGAGATTGTTAATCCACTCTGACGTTTTATTGCTTTCCACAGTGGGTCCTAGCCAAGCTTCAAGATGCAAGGGAAAGTCTGCCAAAATAGCCCCAGCACGGACGGTAGCCTTAAGAAAACCTGCGGTCACAAATACACACAGACCACCTCTCCTCCCCTTAGTGTGTGCCTTTACTGATATGCAAAACAACACTAAACAGGTTGTGCGTTGGTCACTCAAAAAACTCTGTACCATACGTTATAGTGACTGTTAGAGGTGCATGTCTGCGTGTACTGTTTACATTTCCTTCTTTTTAGTCACTGCAGTCAGTCGAATGCCTTGTTTACATTCAGTTTACGCAAAAACTCTTTTTATTTAAGCTTATCTGACATTTTAGTTGGCTACGCTAACGCTAAGGTCAAACTGGAGACCAGGACATTAATATTCATTAGTGTTTTTCTTTTTTTAAAGGCATCATGGTTAGGAAGGACTGTATTAATGACGATATTAATAATAATCATTTTATGTATCAAGCACATATTAGTTCGTTGCTGGTTATATGGAGTTAAATGGTGGCTTACACGTTTGACATGATCACAGCTGAATAGAAAAGCATTTAGCTCAGTAACGGAGTGTTACATGCACTTAATAATTCGATAATCTGCAGAACATCAAGTTTTATCAGTCCCCCTTTCAACACCTTTACGTGTACTGGTGTAATCAGGTAAAAGGAGAACTCAAATCAGGCAGCCTTCTTTTTCATCAAGCATGCTATTTAGTTTGAATGTAGCTCCAAAAGTGTTGTGTAGCCATCTTACAGGTTCTGTTATAAACGCTGCCTGTTCATTTCCGAGGCCGCAAGAAATCAATGAAGAAAGAAATCTGAGTAAGAGCACACATGAGCTGAGGAATCCAGGTCATGTCCAGCTAAAATCCAAATCTCTTTATCAGATAGCTGGGACTCCATATGATCCAAGAAATAATGATAACTGCGGAAATCTGAATTTTCCAAGTGCTTGTAAACACACTCGTTACCTAAACTCCATATAACATTCCATCCATCCTGTGGTCAAGTAATTATTTATTTATCATACAGTTTCATCAGAGTACTACTTTAAAGGCAACCCTACACAGAGCCGCTCAGATTTTATTTGTGGAGAAGATAAAGATATGTATGTATGTATGTATGTATTTATGTATTAATGGGGAACAGAAGTAAATAACTTGACCAAGAATGTTTGAAAAGAGATGGGCTTGATGATGTTCTCTACGGGGACGTTCCATGAATATTTTTTGTACTTGCTGCTTATGCATGAAAACATTTCTGTTGGCCATTGTGTGTACAGATTTCACTGTTTACAGCTTCTCTACAGCATTGCACTGTAAATATTTAGTGGCTTTGTACTTACTGATTTCTTCTCAGCCTTTCTATGCAGCCTGTACTGATATACTGTACCTTTAACAATGATACGTAAGGGATGAATACGACAAATATGCAATAATAATTATCCTTTCAGTGGAGCTAATGTTGTTTTCTGAAATATTAGTCAGTTATTGCACTGCTAAACCACGGGGTATGATTTCAACGTTTTTCTGTCATTTTTAACTCAGTATGCATATTGAATAAATGTATTTTGATGAACTTTGTTTGATTAGTACAGTAACTGATTCATTGTTGTTTACAGCAGAGGTGACGGTACAGTTCAAGAGCACTAGGTTATTATTTATTGAATCCTGATATATTTTTTTCAGTTTAAATACAGAAAAGTCATTTAAAATCTGCTTACAGGTTGCATTGGCGATACAATATACAGCAAAAAGCAAGTGCTATTTTCTTAAAAGGGACTTATTATGCTGATTTTCAGTGTTAGAACAGATTTACATGCATGTACATTTCATATTGTACATCTGCATTCACTTTCTGTCTGAAACGTCATTAGAGCTTCTGTGTCTTTAAGCTCCACCTCCCAGTGTGCTTTAATTAGTCAGCCCATACACTTTTTTTTTTAATTAGTTAACCTTTGCAAGTTAGAGCAGGATGTTTCAGAGTGGTACGTCTGTCCTAAGCTCTCTGTGAAATGTGGGAGGACATGCCAAGCTTGCTGGTAGGTGGGAAATAAGGATTATATGTTATAACATTGCTTTGTGACAGAGAAAAGAGCTGGACAAACCAACAAGGCGTTTCAGGCAGTTTCTCCCTCTAGCGTGTAACTTTGGGTTTGCAGGCCGTTAACGTGCAGAAAGTTACATAACATAAATGAAAGGAAAAAACAAAAAAGCATAATAGGTCCCCTTTAAAAGAAGGTCATGAATATGTTTTTACATTTTCTAAAAGGCCATTTTTGGTTAATTATCAAAAAAAAAAAAAAAAAAAACAGTTTTCAGTGTTTTATTTTTTCCCCCTCTTGTATATAGTTTAAAGGCATTCAAACTACCCTACCTAGATTATCTTTGGCTCCATTATAAAGCTGAAAAAACTTCCAGTAGTAATTTAAACTCCACTATATGATATTAAAACTAAATATCTAATATAAATAGTAGGCAGGATTCTACATATGCTTGCCATTCAGGTCAAGTGCAACTTGGTTAGGGCACATCAAGAGCATCTTATAACTAAAATTCATTTGTATATTCAGATTACTACAAATGTAAACTTTGCCCTCATGTATCAGTCAGTCACAAAGTGCCAGGGTTGTTTTCTTTTTCTTTTTTTCAGTTTTGATCAACCTTATTACCCTAGCAATTCTTTACAAGTACCGTTTGTGAGGGATGGTGTATTCGTTTCTGAACACATGCCCCCTGCTTTTCCTAATCACCACTACTTCCAGAGACAACAACCAGCAACTATGTCTGAATTTACCTATAGGATCAGAAGAGGACCCAAAACATTTTTGTTCACACCCCAGAATAAGGCCACAGTATGGTGTAAACTCAGATCTTTACCAGGCCTCTTTTGATGTCCAAATCCAGATACGGCCCTGGAATCCTTCCCCTAGATGGTTCTGGAGATTTTAGCCAGCCTTTGAGAGAATGAAAGAAAATGTGGAGACAGCCCTGAATGGTCTGAGGAAGGGATTGAAATAGAGTTCCAGAGTGAAAGTTTTAAAGCTGGTTTAGACTAGATTGAACTCTTTCAAGTTGTGTCTGAGGATGGTGTCCTTCACCGCGGCAAAGACGAAGCGGATGTTCTCCGTGTCAGTAGCGCAGGTGAAGTGGGAATAGATGGTCTTTTCTCTGTCTGGGTTCTGTTCCTGGTACATCTTCAAAATAAATTCCTGTGCAGCTTTGGGGTCATTCTGAGGACCTAGGTACAGATTAAAAAAAGCTGTGTTGACAAATATATTTAATAAAAATGTATTCTTCTCATTTCAGTATGACATACGTTCACACAATCGTAAAATTCTTCGCTTGGTTTCCTTAAACCAAATCAAAACCTCTTCCAGCAGCAGTAAGCATGAGTACAAAGGGCAGGCCTATATGTTTCCTTGAATTCTATAAGTTGTTTTTGGCAGTTGCCAACTATATTTTTTTATTAGTGTATTAGAATTAAGTGTAACTACAAATTGTGTTTTCATTAGTATAGAATGAACCCTTCAACTCTACATAGGGTGAGATCCTATGGAGGCTGCCAGATAGGGCAGCAATTTTGCTATAGTTGCCCAAAATGAACAAATCACACACTGGCTATACAGAGTGAGAGAGGTTTTGTGTTTTTCTGCTATAATGCCATCTTAAATTTGGTGCTACAGCACCTGTAAGAACCTGTTCAAATGTCCTTCCACAGCACATATAGATAATGTATCCCTAATCTTATTAATCAAGCCCTAAGTTCAAGGCTGAAGCTTATTTGCCAGCTTCTTGTTTCTATTTTCTCATTCCACCTTAAATAGTCCAGGCACTATAAAGATTCAGGCACAAAATCATAACATTTAAGGTGTTGCGTGGAAATATGAACAAGAAGCTGGTGAATGGCCTTATCATGATATGCTGACTGCATTGAAAGAATAATTAAGCTGATTTGACAGCCTGGATCATCCTATCAAAGCACTGATATTAAGCCTGAACTGAATTAGTAACCGCTTGAGTCCTACAGTAACTGTCCTGTACTAATTAAATGCACATGCCACGTAGGACCACTCAGAACAACTCAGTGCAGAACAAATATCTAGAACATCAGTGCTGGATAACTATTTTGTGTTGTCATAAACTGAGAACCCAAATCCAATTTCTACAACAGGAAAAAAATAAAAAGCAACAGAGGGTGAATCAGAACAAGTCAAAACACACATGAAATCATGACAGGCTCCAAAGCAACCACAGAAAACCTGATATGGTCACTATAAGCTCTAGGGAGGGGCAGCGGGTGGGGGTTAACAGACTGCATCACACAACCTCACCACTACAGCTTCTTTAAAGATGGCTAGAATGTGTATAACATAGAATCACAGAGACGTTGAAAACTAATTAAGCAAATAATCTCATGTCCAGTGTATAAATCGGAGTCTTTGTGAGTGTCCATGCTCACGCTGCTATTGCTGCAATCATTCAGAACCACCATGATCAGTAATAATATCCGATCTGAACCAGCCAGTTAACTCTTGAACGCTACCTGTAAACTCTGGAAAGTAGTCTGCAAGGTGAGAATAGGTGATTTTCTCTGACAGGATATCTGTCTTATTCAGGAAGAGAATGACAGAGGACTGCTGGAACCATGGGTATGTGATGATGGTCTTAAAAAGAGCTTTGCTCTCTTCCATGCGGTTCTGGGAAACAGTAAATATAACAACACATATGAGTACAGACACCAATAATTAGTTTGTGTTCCATTAGATTAGATCAGGTAACAGTTTGGAGTAGAGCTAATAGTGAACAGATAGGCTGTTGAGCTCACCTCATTGTCACACTCTGCAAGGACTTGGTCGTATTCGCTCAACGCCACCAAGAAAATGATGGAAGTCACGTTCTCAAAGCAGTGGATCCACTTCCTGCGCTCTGACCTTTGACCTCCTACGTCCACCATCCTAAATCCATCATGCAAAGGTGACTCAAATTAGAAAAATTCCTTTTGTTAACCAAAACTATAGATTTAGTTCGTTTAATATAGGCTACACTATAATACTCATAATGATGAATGGCAGAGAAGAGCACGCTCCCACCTGAAAATAACATTTTCCAGGTCGAATGGGTATTCAATGATGCCTGTGGTGGGGACTCGTACTCTTAGGATGTCCTGCTCAGTCGGTACATACCCTGGGTCTGCGATTCGCTCCAGGTCACTCAGGTAACTATGTAAAATTACATGAGATTTAAATGTAGACTTGATAAATTTCATCTGTATAGTGTCTTTAGTAAAAAACAATGGTTTTATTTCCTGCTAATTATAATCATAATGCTGGGCATTCGGGAAATAATTAGCAAAAGACAGCATGTTTTCTGTAAGGTCCTTTAAAGAATAGCTTAGTAAGAGCAGAACCTCTACTGAATTTCAGATTCCACTGGCTCCATCAAGATACATAGGGTCACAGTAACAACAGAACTGTATAATATTTACTAATTCATGACTGACTATTTGGCAGAGTCAGATAGTTGATATTCTCGGCGGCGGTCGTAACATTCCTGAATTCCTTGGTCTTTCCACAGACTACGGATGGCCTCCACATGGCTTTTTTCCAACTCCATCACCTTATCAACCTCCAACTCGTTCAATACATCAGCATTAGACTGCAAGGACACATACACATCAATAATCAGGCAAGGAATCAGTATGCAGGTATGTTTCAGGGTACATGTATCGTCAGTGACCAGAGTCACATTCCCAAATATGAATGATTCTTTGTTAGCTCCATTGTAGAAACATTGTTGTTATCAGATTTGACGGTTCACCAAATAGTAAACAGTAGTCATTTCTGTAAGAATTTCATATTCATTTAAATTAATTTATTTATTCATTTGTTTAAATAAGCAGTTTAGTATCACTGTGTTAAAATCTACTGAAATTTCCATACATTTTCAGTATATTTTAATAATACCACAATAATACATTTTTACACTGTGTCGTATGTCTAATTGTACTGTGTTTAGGAAACTTGATGTTGCTTTCAAGAACTGAATGCGTGTCTGGCACCTTGTTTCCAGAATCAGAGAACGATATCTGCAGCATCTCCATAGCTCTGATCATGGACTGCATGGCAGTAACGATGTTTTGGTACACCAGCTTTGTGAAGCTCTTTCTGTCCTCTTCAGTGTAGCCAGAGCCATGAATGATGCGCATCTGTTTAATAAATGTGCTCTTCCCACTTTCACCCGTGCCTGAAAAGGGGAGAGAAAGAGGTACAATCTGAGATCTGTGTTTTTTGTCCTGTGTGTCCTTAAACGCTTTAAAGGAATGTGATATTTAATAGCTCAAATCATGACATAAAGCATTTTATCAGTCCTGACGGTCTTACTCCTCTTGCTTATCTCTCAGATTTAAAAAAAATGAGCAAACATTTACATACCATTGCACAGTAACCAGCTACTAGTGTAATATTTCTTTGGGAGCTTTGAATGAATAGGGCATACAAAAGTGGCGGCTTGTATCTAGCCCAATTCGATTGTGTATATATTTTTCCATGGAAAAGAACAAACAGAGGTTTGGTTTGGATAACATGACATAAAATGAAGCTGAAAGATCTTTTTCCAGGCTTTAGTATTGGCTAGTGTTGACTGAATGAACAACAAAGTGCATATAGTTAATATAAACAGCCCGAAGGATAGATAGTTGTTTTGGAGTATTCCTAAAATAATTTTTGTAAGGCGTTACAAAATACAAAGCTTCAAACTTTGAAACACTTTTACTGAGGACTGTAAAATCCATAAATAAATGAATGAAACTAAAGTTAAAAATAGGCACTAAAAAGAAAAGCTGAGGTTTAGTCAAAGACAAAAGGAGAGAGACGGAGAAGAGAACCCGGGGAGGGGGATGTGCTTTACTGATGTCTTGTTTAAAGAGAAAGGTGGTAGGACATCTGTCTCTGGCCTGGCAGTGAACATGGAATTGTTTACAGCTACTGCAGCCACGAAACAGCAGTCAGACAGAAAGGCAACCAGTGAAGGTTTCTACTGGTGGTAATAACTTTTATAATTACCCATTTTTATGAAAAGATGGCCAAGAAAAACTGCCATCTTTAAACTGCTCAAACTAGCACTCATTCCTAGCCTGCAGGAGTCAGTCTTACAATAATACCAGGGCTATACTGGCACCATCGCTAGATTTTACAGCTTTCAAACTGTAGTCTGATGAAATGAAACCCAAAACTGGGAGTTAATAACTGATAATCATTTTAATGAAAATTGATCACAAGCTCTGTTCACATAGAGACTTTCAGCGATACAGGTCAATTTTCAATTTTCAATTTTACAGGTCAGATCAATTTCCCATCAGGCAACTTCCAGCCATACAGGACCATGCACCTATCTATTTGAATGCCAAAATACTTGAAAATAAAGGCGAAACTGATCTGACAACAAACGTCTTGTAATTTGACTCAGTAATGCACAGCAGAAAAGGGGCAGGGGGGTCCAGGGCCAGTTCCAGCACCACAATATCTATGACAGTTCTCCACTTGTGCTGTAAAAAGCAACATGATTGGCTCTTTTTTATTCAAATACTGGCCATCTCCTTGCTAAAACCTCTCTGATATTATATATCCTATATGGATTAATGATATACAGTACAGTCCAGAATCAGACATAACTGATCCATCTTATTAAAAGTTCTCCTCTCATCTTTGCAACTGTGCCTGGCTCTCCATTTGCTTGCTAACTTTAGCTAAATTGAAATGTGAATAGCTAATTGCAGAATGTGTATTCATGTTGTTAAACAATACAAGTGTTGAGATAAATACAGCCATAACTGCATTAATGCCACTGTATATCTTTGCAGCCCTTTAGTTAACTTAGGTTTTTGCAATAATATGCTGGGCAGGTAGCTATCAATCACCCTGTTAATTAGACACGCCACATAGTGCTCAGATAGGTCTAATCAGAGGTTTCTAAGCTATATGAACTATTTAACTATATTTATAAACGTTTTTATTCAAGCTTTGCTGGATGTTAAATATGGGCTCACTTTTTAACTTTCGGTTTTGGACCAGTTATGAATTAATAAGCTATTGCAAGCAAGCAAAAAAACAGATAACCTCAATAACTAAATAAATATACTTTCTGTCAGCATTTTCAGAGTCGTCTTCTCACTTCTCAGTGGAAGGATAGACAGAACCACCTGTGGATATTTTTAGATTTAAAGCAAGAGCAAAGCTTTCATCTCATAGATTAAAGTTTTAAGTTTATCTGATGATGACAGTTTTGGTGGTCTACCAGGTCTTGCACAGTCATACTGCATGGTTGCATGGTTGTGTCAAGAAAAATGAAT
Organism: Prochilodus magdalenae; assembly: GCA_024036415.1. Taxonomy (NCBI): domain Eukaryota; kingdom Metazoa; phylum Chordata; class Actinopteri; order Characiformes; family Prochilodontidae; genus Prochilodus; species Prochilodus magdalenae. The sequence continues at coordinate 426,616 of JAMWET010005308.1, forward strand.
TTGTACTTAACGGCTAAAAGTCAAATAAAGGGTGGTCACCGACTTTTAAACAGTACTGTATGCTTCAGAGCTTGTTCTGGTTTACTCCACTTGCTAAATGGATTGATCTCATCAGGTACTGTATTAGCTGGGGGGAAAGTGAAAGATCCCCCCAGCTCTCTCTCTCTCTCTCTCTCTTGTTGTCACTTTCTCTTGTTATTTCTCTCTTTTGCTTTTTCTCTATCTCAGAGTTATCAGACATTAACAAACTACATTTATATAACTTTGGGATGTTGTAGCTAAAGCACACACTATCCGCATGCATGCTAATAACATTATGGACAATAATGGACAATAAGCCTCATCATCATCAAATCATACAATAAAATTAAATAAAATTAACAAATAATAAAAAACATAATTTACTACAACACTCAATGATTTATATAGAAAACACAATGTTGTTCCAAAACAGTACTGGCCAAGTGTAACGTCCTGCTTGTATAGTGGTAGCCTGTACTATTTGTTAAACAAATTGTGTTGGTTAGTGTGTAGATGTGCCTGCAGATGTGCCTGTAAATTTATGTGTGTGTTTTTACATGTGTTCATTTATATTTATTTGCTCTACTTGAAGTAGTAATAAAAACCAACCCAAAGATGCTCCTAAAGATTGTCAAAAAATGAGGATAACAGAAATGGATGTAGAATCCTGTGCTGTCACATGAAGAACTTTTGGAGAACTATTTGTTGAAGACAGAAATCCACAAAATGCACCAAGGATATTTAGAACACTACATGGATGCACAAGAATTATCCTTACCATGAAATTATTTTATTAGAATATCGTAATAACAGGTAAACTGTGATAAATGGTTAGCATGATAGTATATTTTGTTAATGTGTGACATATTTCATAATTAGCTGAAAAGATTCTACACATTCCTGATAATTGAAAGGCTCCTGCAGTGTGTTAACGCCCAATGAACAATACAAATCTACGGAATTTGACATTGAAATCTTTTTAGGCGGCCTTCATCCGGCTTCAGCACTGCTTCTTTGCATGAATTAGCATTCTGTGAATTTCCAAGTGACACTGGGATGCTTCACACAAATGAAAATGACCAGATTTGAATGAGTTCATTTGGCTGCCGACATCAGGCAAGAATTCTTCCAGAATCCAAGACTTACGCAATGTATATTTCTTACATAAGCACTCGGAGAAAAGCACTCCAACTCCAAGTCATGAATTAATGAGAGCTTCCACAAAGAGATCTAATTGATATGCTTCAAACTTAAAAACGAGCTTGGCCACTATTGGAGAGGGAACACAGATTTCGGTAGATATCTCATTTCCTGTTTGAGGAGCAGGTATGTCCTGTATAAACCAATGGGATTTTTTATGTCTGTACTCTGAATGTGTGATTTAAATGCCTTATCCCATAAGGAAAGGTACGGTTATGGCAGTTCCCTGAACTAAACTGTAAAATGTATACTGCAGGTTGTTGTCAAATCCAGGTACCTATCTTGGAGGTACCTGAAGATCTTTCAGATTTGACAAAGGTTTTTCTTTTGCACCCACAACATAGAGTACATGCACTATTAACAGACATAGATAATCTTAAAATCTTATAATCTTTATATAATCTTAGTTTATCTAGTATCATTCTACATGTGAATCAAAACACAGGAGCAAAAATGACTGCAATTTTCATATTTAGTGCAGCCATTCCCAACATGGATGATATCTATTTTTTCCTTTTATAAAACCAGAAACTGCATTTTTACCGAATGGATGGTGCACCAATGACAAAACAATGTCAAGCATTGGGAGATCCATTCCTCTTTTGGTAACAAAGCACATCACTCGTTTAAAAGACTATTTTAAGTCACTTGATGAAGTGCCACTAACTCAATCCAGTTACTCTTTCTTGTTGCTCATTTGTACTGTTGTAACTGTTACTGTTAATATGAAAAAGCAGAAATACAAAGCCACTATAATGCTACTGTTCCCCAGCTATGTATCTTTACAATCTTTGTTACAATGCACTTAAGTTTTCTCTTATTGGTGGATAACAAAATTATATCACATAAATGAAAAAGGGTCAGTAAAAGGTTTATTTCTTTAAAAAGGTTTAAGAAAAGCGAAAGTGTTTTCTAATTTAAATATTGAACTAATGCTCAAAAAAATGTCTAGACGAGTGGTAACATATAACTCATTATCTGTAAGGTTTCTTTTCATGCTGTGTTTTTGGCCTCCCTACTTCATCCAGTCAGATAATTCCCCACTTAAACTGCCACCTGTGCTATTGTTCCCAGGCTGAAGTTCGACCTTTCCGCTTGGGCCGAGTCCCTTAAGGAAAGCTAATATGGTCAGTAGGTGGGATAATGAACCCATGGGGGACTTTGAACAGACTTATGTGCTTTGAGCATCACCAATTGCACTGCCATTTGCATCGTCCTCATATAGCTGAAGCACTTCCTCACTGTAACACACAGAAAGGCTTTAGGCCATACAGGCCACAGGAGAAAGTAGACAGGTCAGAAGATTGACAGGATTTTAACGGCAGGTAAAACCACAAAAATGCAGGGGCGTACGTTGCATCAATGGCCTAAACTGAGCTTTTACCACCTAGGACAGGTATAAAGATAGAGGCAGGTAGACGCCCCGCCATTGTATGCATGTGCTGGAAGGACGTGTGCTGTTGAGGAAAGTTTGTTTAGGACACATTCATGTCAGGAACTTATGCTTTGCATGCATTTGCATAAACAGAGCAGTGGTGGCTGTGCTACCAGAAAGTAGAGTTCGCCAAACGGTGCTATGGTCGCCATAAGCCACACACCTACCCCACCCAGGTATTGCCTCTTTGTGTTGACTCCTTTCCCTAAACCTTAAGTGTCTTCATTATAGTAGATATCTGTAAACCCAAATAACACAAAATACCAGCTTCTCGTTCCAGTAATATCAATGTGATTTGTCCTGGTTCAGGTAACTTGGTGGCAGAACTACTGGTTTGACAGGGACAGAACAGGCCTTGGACTACAGCCATGTCTAAAGGCAACGTCCATTCACAGGAGTTGCTCACCAGAAACTCAAATTTACACGATCTTAACCCACTCCAAATGTGGTCAGGGTGGCATGAACTGGGTCTAAAACCACATAGAACTATACTACACTAATGAATGAACTTACACTGGTCTTCTTCATCTATTTTTGACATGCTTGCTATTTAGTTAATGTGATTTTGGACGCAGCCATTGTGGACTTCCACTACTTGTTAGCCACATTAGCCTGGCAGCTTTAGTGCCAAAACTGAACAGCAAACTTCAGACAACAGCCATGTACTGACAGGTGGGCTACATTAGGGGTCTGGGGCGGGTGAAATAGATACACCCCTTTAGTGAACATCTCTATAGTTTGTCGTTGCTGTGATAAAAGCTAATTGAGCTCCTCACACAGTGGTACTGAAACAAGGCTCTTAACTTACCTAACAGCAGCAACTTCAGCTCCCTCCGAGAGTCCTTCTTGTCTCGTCGAAGTTGCTTGTCTATCTCTTGATTAATCCTCTGGCATTCTTTCTCCTCAGCCGACATACAGCACCCAGCCATGGTCGCCCAGGTCTTTTTCTGTAACTTTGCAACAGTTTTCGTTGAGAACAGCCAAAATGAGTCGTAGCTAGTCGCTAAGTACGTTAGCTAAAGTTAACGGTCGGTTACCTCACCGAGCTAAGAAGTCGTGTACCGTATACGCTCCTCACAGGGGGGTCCGGCTGGTCATGAACTTTCTTCTTTCTATTTTTAGTTGAAATGTCGAACTATTGTGAGAGATTTCCTTTTTTCTAACATCCTAAGTGCTAATTTCGAATTCCCGAACTGTTTTCGCTCAGTTTTCTCTCCCGCTTTTACAGAAAACGAAGACTAAAGTGGGTGCCCAGCGCTTATGAATCGTCTCGTGCCCATCCCTGGTCCCCACCCGTTTTCTGGCAAGCAACGCCCCCCAGCGCTCGCTCACAACGACCTTGCGCTCCGATTGGTTGATGTGTGCCCCTCACGAACATTCTGACGTATTCGTAAGCCAATCACAGCCGCGGATGCGGCGTGTTTCTGAATACGGGTGGGGGAAAAAACAGCACCTGTCGCACTGGGATTAGAAATTCGTAGTAACCTGGAATACCAGTAGGCTGTTTTATAGCATCTAAATAAAAGTTTGACGTTTTACAGAATAAAATACTTCAAAAAATAAAAGAAGAAATGTGAATTTAGGAATGCAGACACGAAACCCTTTAAACTCATTAAAATTCATTTATAAAGGAAATGCTAACCCTAAAAGCTATATACTAATACACTACTAGGCTCCATAGGATCACAGCAGTTTAAACAGGCGGGTAATCCTTCTGGACTAATTTGACTGTGTGAATCATCAAACTGCGAAATCTGACAGCTGCTTTTCTGGAAAATGCCCAATGCAACTCCTACCTTGCTGGCTCCATTCAAAACAGCCAGGCACAGATTTGCAACTGTTTTCCAAGTAAAAATGGCTTTTATTTTTATTATTCTTTTTTTCCAAGAGCAGATTTAAAGTGAGCGTGCAGCTTCACTTATTTCCATGTTACAAAATCAAGGCATAATTTCACTTTAACAGGCATATTTCAAGATAATCTCATAAGAAGACTAATATATTCTATATTACGTAAAAAATTGCTCTATATAGTATACTACTATACTTTATTGGATATGTGGTTGTACATCTTTATGAACACAGAACTTTGCAAGTCAAAAGCAACCATTCATTTATTTAATTTCTGCTCAAATCAGCCTTTAATGCTTAGGTTATTCTGGAACAAAAGTAAAAAACAAATTGAATATTTAATAGACAACTGCACAGAACACTCAACAACTAAACATAGTATATAATAATGTAATGACAGTATTTATTATAGCTTCTACTGCGTTCAGGAAACTCAGTCTTATGGCAAGCTGCAGATCCCACCTGAGGTACAATATATATGCTATATCCTCAAGAACTATGCGATACAATCCAGATTTCCGTTAATTAATAGTAAGCTGTCCTGGTCCAATAGCAGCAAAACCCCCCCAACTCATAATACTGCCACCACCATGTTTTAACGTTAAAGTTTTCCCGCATCAGTGCAAACATTAGATTTAATATTTAAGCCCTAAAGATATATTTTTGCCTGCCTCATCCATTGTTTGTCTTTAAGAGGGTTTAAAATGGCAGAAATGTCCTTACTGAAGAGTAGCAGCTTGCTCCATGCTATCTTCCACACATCCAGTCGTTGCTCAGTGTTTGTCTGATTGTGGACATTAGCTAGAGTAGAGAGGCCTGGAGACCATTAGCTGTGACCCTGGAGTTCTTTGCCATCTTCCAGAATATTCTAAGCCTTGTAGTCTATTAGTCGTTTTTAGTGGATGACCACGCCTGGGAAGAGTAACAGAAGTGTTGAATTTCATACATTTGTACCACATCAGTCTAACAGTGGACCAGTAACCTGCAAATCCTTCAGAAACTGTTTTTGGAATGTTCTCCGGTCAAATAAACACTGGCTAATGACTTTCTGAGGTCCTCTGAAATCTTATCTGACATGGGACATGGGCTGTATTTAAAACTCGTCTACATGTGTACTAAATCTAAATAATAGTAGTATGTAGCATGCAACCAAATTGAAACCCAGTAGTGCACTGAAGGTCCCGGGAGGGTGTTCTACTCCAGGGGGATCTGTCTACATGGTGTATTGTATCCCATCATGCACTGTGGCCTTAACAACATTGGGGAGCAAAATGCAGCCACCTCTGGAGTATAAATGTGGGTATAGTGATTGTAGTGGGGTGTGTTTTCATCAGAATGAGTCTCAGAAAGTTAAAATATACAGGTCTGAAGATAAGGCAGCTAGGCTAACCGTATCTCAGGTGAACTGAGCAGCGTTAGCAGCAGCTAGCTCTAAAAAAGTGGATACAGTAATAACAGCTCTGAGGTAAATGTGAGCGGAGTGATTGTAGTGGGGTATGTTTTTATCAGAATGAGACTCAAGTCTGAAGATTAATGAAAGATGAACTCGCTTTAGAGGATCAGTTTTAGAGTGAAATAGCCAAGAGAAGCTAACAGCTAGGCTAACCGTATTTTAGGTGAACTGAGCAGCGTTAGCAGTAGCTAGCTCTAAACAGTGGATACAGTAATAACAGCTCTGAGGTAAATGTGAGGTAACTGGTCATGTGACTGTGTTAGTATACTACACTGTAGATCAGAACTTGTTACTACACTGTATACTACACACAGGGGGCGTATACAGTATCCAGTATATACTACTGTAGTGTGCAGCATGCAGTATAGCAGTGTGCCGTTTCAAATACAGTCATGGCACGCACCCACATATATGTGATGGTGAAGACTCAGGTTGATGTTTTCCGATATGGTAGAGTCAGCCATACTCACACCTGACTGTCATTCAGTTGACTGACCATCCTGACCCTGATTATCACCTATGAGATACGGATCAGTGCTGCAGCTCTAGATGGTAAGGGATACCCGAGACTGAAGCTCGTTGTTTTGTGGGTGAAGCAGCTATTCATTGACCTTTACCTGACTTTGCATTCAAGCATCTATTTTTATTTTCAGGGACCCCCTAAAGAACACTCTCTTTTTTTCTAGGACCCCCTTCCCAAAAAAAATTTGTCCTGTTTTTTTTCTAGAATAGAGATTACATTTATTCAATTAGTAAATTATTCATATGGAAAACCATTTCCGCCACTTGAAGAAAAAAGGCCAATTAGTATCTTATAATTATGACTTATTATATCATAAATATGTCTTAGCATCACATAAATATGACTATATTTTTTTTCTTTAAGTGACGGAAATGGGCTTCCATGGATTCACGTCACGTGGAATTAGATTTGGAGTCGACAGGCATGTCTGGAATAAAGCCCTAAATAAGCCCTGGAATTCGCCCGTCGCTGATTTCTGCACTTCCCTTTCTCTCCGCTAGTTGGCGGTAGGTGCGCGCCACTGTAACCCGCCGCAGAGCACAGAAGAACAAAGCCTTCGCTGTTTTAAACAACAGCCGCGGATCCACATCACTGCCGACCTGCGTTCAGACTCTCCCTGGAGGCGGTTGGTGGGGAAACAGCATCAACAAACAGTGACAACAACGACATAACAGCGCTAATATAGCTCCAGTAAACCGCGACAACTTCGGTTTAGCTCGACAACCTCTGGGTTATCCTAGCCGGCTACACCGTTACCGTTAGCTACGTTAGTTCGCAGGCATAGCTTAGCCAAACAGTCATTTAACCAGCTAACGTTAGCCAGCTAAATGGCTGTGGTGTGTTTCTGACAGCTTGTCTGTTTTTGCTCTACGCCGCTGCCCTTTAATCCTAACAAAGCAATAAGATAACAGGCCGGGTTCGCTGCCCTGCAGAAACAGTAAGCCTGGACAGTCGCCTGGTTGTGAGCTGCTCCTCAGCTAGCTGCTTGTTCTTCCTCAGGTAGATGTTTAATGATGCTGGGTTCCGCTCAGCTGAGACGCAGGAGAGCTCAGGATTTTGCAGCCTGCTATGACTCAGCTTGTGCTGCTCAAGGCTCGGTTCCAGTGCCAGCAGTCAAATCCAGCCTCAGTCAGGGAGTCCTGGACTTCAATGGAGATGTCATCAGTTTCCCAGACTGGACGCCTATACTGTCATCTTTGGCCATCAACAAGCATCTACAGAATGTGACCATCAGAAGCTGCTTCCTCAGCACTTTGGGATCACAGGGTGAGTCATTCAGGGTTTAGGTTCGGGGGTCTGTTGTAGGGCAGTGCTGCTCCTGGCTTGTTCTGCTATAACACACTCAGTGTAGCTCAGTAATATGCTGTTAAGGAGCTGATGAGTTGGATCAGGTGTGTTGGGAGCAGGGAAAACACTAAACCGTGAAGGGCTGTGGGCCTTCTGGATGGAGAAACGGTGTTTTAGGACTGCCCAATATGAACATTATACTGATATCACACATGTTTACCCCATTTAACTGATGATAATATTATTGGCCATAACATGTTTTATTTAGGCAAAACTGAACAGATTCATATAGTCTTAAACAGTGACTTACTGGGAGTTTCACTTAGGAACCCTTAACATATGGACATGTGTGATTCCTGTCATATCTAAGATGTCAGTTTGTTAGTTAGACAGTGGTGGATGAAGTGCACAAACCATGTAGCTTAGTTAAAGTACAGATACAAAAATAAAATACTTCTCCAGTAAAAGTTCCACCCTGTAGACCTCCACTGCAGTAACATTACTAAAGTACTTACCTTCAAATGTACTTGAGTATGGAGAGTAACAGTAGTATGGCTTATTAGTGCTCTAATGTCCTATTATCATTTCTGGGACAAGACTTTTAATCAACTTAATCATCATCTTAATCCATTAGTCTGACACTGATGTCTATTCAAATCATCATAAACACTGAAGGACAACAGGTTCCATTATCTAGACTCAAGCTCTGTCAAACTGGTCAAAAAAAGCTCAACACACTACTGAGTTACTGTACACCAACACACTACTTACAGTACACTAACACATTACACTTACTGAGTTACTGTACACCAACACACTACTTACAGTACACTAACACATTACACTTACTGAGTTACTGTACACCAACACACTACTTACAGTACAATACATTACACTTACACTACACACACTTTACACTTACATTGACTTACTGAGTTACTGTACACCGACACACTACTTACAGTACACTAACACATTACACTTACTGAGTTACTGTACACCAACACACTACTTACAGTACACTAACACATTACACTTACTGAGTTACTGTACACCTACACACTACTTACAGTACACTAACGCATTACACTTATTGAGTTCCTGTACACCAACACACTACTTACAGTACACTAACACACTACACTTACTGAGTTACTGTACACCAACACACTGCTTACAGCACACTAACACATTACACTCAATTAGTTACTGCACACCAACACGCTACTTACAGTACACTAACACATTACACTTACTGAGTTACTGCACACCATCACATGGCTGCACATGGATATCAGAAGCTTAATAGTCTGAGGTCTGACAGTATATGTCTCCAAGTTTTCAGCCATTTTTGTTAAAGCAGAATTGGACTGTCAAGCAACCGGGCTAACACTGTCATAAAAACCTTGCGCTTATACGATAAAATTAGTACTTGGTATCTGTGTATCAGTACCATGTTGCTACGCTACTATGCTATCCCTGTTAATGTATCATCACATAATTGCTTTCGCCATTGGAGAGATGTTTAGGTCTTACCAGTATTTCAGTATTTCAGTTTCTGATATTTGATGAAATTTTTGTTGTAGTCTGAAAGAGCTAGATGTAATGTGTACCATTAGGATAAAGGTTCTATTTCTCTGTGATTAAAGTAGCTTTATCCTGATGTTTAGTTGTCATACATGTTTTCTTATCAGCATTGTTATCAGCATAGACTCATCAAAACTATTGACTTTAGCCTTCACTTCCTGTTTTCGTGCATCCCTATTGGATTTCTGTGATAATTTCTGATTTCCTTAAACCATATTGGCTAATGGCTGTGTTTTTTTTTGTTTTTTTTTTTTTTAAATTTTATTTATTTATTTTTTTGTGGTTTGTTTGTTTGTTTAAAGCAGAACTCGCACTGTGTGGGCTAAAAGCACACAAGCTATTATTAGCATGTTTCTATGTCCTCCTTTTATTCAGAGTCAAAATAAAATGGCTTTATTTAACGTTTTAACTGGTGCTTTAATTTCTTATGACAAATTAATTGCCTATTTAATTAACATAAACCTTGCCAGGCTACTGGCTATTTAGCATCATGCAAAGCATTTGGTATAGAGGTAGCAGCATCTTTCAAATACAGCGAGAGAGCACTTACCTGACTTATGCCATTTAATACACCATGTAATGTTGAATCTTAATATCCCCTGATTTTACCATATTTTGTTTATGTACAACAAATGTGTCTGTAATAATCTCGTCGTTTCATCCTATCTAGCTTCATCTAAGGCCAGAAAGAAGGCACCCGTGGTCCATTCAAAGAGCATGACCCTTCAGCTCTGTAAGGCTGTGCAGACATGTCTGTGTGTTTCATCCAGTCTGAAGACCCTCCAGCTTCAAGGGCTGCCGTTAAGAGAGAGAGACCTCAACATACTCACAAAGGTAGAGAAAGACACTGCTCTGATGTGAAGTGTAGAGTTCATATTTAGAGCTTTTACTTCTTTTCTTTTTTCTTTTTTTTTTCTCCCTCTCTCAGGGCTTGCCAAAAAACACCTCATTGGAGCATCTGTCTCTGGCCCGCTGTCCAATTGCAGATGATGGACTGGAAAGTAAGTCAGGAATGTCGAAGTTGTTGCCATCAAAACAGCATTGCCTTGTTTTTGTTTAATTGCCTTTATATCTCTTTGTGCGTTCAGTTATATGTCAGAGTGTTAAGTACTCCTCAACCATCAGGACGGTGGATTTCACTTCTTGTAATATTACCTGGCAAGGGGCGGAACATATGGCGAACATAATCAAGGTAAGCCGACCTGTCTGTTTAAGAAGTGAAACATGTGATGGGACTGGATGTAAAGGGGTGTTGCAGCATAAAGCAAGCACTATGATGATATTTGAGATGATAATTGCATTTATGATAATTGCATTTATGATAATTGCGATGTAATGTTTGGTAGTTCAGTGTTGCATCCCTGAACTTTGTCAGTTTGTTGGAGTTGTATTCTTTTTGTGTTTTTGTCTGATATGAATGCCACAATAACCAGAATGCATTACACAAGTACACCATTCAACCACTGAGCAATAAAGTGATCCTGCCATCTGGCATAGCCATGGTAGAGGCTAATAAATACAGACATGACTTGCTAGCAGTAAAAAAAAAGAATATTCGGTCCCTTTAAATAAACAACCCTCCTTCCTATGATCCACCTCAAAATGATTGTAGTATAACAAATGTTCCACTCACCTTAAAGACACAATCTTAATCTTTAGTATGATCTAATAACCTCACTTTAGAAACAGGAGGGGAGTAGACGTGTCCTGTAGACGTTGGTTACGGTGCCCTGTTAAAGCTCTACTTGGTCAGTTTGAGTCAAGTTGTGGCCTGTACACCCAACATTCTTGTCACCCTTCAGAATTATATAGTCTTATAGGTAATTTTCTCTCATGAAAGCGAGTTGAATGATCTCATCATTGTTCTCAGCAAATTTAAAAAATATATATATTTTAAAAATATATATATATATATATATATATATATATATATTTCCAGCAAAAGGAAAGATGAAACTGGAATAAATTATTTGTATTAATAAAAAAAAAAATGTTTTGAGCAGCACCAAGCTGTGAGACGGCACAGCACAGCATGGGTGGAGTCTTTGCGGTACAGAAAAGCCGAGTTTGAGGCAATGGGTGGTTTGCGCAGGATCACACTCAATGACAACATTCTAATCGAACTCAGCTGACAGGGATTGAGGGCTTGCCGTTAAGAGAGGAGTGACCGCACTGGCTGAGAGGAGCTCACAGATGGGACCTGTGGGTCATAAGGCTTTTACTTCTTTTCTTTTTTCTTTTTTTTTTTTCTCCCTCTCTCAGGGCTTGCCACATGAACCATTAAACTGGCATGAGAGTGTTAATCAACATAAGAATATGTAGGTCTGTGTACTGGCAATATCATGGTACAATATGTCACAGTGTATTGTGTCACTGTAAGCAAAGAGAAATATCGACAATATTTTACATCCAATTTTAGGAAAACGGTCTTGGTATGAAAAACAAACATGCCACTATATGCATAGATTTGCTAATGCTAATGTTAGCGGAGCACCCCATGCTGCTTGTTTACATTGGAGTGGAGGAGTCTAATGGCTGAAGATTACAACACTGCTACCAAGCAGTTGGGGTTTCAAATACGAAACAAACTAAATCTCTGTCTGCCACCAAACTTTACATTAACCTATTAATTCAAAAGCGATATTATGATCTGATACATTAATACAAACCATCATGTTGTTAAACCTGGGCATTACTATTTTTTTGTCCACCTGCTAACTAAAACATATGTTACTTTTGATTGGGTTACATGGGTGTTACAGAGAGAGACCACAACACAGATACAGCACATCATATAACACACAATATCAATTTAGATTTCATCAATGAAACTTGAAGTCAGTTATTAATCAATATTAAACTTTAATGTTTAAATAAATCAATTCTAGTAGTGTTTATTGTTTTTCTGATTACTTTGATTTGAATTGATATTGTAGCGGTGGACCTTCAGCGCTGTGGCATCTCTAACGAAGGAGCTAAAGTGCTGGAGAAGATGCTCCAATCCAACTCCACTCTGTGCGTTCTGGACATCAGGAGGAATCCACTAGTGGGTCAGTTGCAGACTTCAGAGCACATTCATATACATGACGTGAATCCTCATGGGCTCAAACCCTCATCTGTCTTTAAATCCTTTTTATCAGATAATGAGTTGGTGAAGAATGTGATTAAGAAAGTGCTCATGAACATTAAAGGCCAGGACTCACAGGTAACACACCGATCTTCACCTGCAAATGGTTTAGGTGCGTTAGATGAATAAGTAAAGAAAACAAGGACTTCAGTTTGAGCCCCAGTTGTTCCATATAGTATAGGGTTTTTATGTGTAGTGTTTGGCCAGTACAAACTAAAACGGATAAATTTGGCTCAGGTGTGGTACCACATAGTTAAACAGAATTACAGAACAGATCATTATAAAGCCGTTTGAATAGTGTGAAGTTAGTTACTGGTGCTTTGTTGTAGTATCTTTGGCTAAAGCCTCCAGCAAAGGATGCACGTGACCACTCAGGACCGACAATGCGGAGAAACACTGGAAGAGCTACCTACAGACCTGGTAAGAAGGCCACTCTCTGTATTGGCCTTTCCTGATAGATTAAAAAGAGGTCTTTTATACAGTATTATTTGATATTTATTTTATGGTCTGTATGTCATTATCTATGTCATTATCTTACCATGTAAAAATAACCTCTGTTCTGATATTGGCCATGCCTGTATTGTGGCTCACCTGTCCAAAGCTGAACTGCTGTTAGTTGAATGTGCAGAAAGGGTGATCTCAAACCACCTGTCATCACAGGGTAGTTTCCCTGTGTGGCCTGAGGAGTGAACTGTACATTTTCAGAACATTATACTACAGTACATATTGACATTAAACACTGGTTGTATTTTTCACAGGGTCTCGCCGGGCATCTTCAGCGGCATGTGGGTGGAGGCCGCCCCGGCCCGGATCTGCTGGATATATCCCATGGCGTACAGCAGCACGAGCGAAGCTCCAGAGGTTAGGAGCAATCACTGTCACACTTTGATGTAGATCAAGGTCTGTCTGTCTGTCTGTCTGTCTGTCTGTCTGTCTCTCTCTCTGTCTGTCTGTCTGTCTCTGTCTGTCTGTCTGTCTGTCTGTCTCTGTCTGTCTGTCTCTGTCTGTCTGTCTCTCTGTCTGTCTGTCTGTCTGTCTGTCTGTCTGAGTAAGAGAAAGAAACTATATTGTCAGTATCAGGTTTTTAAACCATCTGTTTATCTATTTGTCTGTGTGTCTGTCTTTAAAGCTACATTACATTAGAGAAAGACACTCTGCATCAGTCATTCAGTTTCTTTGCTGTAAAGTGGTCCTGTGTAGAGAATCTTGCCAGCTCATGTTTCTTTACAGTGGTGGTGATCGGAACCAAATATGACCACACAGTTTTGTTTTTATATATACTGTATAATGTTGATATTGGTAAAAGAAAGTGGCACATGTATGGGGCCTGTTTTGCCTTGAAACAATCAGCACGTACATCCTATCTCAGAAATATCATAAAACGATGCATCAGGCTTCATTCAGCACATTTGTAACTCTTTAATGTGATGACTCTCTTTGAGGAAGCTTTTAGAGGCACCTTTTCCTTGCATCGTCATCATGAATTCTAAAAAACAAGAAATAATGCCTCAGGCTTTTTTGTGAGGATCTTTTAGAGAGGGATCGTGTGCTGCTTCACATGTCTGGTTCGGGTCACCACTGGTAACTCGGAGCATTCCACATCAACCAAGATTAATTTTACAGTTATTTTAATGACCGAATGAGCTTTAATTGGGACACGTCATCAACAAGACAGTCAGGCATCTCTGTTTATATATTAAATAAGTTGGTTTGTTTTGTTTTGTTTAATACCAGCATGGATACACATGAAAAGTATGAATTTGCTTCTGTCTTGTTTAGGGGTCTTCCACAAGGGGCTGTTACAGCCAATCAGAGTTTTCAGGTTTGGTTTATTTGATTCCCAAATCATTGAAGCACTTAATATTCAATATCTCCTGTTCTTTAATGAAGCCTAAAGTCTGAATCTAAGAAACAGTATTGATTTATGGGATTTCTGTTAACCCTTTCAGAATGCCTCCACTATTCGGGTCACTCTGGAGTCAGAAAGCGAGGCAGAGTCTGAGGAAGTTGAAGATGTGTCACAAAGTCTGCTTGTGCAGAGTCCTCAAGGACATATTACCAGCAGGAAGTTCAGGGTTCTGCAGGCAGAATACGAACGGCTACAGGTACCATTGGAACAGTAGTATAATGTTAGTATTACATCATACAAAAAAGGAAAGAGGAACTCAGCTCGGATTGGTAGTGCACATTTGGCATTGCCAAACTCGGGCCAGTGCAGAGCTAATGTGCCTGTTCAGGACCCGGATGGGCCAGGTGATTAGCCTTAGAGTCAGGTTTTATATTTAATTAGTTGTTTCTGTTATCATTTGTGGGCCAGTAAAAGACAAAATATGTTGTTCAGTTCCTTCAACACTGTGTTGAATAAACATGCCCTGCAGAATCTGTAAACAGTGAAAGAGTGTAGTTTCTCATGACACCTGCAGGTGGAGCTCGAGGAGTGTAAGCTCAGGCTAACAGAAGAGAAAAATGCGAGACTGAAGGCCAATTCTCGGCTGGTGGAGGTACAGTGAACTAAACCTTTCCCCTCACATTACTTGGTCTGTAGTGTTTGACTGAATGTGTATATGGTCTGTTCTACTGAATTGTGTTGTGTTGTTTATTTTTGTAGTGTTTTCTTCTCATTTAAAAACGTTTTAAGATTTAGTTTAATGAGTTCCATTCTTAAATAAATGGTTTTAGTTTAATTTTAGCCACACCCATTCATTAGGGCTGCACAATGTATTGTTTCAGCATCGTCATGTAATCATGGCTAATGAAAGGAAACCGGTCATGCTGATTTTTTTTGCTGTCTGGAACAAAAAAAAAACTTGCAAGGCTCCCTCGCAGGACTGTTAGTCATTTCTCTGACTTCTCATTTCTTTTTTACCCCGCCCCCAATCATTTACAGTAAATGTTTTTTTTTTTTTTTAATAAATGATATACAAGTCTCACTGTATCATCTCACTGTATATACAGGGGTTGGACAATGAAACTGAAACACCTGTCATTTTAGTGTGGGAGGCTTCATGGCTAAATTGGACCAGCCTGGTGGCCAATCTTCATTAATTGCACATTGCACCAGTAAGAGCAGAGTGTGAAGGTTCAGTTAGCAGGTAAGAGCACAGTTCTGCTCAAAATACTGCAATGCACACAACATTATGGGTGACATACCAGAGTTCAAAAGAGGACACATTGTTGGTGCACGTCTTGCTGGCGCATCTGTGACCAAGACAGCAAGTCTTTGTGATGTATCAAGAGCCACGGTATCCAGGGTAATGTCAGCATACCACCAAGAAGGACGAACCACATCCAACAGGATTAACTGTGGACGCAAGAGAAAGCTGTCTGAAAGGGATGTTCGGGTGCTAACCCGGATTGTACACCATACTAATAAATGATTGTGGTCTAAAACCAGGTGTTTCAGTTTCATTGTCCAACCCCTGTATATCACAGGCAAAAAGTGATTGTAATGACAGTTTTTTAGAGTCGTGCAGACCTACCGGGCATTGTAGAGCAGATGTTTTCTTACCAAACAGCCACTTTTGAAGCATTTGGTGGATTCTGTGATTTATAATATTAAATATTAAATTTTGTTTTAATAAAGTAAACATTCTGTTATATCCTCGTTAGCTGGAGTTGGAGAATAGTCGTCTGCGCAGTCTGAATCAGTCTCTCTCTGAGGCCCATGTCAGCCATTCTGTGCTGGAGGACGAAGGTGTGCTGGACAGTATTGAGTCATCTTTTCACAAGTTCCACGCCTTCCTGGACCTTCTGAAAGATGCTGGGTATGCAACGCTGTTGTTTTCTCGCTCTTACACTCTGATCACTGCTGTTACATTCAACATGTTCATTGGATATTTATTCTCAGGCTGGGCCAGTTAGCATCCATGGCTGGCATTGAGCAGTCAGACTTTGGGGTTCTGGGTCATCCTCAACTTTCCTCCACCGAGCGCAGGGGCCAGGGAGACCAGAGTGATGAGCAGAGGAAGGAGGACACAGCTGTAAGGAGCATTTATTACAATATATTCCAATAATGAAAATTAAAAAGTTACTTTAACAAGAACATACGGACCAGGCCAACTCTTTTAACTGACCTGTAATATGGTGGAGACATCGGAGCACAGACGTTGCTTTTGTGTACAATCTAATACACTTTCTGAATTTTAGATGACTTGTGGTTCCTAGGGCTCGGGCCACTTTATCTAATGACGGCTATGAAATTGATAGATAGGATTGATCAGGTCTTTTTTTATTTATTTATTTATTTTTTTTTTTTGAGCTTCAGTGTCTTGTGCTGTGATATGTGCAGTGCTATATTAGTTTTATGTCATGTATCTTATTCTTAAAATTAGTTTAATGTCATAGTGAAGCCTTTCAACACCAGTTAAGGGGGTGATTTATTTTTAATATATATCCAAGTCACACTTCTTAAAAAAAAACCTTAAAATATATAATAAATTAATATTAAAAAATACTAAATTGTATATATTAATAAATTGTATATGTGTGTATGTGTGTATATATATATATATATATATATATATATATATATATATATATATATATATATATATATATATATATATATATATATATATATATATATATATATAAACCGGTGAACGTTATGATTATACAGGATTATACAGATTTTGGTACCAGTTGTAAAGAGCAGCCAGATGTTTCCTCCAGCTAGATCAGGGTTTATTCTGTGTCTTAAAACTAGTTAAATATGCAAATAACATTCAAGCATCGAATAACATGCTTGTTTGTGGAGATTCTACTTTATAAAGATGGTTCTTCAAGGGGGGGATTCTTTATATTCTGTATAAGACCATGAACACCCAAAGAACCCTTTGCATAATTAAAGCAGTCATTGCCTCATAAAAATGTGGAAATGTGCTGTATATGGCAATATAGAACCTTTTGTGAAATGGCTTGTAACCTCAATTATTATATGTAGGCATTGTATGCATAGCAGCACCTGTTTTGGTGATATGTGATGTAAATTTAAAATCTGCAGAATTTAATTAATCTTGCATTTAAATAAATGTATGTGTGTCTGTCTGTCTGTCTGTCCGTCCGTGTGTCTGTGATGATAGTATGTGATTGCACCTAACCATCTACACCTGCTCCACAGACAACAAACGACCATCAAAGAGTATCAAGACCTCCGTCAAACAGATCCTCCTCTAGAGTCTCTGCTGCATCCAGGAACTCCCCTCATATTCAGTCACATCAGGAGATACCTCCCACTCCCACTATCCGCTCCAGCACCCCCCCTGCTCTGCTGGACCAACGCTATGCTTCAGAGCAGCAACCCAGTATTTCCCCGGTCCAGACAAGCCTTCACCGGATGTCCGACTCAGAGAAGGTCCAGGGCAGCGGAGGCTCAAAGTCAGCGAGTTCAGCCAGTAGCATCAATATCAGCATACACAGCAGAACCTCTCATTCTTACAGAGACGACTTCTCTGAGGGGAAGCTGTCTCCAGCTTTAAGCTCAAGATCCTCCAGTGTCGCTAGGTATGAGGGCCAGACGAGTGCTGCTGGGTTGGCTAGGTTCTAAAGCCAGCTTAGATCCTAAACTCTGTGTGGACTGATTTTAAAAGGCCTGTATCTTACAGTTCCTGTTGTATTTTATTTTCAGTTGTAGTATTTGTATGTTTATAATCACAGTTTTTACCTGAAGTATGGATTTTTACAGTCTCACTTTTTCTGTTTTGTTTCTGGGCCTGTGAGACTGATCTATGTACATGATGTCAGTTCTGCATTGTTTTGTGCAACAGCAGTCTGGGCTGATACAGTCTATATAACTTTAGTGAGAATGGACTGAGATAAAGAGGTATAGGCTGAGTATGTGGATAAATGAAAATGCACTGATATCCCAAGAACAATTAATTCAACAATTAGTTTTTTCTATTCAACCAAATTTCTAAAAGTTTTATTATTATTTTTTTTCTCTCCCTTCTTTTATGATATGGGCTCTTTAATACTAGGTGCCATCAGTAGGATCTTACCAGAGATTTTAATTTTAGCCTTTTTTTTTTTTTTTTTGGTGCAGTGTAGATACTGGACGAAGGCTGGTGGGCGATAGTCATTGAAAGTCTACTGGAAATCCTTTAGGTCTTGATTTACTCATCTGGCTTCAAGTGTTCGATTTAGACAACTTGCATTTTTCTTAGCACAGTGTTTTAAAGGGCCCAATCTTTTCTTGGTGAAAAGATTTAACCCAGTATGTAGCACTTGCGTGTGTCTGCATGCACTTAAAAATCCCATACCTACAGAGCTTTGGTGTCTGAAAGTAATTGGATTTATACTTTACAGCCAGTATACTCACAGACCACGTCATGTAATACTCTGACTTTAGGCTGTGCCTTTTTTTTCTTTTTAAACAATAAGCCTGAAAATAGGAGCATCATCTAGAAGAATATTTAAATCCCTGTTTAAGCATGCATTTGGTTTCAGTGTCACTTTACAAGGGTTTTTGTTGCCATCTCTTGGTGGCTGTGTTAAACATTGCTTGTTTATTACTGTGCTCTGTTTTCACACATGCAAGAAATCAGAGTAATCAAGTGTGTACAGGCTCAAAAAAAACCCAACTTCATCTGAAATCCAGCTTTCTTGATATCAGACTGTTTAGGGCTTTATTCAGACTAAGAATTTGAAGTATGCTGGAAAGGAAGCGGCAAAGCGACTTGTTTTGAATTCATTGTTTTTTTTTCTGTGATGTCACTTAAATACCCATCCGTTTAGCAGTTTAGCCCTGCCCATCCAGATGGAAGTTATAAAGAATGTTTTGGTGTGGACTGCTTTTCAGTGAGAGCGGTCAGAACAGTTGAAAGACTAGCTGCACCCAGAAGGAAGTGTGGGGTGCGACTGGGAAGGAAAATAATGGTTACTAGAAACAACTCTGAATGGAGATGTAGAGGTTCCTAATGGTGCCATGTGATTATCCATCCCATGTAGCTTGAATATTCTCACACAGCTCCTGCAGGTTGTGGGGTAGGAATGGAATTGGAGTGACACCAGGACTTCTGGCCTCCATACACGGATTTGTTGGTTGTCTTCACCAAGACAAAAGCGGGACTCATTACTGAAGATGACCCGCTGCCATTCTGAGTCACTCCGTGACAGTCTGGCACAACACCATTGAAGTCTTTGGTGACGTTGACGTGGTGTTAGGGACAGTCGTTGTAAAGGTCTGCGTGCATGTGGTCCTGTATCATGCAGCCGCCTGCCAATGGTGCTGGCCCTAACAGGATGACTCATGGAGGGCAGCACTACTCACTCAGTGTCTGCAATTGTGAGTTTGGGTCAGTAAGGCACAGTGATACGTCCCGTCCTCGCTTACATCACTTGCACGGCCGAGCATTAAACCCCACCAAGTTTCATTCCTGTAGGTTGATTTCTTCTGGATGCAGCTGTTTTATGGATGACGAGTGTGTGTGTGTATATATATATCTGAACTAACTGGTCTTGGCTGACACCCTCTCTTATTAAACATTTCAGCTGCACCTCCAGGGGTAAAATAAAGGACAAGAAACGTGCATCATATGGGCCCTTTAATATGCATGTATCAATTTTATTTATTTATTTTTATTTAACTAAAAACCGACCACCACACATTTATCAATCATACACGTTTATAAATGGGCTGAAAGCCGATTGCTGTGAATAGTTATGAATGAATATATAAATAAATGACTTGTATGGGAATAAATGAATATGACGTCCACATGGCTCGCTTTCTCTGAATGAACTACAGTAGCGTTGATCGGCAGCTCGTAGTTACCGAACAGCGCTAAGAACATGAAACGCTATTGGCTGAGTTCCATGGCGCCTGGGCGCTCTCAACCAATCAGATTCGGCGATGTTGGCTGGCGCAGCTTGTCTTGCAGCTTCGTTCCGCTGCACAACTTGCATCCCTGAGCCGGTTAGGATATAATACCCGTCATTTAAACCGTTATAAATGATATTTATTGTCCCAAAGTATCTGCTTGGAGGCTTTTTAACGTCTGCTTGGAGCCTGTACGTTTAACGTTAGCCAGGCTAGCTAACGTTAGCGTAGCAAGAGGGACTGGGACTGTAAACAATAGACTGACAGTCTGGAAGCTAAACGGCTAACGACATTTGCTGTTACGCTGCAGGTGCCTGGAGGAATAACGGCTTGTTGTTTGGTAATGTAAGCTTAAATGGTGTCTCTGTGCTTTGTTTGAGGTCATTGGCTGAGTGACAATCTGAATGAAATATTCTCTAACACTAACGAGACTGTAGTTGGCTTCTTATTCGGATTTACCCGTTCCACCTTAAATAGTGCAGTAGTTACATTGCGGCACATCCTGGCGCCCAGTGTCACTGCTGGGCCATTTAAGGTCGAAATGGAACAATTCGAACAAGACTTAAGCTTCGTCTTACACCAGCTGTCTTATGTCCAGCTGTTTATACACTGGAAGTATTTAATTTTTATAATGTCTGCATAATATTTGCCGCCAACATGTAAACACAGCCATTCAGAGTGGCTTTGGTGTGAATTGGTGCCCTTTCAGAGAAACCTGCCCACTCAGATTCCCTTACAGTGGTGCTGATAGGAACCACAATGTGACCAGTGACCCTACCATGTGTTCTAGATCATTGTATGTCATGGTAATAGTGATGAAATGGGGCTAAACCTGGAAAACAGGGCTGATGTGGCCTTATGGCGCTTTGTGTGTACCTCTTCAGCAGGAAAGTTAAGAGTTATGCTTTAAACCAAGCCCTTTGTTTCTAGCCTGTCATTTGTGTCAACCATGTCTCAGGCTTCAAGTCAGTAAATCTGTATAATGCTCTGCATGTTAACAAAGTTAGTGGTTTGATAGAGGAACGTTGAATCAGATATGGTCATAGTTGTGGTGATGGGAACCAGACGTCTGGAGTGTTAAATGCCCCTGAATAGAAAGCTGGCACATGTTGCCTGATGTCTGACACATTTAAGCCTTGGGTTTTTATCTGTTCCCAGTGGAGGTATATGTGCAGGGTCATTGTACTTATCATTGTACCTGACTGACTATACAAGGTGCTTAACATACTTACTTGTGCTGTTGTGTTGGTAGCATCCTTTGCAAGCGCAGTATACCTCAGAGAAGAATTTGCACTAAGAGCATGCGGCCAAGATTAGGCATCCTAGTGCCAGTACCATTGACAGACGGCTGCACAATGCAGGACTATGATTATGATGACCGTCAGATTGTCATGGAGTGACTCAGAATGGCAGCAGGTCATCTTCAGTGATGAGTCCCGCTTTTGTTGTGGTGAAATCCGTGTGTGGAGGCCATGTGGTCACCGTCAAGACAAGTGGTTTGTTTGTCACGCAACCTCTGCAGGAACTATGTGAGAATATTTAAGCTGCATGAGATGGATTATCACAGGACATCATTAGGAACCTCCACAACTCTGCTGAGACGTCTGGCATGTTGCTTTAACAAACATGGTGGCCAGATGCCATACTGGGAGACACTACTTCTGTATATATAATAATAATAACTATTGATCATATCAGTCTAAATTTACCATCATTTATTATTCCTGGTAATCTTTACCTTCCTTCCTATTAGCACTGCAATCCCTCACTTCCTTCTGGGTTTAGATATTTTATTTTAAAGATGAGTGTGTAAAAGGCAATCAGAACGTGTGTGTGTAGGTTCCCTGGTTTGTTTTGGAGAGTGTTTGTAGAAAGAAATCGAAGTCTGAAAGTTTCTCTACAATTCATTCTGTGTTTCAAACCACTCTGAATGAATCTGTCTGCGTCTCAAAAAGTAAAAAAGAAAAAGAAAAGAAATTCTCTTAGGACTCAGAAAAGCTCTCAGGATTTAGGAAGTGTGTTTTTGTCACATCTGAAGATTCCTGATTGTGTAATGCCATACTTTTTTTTTTTTATAGGACCTGGTAATCAGTTAGTGGTGATGATCATCAGCGTATAAAAGACCATGGTAAGACATTCTCCTACTGTTTTGACTGTGGGTGTTTGACTGGCTGAAATGATAGAAGAACATGATATCTTCCAGTCTTCTGTAATGTAACCTCTCTTCTGGGACAGATCCGGATAGCTGCACTTAATGCAGCCTCGCAGACTGCAGATGAACATGAGGATCACTTTAGGAGTACTAAACCAGGTCAGACTAAGGAAGCTCAGGTGAGTTTGGGGTAAAGCCTCCATTTCCCTCCTGCAGATAAGTTATACTCCTCCCAGTGTATAAATAATCAAGATAGTTCTAGTCACTGATTGATGACTTTCCCTTCTGATTTTTGCCCTCATCTTCTCCATATTTCCTCTCTCTCTTTATATATTCCTTGGTGTGTTTCAGGAGGCAGAAGCATTTGCCCTGTATCACAGAGCTCTTGACCTGCAAAAGCATGACAAGTTTGAGGAGTCGGCCAAAGCCTATCACGAGCTCCTTAAGACGCCGCTGCTTAAGGAGGTACAAACATGCCTCAGGGTATTCCGTTTGTTGTATTAGATGTGGTTGTGTTGCTTGGATCTGAGTTGCTTGGCTCTAAACGCCTTGACTTTGTTCCAGGCTGTGGCATCTGAAGATGAGAAGGTTGGGCTCAAACATCCTGGGCTGATGCTTAAATACTCCACGTATAAAAACCTGGCCAGCCTTGCTGTGCTCAGGGATGACTTGGATACAGCTATGGACTTCTATGTGGAGGTGAAATCTCACACACTGTTCAACGTTGACTAATGTATTCAGTAATGCTGTATGTCAGGGACGGCCGCTTCTGTTGTTATGATCCTAAAGACTGTGTCCAGCACAGTCTGTTGAGTTCCGTGCCCTGTTCAGGCCCTCCAGGACAGAAATGAACCTGTGCATGCTTTCTCCATTAAAGTACTGCAAGGTTGCACAGGAATATGAAACACTGACAGAAAGCACAATGTATATGCAGGAGGTGAGGTAAACGTCTTCTAGCCAGTGGTGTAAGCTCAGTAAAGGTAACTTCCTAGCTGTGCTAAAACAGTCAGTGAACGTTCTTCAATCTGTCTAAAGAGTATGAGCCTTCACACATTCATGAACGAACAATAGTACCAGTGGTTATTAAAGAATGCATTTGCAAACAGAGCATGGACAGCTGAGCTGGACACCCCTCCTTTAGCTGCATCTACAGATAAAGACTTAACTGATCAGCGATAACTTGTTGCTTCGTCTGTGCATGGTTTGTCCACAGGCTGTTATGCTGGACTCCACAGATGTGAATATGTGGTATAAGCTGGGTCAGGTGGCTCTGAGGAGAGTGAGCATCCCGCTGGCTCGCCATGCCTTTGAAGTGGGACTGCGTTGTAACCCCGACCACTGGCCGTGTCTCGACAGCCTCATCACTGTTCTGTACACACTCAGCGACTACAGCTGTAAGTACTTTACTTTAAAGGTGTTGCTTAGACACCTCTTCACTATCATATGTGCACCTGTTTGTGCGTATTTGTGAATTCTTCTAGAATAAGACGGTTGTTTTGGCCAGGTCATGGTTTAATTAAAGATGGCACAATATTGAAACGTCAGCCTTTTGATGAGCCTTATGATGAGCTTTTTTAAATTGGGGGCTTCACTTAAGATGGGCATGCACAATTTCAAGAATGTAGTACTCAAACACTTTACTAGCCCACAGGAAGAGCTACATGTTTAATAACAGGCTTATGTCACAACTTTACTGTTGTGTGTACTGTGTACTGTTTTAGGTCATGTTTGTTACATGACTGCATCTGCTTCCTTCTTTTATCCTAGACTGTTTGAGACGTTGTAGGTGTTCATTGTCTGCTGTTATTTGGCAGGTTGCCTTTACTACATCTGCAAGGCTCTGGAGAAGGACATAGGCTACTCTAAAGGCCGGGTACTGAAGGAGAAGATATTTGAAGAGCAGCCTTGCCTCCGACGAGACTCCATGAAGATGTTTTCTAAAATGTATGTCTCCTGTATTGTTTCTGCACTTATCCAAAAACTTATCTGTACTACTCCATTTATATTTACCCCATATATAAACTCACCCAACAAAAAATGAGTCATCTGTGACTGAAAGGTATCTGATAGCGTGTAACAGACACTAAAGGTATTTACACAGACACTAAGGACTCTATTTTTATACTTTCATACTTTATATTGTATCTTTGTCGCTATCTGTATAACTCTATCTTGTGCTTCTCTGTTACTTCTGTGTAGTTTTTTTATTTAGTTATATCTGCTACTGGATGCCTCGAATTTCACTCCATCTATCCATCCATCCATCACCAATAACAATACCACCACCACAAGCACCAATAACAATACCACCATCTATCCATCCATCCATCCATCACCACCACCAATAACAATACCACCACCACAAGCACCAATAACAATACCACCATCCATCCATCCATCACCACCACCAATAACAATACCACCACCACAAGCACCAATAACAATACCACCATCCATCCATCCATCCATCCATCACCACCACCAATAACAATACCACCACCACAAGCACCAGTAACAATACCACCATCCATCCATTCATCCATCACCACCACCACAAGCACCAGTAACAATACCACCACCATCCATCCATCCATCCATCCATCCATCCACCACCACCAATAACAATACCACCACCACAAGCACCAATAACAATACCACCATCCATCCATTCATCCATCACCACCACCACAAGCACCAGTAACAATACCACCATCCATCCATCCATCACCACCACCACAAGCACCAGTAACAATACCACCATCCATCCATCCATCCATCCATCCATCACCACCACCAATAACAATACCACCACCACCACAAGCACCAATAACAATACCACCATCCATTCATTCATCCATCACCACCACCACAAGCACCAGTAACAATACCACCATCCATCCATCCATCACCACCACCAATAACAATACCACCACCACCACAAGCACCAGTAACAATACCACCATCCATCCATCCATCACCACCACCAGTAACAATACCACCACCACAAGCACCAATAACAGCTGTGATTGGATTCGGCATAGACGGGCAAGTTTCTGGATGTAGACCACATAAATGTTCAGACACTTCTGCATAAAAGAATTGTGCAGTTGGTCCAGATTTGGTGGATGCGTTCCCTGGCACGATTCCGACAAGACTTTTTGGAGAGTGGGATTTTAGCCACTGCTGGTAGACCCGTATTACAATACGCTTCCATACACCTGCAGATTCAGCTACTTCCTTCACACTATGGTCTAATACGTCTAATACGCCCAAATACTGTCACTCCTGCTTTGGAGCCATTTTCCACATATGAAACGAGACATTCCCTGCACTGTACCACCTCCTCTCCATCTATGTACCCTGTAGCTCACACCCCACAGGTATTCATAACCATAATGAGGTTTTCATGCTCTGTAAGTATATATCTTATTTTGACAGTGATATGATGGCTCAGCATGGAGAGGTAGACGAGGAGGAAGCTCACAGTATTGTTGAGGAGGCGCTGGAGCTGAGGAGACAGAGACAGTCCAAACTAACCAACCATCCGCGGCCAGACCTTCAGTTGGTGGAGCCCATCAAACGCTTCACGTGAGTCACTGCTGCGGTTAACACAGCTTGTGTTGTGTAGGCCGTGAAAATGATCATGTCAGACCTCTGATGCTCACCTATAGGAGGTTGTTAAACTTAACCTATCCAAGCTTGTATAATCAACAGCCCTTCCTTAGCCTTATATATCCTATAGGTAAAGTACAGAGAGGTCTCATGAAGCACATACAGCTTGGACAGGGCTCCTACGAACAGAAATGCTCCTGCATTAAAAAAAGCTACCTGTGATAAATCTTTGTTGGGTACATGGGACAGCATGACATTTACAACAAACAGCCAGTAGTGTGAAAGAGGGGAGTCATGTGGCTTTTTTAAGGAAGAAGTAAAGAACTGTAAAAAGAATGCTCTTGCTTCTTCCACTGTGGTGGTGCTTATTGGTGAGGTACTTGCTTTATTCTTTAAGATCAATACCGTACGAAGGGTTCGACTCTTGTCCCTGATTGGTCAGTTTGAAACAAATTGTGCTTGAAGGTAGCTAGCAATGCAAAGAATCAACTTTTGTTTTAAACATCCAAATATAAATATTCATCATAATCAGAGATGTAGAGATGCTCCAAGTTTGTGGTTTGGTTCAGACCTTAATGTGAAAATGGAAAATGTACAAGAAATTACTGGAGTGGGAAAGAAAATCACTTATTCTGACTCTAATAATAATTAATACGTAATTAATATAGATTATGTAAACAGCAGCAACCAGTGTATAAAAGCTAAATATTGTGATGCATGTTGGGATTATAAAAAATGTCTACTATTTTTGAAAATGTAAAACTATTTTGATATTTATTTTTACCCTACCCACAGTTGGAAGAGTGTGGGCGAGAGTTTCCTGGCCATGTATAAACACCAGAACGAGTGCTTGGTCCCAAGGCCAGATTTTGGCCGCAGAATCGACCTGTCCATGTACAAGGACCCAGAATGCCTTGTCCAGACGCCTCCCGCCACGATCCCTACTGCTGCATCTACTGCTCCAGCTCCAGCCAATGAGGCTCCACAGCCCTCCAAACCTGCTCCCCTACCTGTACTCCCCCCTCCACCTCCACCAGGCTCCAGCAGCCCGAGCTCCAGCCTGCCGACACCCTGTGAGCCACTGGTCCAGCTACAGGTGCAAGCCATCCCCCATGGGCAAATCCCACAGAGCCAGATTATCATAGAGGTTGGCACTACTGCCACAGTCACTGTTCCTGCGATCTCAAATGGATCCTTTGCTGTTGCTGCTGTTCCTGGTGTTACCACTGCACCCCCTGGTGGTTAGTATTAACATTTAAAGCATAGGGTTCAGGGAGCCACAGCTCCTGGGGAATTGTTCGGTACAGTGCTCGAACCTGTGGACACTATGGCACGGTCATATCTGTCCACAGATTCAGGGCTAATTTTCACATCTGCAAAATTCAGCGTTTTCTGTTTTATAACATGTTTGACTGATATTTGATCGTTTTCCTTGGCAGTGCTTGACCAAGCTCTGAATGATAAAGCCAAGAAAGCCCCTAAGAGGAAGAGAGCGATAGAGGACTGCGGTGAGACTGCAAAGAGACGATCAGCACGTGTGCGCAACACTAAATGCAAGAAGGAGGAGAAGATTGACTTCCAAGAGCTGCTTCTTAAATTCCTACCTGCACGGTATCTCTACTCTTTATAAGTACACTCTATGATTTATCAACATCGAGCTAGTCAGGGATACCATGTAGTCAGTTAATCTGTTCTGTATGGGTTCAGTGTTTCTTCCCATAAACAAAAAGGCATATTTCTTCATAAAGCTGTTGGTGTAGCTCAGTGGGTAACACCACTACTCAGGGCGACACCTCTCGTGTGGGAGACTGGGGTTTGAATCCCAGTCTGGGTGACTATGCTGAGCTACATCAATAAGAGTCCTTGGGCAAGACTCCTAACACTACGTTGGCCTACCTGTAATCATCAACCTTGTAAATCGCTCTGGATAAGAGCGTCAGCTAAATGCCATAAATGTAAATGTTTTAAATGTTAAACATTATATGTTTATATTCATGTTTATATAAATGCCATAGCATTATGTAGACATTTCTAATGTTATCGAGAACACTGAAAGAGCCCATGTCATCAGCCGTGTTCCACAGTCAATGTCCTAAATCTTTCGTACGCCATGTTGGACTGTAATAACCATGCGCATAATGTCAATCGACACATGAATACACAATACAGCATTTTGGAAATCTCCATAAACGACTTTATTTAGGGACCTAAACTTGTTTTTTTCAATGTGGGAGTGAATTTAAAGGGCCAGCGTTCTGTATTTTGCTGACATTCAATTCATCACCTAAAGGCCCGCTTGGTTTAATGCACCGTAAGCAGTCCTAATTCGTTTCGGCCCATTTTCTAACCTCGCTTTACCCTTTAAGGTTTCTTTCTTAGTGTGCCTTAAGATTGATAAATGTTCTGGTTGGCTGCCCAGGTTAAAGAAGTTTGATGCAGATGAAGATGAAGAAAGCCTCAGTAACATGGACACCCAGTGTGACGTCAAACCCACTTCTCAGCTGAATCAGGGCTGTGGCTCCAATCTGTCTGACTACATCGGCTCTGTAGAGACAGGTAAGCGAACCGGGGGCTGGCCCCTGGCAGAGTTTTAAGGAGTAATTTAGGCAGTGTGAAGTTGTTAGGTCATCTGAATGAAACTTAATGATCTAGTTTCACACACTGTGTTACACACTGATATCAGTGAAAATAGAGGAAAGCACATTCTTCCACAATTTAGTCCATTATTAATACAAAATTGAGTTCTTCCCCTTAGTACCATGGAAAGGAACTCTTAATGCTTGAGCAGACCAACAGGTACTGGACGAGTTCATCTTCATTTTATTTCTTGCCACTCATTCATCTCCTTTCTCCAGAGCACCAGGAGGTACACTCCTTCCTGCTGGCTAACATGCAGAACGGAGGCATTCTGGAGCTTCTGTTGCGCTATTTGAAAGTAATGGGGCAGAAATTTCTGGAAGAGTGGCCCCCAGGACTGAGCGGAGTGGTGCTGGAGATCTATAGTTGTTGGAGGAAACACAGCACAGGGCTGCCCAACCCACTGTTGCGAGACTCCAACAACCGGCACATAAAGGTAAGGTTGCGAGGGCATGGGTTCAAATCATACTGACTTTTATAAATTTATTCTGTTCTTTATTTTTGGTGTCTGTTAAAGCTAGAGAATGTGTCTGATGGACGGGTGTGTGCTTGTGTGTCTGTATGCTTTTATGTTATAGGAGATGATGATGATGAGTCTGTCTTGTATGGAGCTGCAGTTGGAGCAGTGGTCTCTCAGTAAGGGAAAGAACAGTGAGTTCCTCTATACCTACCATGTCCATCTGCACCATAAGCTGATACACCTGGGTTGGCATCCTCACGAATGTATGTATATTACACCACAGTTCTGGCCTTGCAGTGTGATTGGCTTTCTGTGAATGCCAGTATCTCCTGATAATCGCAGTCTGTAAGTAATACGGTTTTGCCCTGGTAACAAGCCCGCTGGGAAGAACGGTAAAGCAAGTGATGCAAGTGAGCGAAACCAAAAACAAATCCTTTCCATTGTAATCAACAAAGCTGTTTGTGAACAGCAGAGCGTGGTTTTTACCTTACATACTGCGGTTTAACCAATCTAAAAGTAAAAAATGAAACTGTGGTGTAATCAGTGATATAATCACAGTAATGCATAGGAGATCTTGGCACTGTTGTGCTGATCCCCATCAGTGCTGGTGCTTTGGTTTGTGTTTACGCTTAAGGTGTTTTTCATTAATACCAGTGTCTCAGAGGAAGAGCGCCACCGGAGGTGATCACGGGGAGCTGGACAGCCAGGAGACCCGATTCCAGACGGACCTCTTCATGATGACCATGGCTTCCTCGCAGAGAGACTTGTTTGAGAGCGACTGGATCTGCTTTGCTGTCAGAGTACACTGGCTCAAAGCTCGACATCTAGCCTTTCAGGTACCAGCTAAACCCAGTGGCACCTCCCCCACCACCTTTTTACTAGGACCCAGCACTGGGGGTTCTCTGCACTACCATGTGATATTTAGTAATAATAGTGGTGGTGTAGCCTTACAGTAAGCTTAACATCATTTAAAATCATAGGAACACATTACAGTATTAAAAAGATACTTCCTCTGACATTACCGATTCTGTTGATTTGCTGTTTAGCAAATTCAGTAAGGACAATAATGGGTACTAAAATGATAAATACAAAGGACAAGATCATAGTACGGAATGAGGCACAGTGCCTGCCGCTAATTAGCAGTTCATAAAAGGCGTGTACATGAGTGCGTGTTAGGTGAGGCCAACCATTCCCTGAGTAGAGATTTCTGTGTCTAAAAAATGGCATTTGTGATTTGGACACAGAGGAATTTGTCTTCCGCATTCCCACCAATGAAGTGAAAAACCAACTTTCACACAGTAGTGAACACACACACTAGAGGGCAGTGAGCACACTTGCCCGAAACGGTGGGCAGCTCTACCCGCGATGCCCGGGTAGCATTTGGGAGTTAGGTGCCTTCCTCAAGTCATTACTGTCAGTTGAGGGAATCGAAACAGCAACCCTCTGGTAACAAGGCTGGTTCCCTAACCTCCAGCCCACGTCTGCCCCCAAATTGGTTTGGTGTCCATGTTGGGTGAAGGCTAACCCCAAAAGACCAGCCATTCCTTTATGTCCACTCCTTTGAAAGCAAAGTAGGCTAGAACAGCTAAAAGGGACCAGAGCTACTACATTTTAACATTTAGTAATCTGACTGAAGCTTTCATCCATTCAGCTAAACAAGCTAATGGTTTGTGTTGCTTGTATGTCAATTGTATGTCAATTGTCGGCGCTTATTTGTGGCATATGGGTACAACTGTTATGACAAAATCATGATGCATATTATGCGATATGTTTGGTGTGGCTTACTGGAAAACTACACTACCTGGCATAGAGCTGCTATCCCATGTGGGAGACTGGTCTAGATAGCTATGCTGTGCTACACCAATAGAAGACCTAGAGGAAGACTACCAACACTACCTGTAGAACAAATCACTCTGTAAATCGTTGTGGATAAGAGCCTGAGCTAAATGGCGTAATTGTTTATATCCAGTCTGCTGTGGATATGGACGGTAATGTGTGCTGTGTCTTAGGGTGACATGGACGAGGCTCTCGAGGGTTATGACCTGTGTGTGGGTCTTCTGAAGAGCCAATGCCACAGCAGCGAAGGAGAGAAACTTGCCATCCGTCTGCCCAACCTCTGTGTGGACTCGGCCATTTCTGTAGAGGAGGTACAGTACTCAGACCCACATACACATCGGAGCATCTGTATATTTGGGCAGTTGGTTCCACAGATCCGAGATGGTCAGGTGAACTGGGTATGCTAAATGTCCTCCTAGGGGGGTGCGTGTGTCTGTATGTGTGTCTCTGTGAGAGAGAATGTGTGTCTGACCTGCAAATAAATGGCGGCCTAGCCAGGGTTTATTCTGACTCCTGACTCTTTTTCCTACTGAATGCTGAGATATGCTCCAGCACCCCTCTATGCCACAGGAGCATAAGCGTCTTAGAAGATGAATGAATGAGTATTTTTGGGACATTAGAATGTCTATATTTGTCACAGATTGAGAAGAAGCTGAAGTCTCTGGAGAGGTGCCAGTCGCTGGAGGAGATCCAGAGGCTGTTTGAGAGCGGAGACTATACCACCGTGTTCAGATTACTCCAACCCACGCTGAGTTGCGGGCCCAGCTCAGCACGACCCAAACCACTGGAGTACATCAGCTCAGCTCCTGAGAGGCCAGCGCAGCTGCTGCTACTTCAGGTAGTACCAACTCGCACACAAACGAACACGCGGAACTCAAAGACTCTGTCTGTTGCAGATCATAATGTTCCTAGTTCTTTGTGTCTTCTGCGTTTCTCAGAGCTCCCTGTTACGCATGAAAGACTATGCACAGTGTTTGGAGAGTTCGGAGGTTGCCCTGAATGAGGCCATACAGCACCTGAATGCTGCACTACCCAGCAGCCCCCCTGCGAAGGAAGAGTGGGTGGCCACAGTAACGGCCATGCTTCGTGGGATAGAGCAGTGCGTCACCGAGCAGCCACAACTCCTCACCAGCACGCCTCAGACCACCAACCTGGCCCGTCTAGCCAATAACCTCATACAGGTCTGTGCATATTAAGCTATACATCTCACAGCTATAAAGTTATTTTAGAATCTGTCTTCAATATGTTGTTTGCAAAAGATGTCAGATCACTGTGTTGCTGTAAAGTGAAATGCAGAGGAAGGGCGGAAGTGATTTAGCTTTAACAATGCTGGAGAACACCGTTTAAAGTGAGAAAGGAAAACTGAAGGTGAAGGTAGTTCTTGTATCTGCTGCCTCAATAGCAGTTATTATTTCAGTTCATAACATAATCACCTCCGACATGTGCTATATCTAGTACAGTATATCTAAACTAGTACAGTACACACCTCACCTCCATGTCCTCCATTCTGCTTTACACTTGCTGCACTCCATCCTGGAATTCAATGTGACTCACATAACTGAAGACGACCTCTTAGTACTCAAATTGCAACTGTGTTTTGCATATGAATATTCCATATTGTTATAATTGATCATAACATTGTATATAGAATGCATTATGAACTGACAGCTTATGCATACATTTGCTCTATTAGTAGTATTGCCTGATTGTTCCCCAACACTCTATTTAAAGGCTCTAAACTTATCGCCATTGTAAGACATGCATATGGACTGAACAATCCACTTATAAAGCAATACTTAAGTATTTAAGTTTATGTCATTAGGTGCAAAAAAATTAACAATAACTTAAATGGATTAAGGTGACAGATATTCCCAAGTAATCAAACAGGAATAGTTTAGAGCCTGATGAATTCCATATGTTTCTAATAGGTTTAAACACAAAAATACAGTTACTAAGGAGACGTTTCTCACGTCTGCAGCCTAAAAGAAAATATACATTATAGAAACATCAAACTCGTCCATAGAAAGGATGTACGATGTTCTTAAAGGGGAATTACACCAGTTTCTGTAACGTTCAGCGTAATTTAATCCGTAGATGGTGAACCAAGTAGAAAAGGTTTATTAGAGAGAAACTGAAAAACTAATTCTTATCAGTGGTGGTGACGAGAACCAGGGGTCAACAATAGAGATATTTTATTCCCCAGCCAAAACCAATAGTGAACCTGCACTTCTCTTCAGAATTGTACATTCTACAGTGATGGTGGAAAGGCTGTAATAGTGCTAAATCAGGAACAGGGTTTTCCCATACACTTGTACTGTGAACAAATAAAAAATTATTTCAATTCTTCCATAAAGGAATCTTACAGACTTTTACCAGCATATTGTTTCTATCCAAAGAAAAACAAGTATCTCCGGAACGGCAGCTTTACAGGAGAGGGCAAAAACCTAATTTCATTTGAATGCGAGTCAGTGGAACCAGACTTTTCTCCAAGCTATTTCTGTTGGTCCGATCTTCATGAAATTCAGCTGTTGTGTTCAAATGCATAAAAGTAAAAGCCAACACAAATTATGAAGATACAGGTTTTTCTTTAGACATCGACGCTATTCATAACCAATTAGGGGAATACCTTTCTGTGAAGAAGCTTTTAGGGGTGTTAAATGCTTTGCCTGGTTCCTGTCATCCCCTTGGTGAACAGTTCTGGCTTTCAGTCATGCAGACATTTTGAAAACTTGGGACTTCCCTCCAACTAGGCCCTCCTGTACTTTCGTATGATGAGACAGTGTTGCACATGTAATAATTTGACTTTAGTTTAATGCACCCTTATAACAATGTAGACAATTTTACGTCATGCAATTACGTCAATACGTCAGCTGATTATAAATATTGAAGCACTGCTGTATAAATGTATTATTAACTGATTATGGATGAGGTGTGAAGTTTCTATGTAGGCAGCCTTCAAAAAAAGTGTGGCTGATGATGTTAAGAAAGCTGATTTCTCCTGTAAGGGTGTATGTATCTAATTGTTTCTTGGTTGGTAGCCTAGGGCGTGGTTTTGTCTGATGTCAGTTAGGTGGATGATCTTTAGGAGTGCATGCTTGTGCCTCCTGTGTGTCTGACTCTTTTGTCTCTGTAGCTGATAGACTGCAGCATGGTGCTGCCTGATGACCCCAAGGAGCCTCACTTCTCCTCTATGCTGCCCTGGATGCTGCTGTACCACCTACTCAAGCAAGACGAGGCCGAGTTCGACGGTGTGCTCCGCCAGCACCTCGCTGATGAAGATGATGAGGGTATGTTTGTTAATCTTCTCGTCAGTTTGAGACCCCGCTTTGCCCTGACAGTTGTACTTTTTTCCTGCTGACCACCTGAGACGGTGTGATCCACAGAAGATTCTAGAGCACGCTTGCCAGAGAAGCACCTTGTAGGTCTGGCTGAAACCTTTTGGATATAATACATGGGCAATATGGCTTATGCCACAATGTGCATTGCTGAACACAAGTTCAAAACAAAGCATTTCTGTATATACGTCTATTAGTGTAGAGTTGCACGATGCACCGAACATTCGATTCTTTTTCGATACTACATTGTCACAAACGATGCGGTTCTTTAGCGTTCGATACTTTCAATACTGTATATAGGGGTGCACATAAGCGGCGCGAGAGGGAGAGAGAATGCGCGTGACCGTAGAGAGAGAGAGAGAGCGAGAGAGAGAGAAACTGCGGTGCACGTGGCCGTGGACTGACTGTATTCACGGGTACTAATTTGACTCGGTTGAGCGACACACGCACGCGCAAGCCAGCAGCGAGACAGCAGCAGCGTGCGTAGCATGGCGACGGCTAAAAAAAAGACGTCCTCTCTCGTTCGCGACTTGTGGACAAAACGGGTCTGAGGAGTGAAGTATGGGCATATTTTGCTTATGTCGCTGATGAAGACGGGAACCCAACTAACACCACAAACCCAGTTTGCAAACGGTGTTACAGAAGACCATGTTGACACACTGGTTTTCCTGGCAAAGAACCTTAAACAGGCAAAGAAACTTCCCACTGTGTAGTTTCAGAACAAAGAAGAGGTTCTAGTTTTTAAGACGTATTTAGTTAATTATATTATAGTTAACATTATAATAATGTAACTTGATTTTTGTTAAATTAAAAAAAAATTACATTTTTTTTGTTTAATTTTAGATTAAAAACTTTTGCAATCAGATTGTTCAGTGTTCAATCCAGTTCAATCAAAGATAAACATTTTATGTTCAGACATTTTTATTGTTGTGCTTTTTTCTTCCAAGTATCGTTTTGGTATCGAGAATCGTGATACTACAGTCGGTATCGGTATCGAAGTCAAAATTCTGGTATCATGACAACCCTATATTAGTGTTTGTTCACTTAAGCGCTTCACACTCGGCGTTTCTCTAGAACGTTACCTGATAGTGGTGACACACAGTGGGAGTAGCTAAATGAGTCTACATAGCACACACATGAGCCATATAGCTGAAATAATGGGTAACATATATTATGCATTTTTGCCCTGCTTTTTTTGATGTGACTGAAGTTGCACATTTTGCTGTCTGCTCAGTCCAAAATGCACAACTCCCGTCAGCTGCTGTTTGGTCCTCGTTACACTGCACCGGCTAATTGCCTGCATCTTTCAGCAGACTGGGTTTGTTTACCTAATAAGCAGCCTGAGGGTTCTTTCCTGCAGGGCAGATCTGAATGATCTCCGGAATATTTAACTTCACGCCCACGCCGTAGTGGTAAAATTGAAAAGACGTAGACTAAAGCACCTGAGCTGAGGTTCTGCACCTACTCAACCCCAACAAAGCTCAGCCATGCGCTATGGTTCATGAGGGATTTTACATGTGGTAGATTTGGCACAGCTGAGATAGTGAATAAGCAATACCGTGACATTTTCTCACCTTTCCTTTCTTTCATCTGGTATCATCTGTGGGTCTCGCAGACGACGACACTCCGCTGTTGCCTTCCTCGCTGATGCTGCTCAACACGGCTCACGAGTACCTGGGCCGCCGCTCCTGGTGCTGCAACTCGGATGGAGCTCTGCTTAAGTTCTATGTGAGTCCAAAAACACACTTATTATAATCACATTCAGCACATTCATCACACTCCTGCCTGCACCTGGCAGATCTGCACTCTTCAGCTTTGGTGAAGTGTGCATGTTTGTCCTGACTTTGTAAAGAAGCCAAGAAAGACAGTCCTGACTTTGAAAAGCCAGAGCAAGCCTGTAGTCTATTACATATATGGCTACATGCACATGTATGGAGACACTACCCCACATCCTGATAAAGGTACGTGCGCGTGTGTTGCAGGTGCGTGTGCTGAAGGAGAAGCTAGCCGAAGGGGAAAGTCTGCCGTATAAGGAGGAGCTGGAGACTGCACTGGAGCAGTGCTTCTACTGCCTGTACTCGTACCCCAGCAAGAAGAGCAAGGCACGCTATTTGGAGGAGCACTCTGCACCACAGGTATATACTACACTGTCAGTCTAACATATGGGGGCATGTGAGCATTAATCAAACCTCAAGCCACATTCAGGCTAAAACAGTGTCAGTATGAGCTTTTTAATGTTTTGATGAAGAAAACTTTTAGATTTTTATCCGAGCAAATCCTGCTCTCCATGTAGAGGAAAACACTTGGAGTTACACAGGAAGCAGAACATGAAGCTGATGTTACTCTCACTGAGGGTCAGATGTTTGATATTTCTAAATCTCTCTATAATTTAGATGTAAAACAAGTAATTTACATACCATAAAAAAACATACCGACTGATTCTTTATAATGGTTGTAATGGGGACCAATGTCTGAGGTATCTGGCACTTCACAAAGCTACCTAACAGAAAGCTATTTTATGAAATGGCTATGAATGAGTCCAATGCTTGAGACTAGGGAGGCACCAATCAAGCTTTTCCAGCTCTGATACCAGCACCGATACATGTCCGTTAACGTTCCGACACAATTTTTGAAATAATAAACCATATACTTCACCATGTTGGAGCAACTTAAGGCCCCAGGATTGACATAAACAATACTTTACCAAGCTTACTCATACAGCTTACTCTGGCTCGCTCCATGTTGTTTTTCCTTTTCCTAAGTCAAGTCTGCTGTAAGGTTTCGGGTTCCTGCAGATCCAGCTCCGGTCACTCAGCGAAGGCAAAGGGCAACCAATGAGCAGTCAAACGGCAAACGCTAACACCTGTAGCTCGCGTTACGTAAGAGTGAGAGTGTGGGACAGTTGCTCAGTCTTGACTTCACATTATCACGTGTGCGTGTCTCTTGTGCTTAGCCGGTAAATGTTTTCGAGCCTCTCAAGGCTGTTTGTTTCTCCCTCTCTCTTCAAAGCGCACTAGCGCCGCTCCAGCCAAATTTATTAATATCGAAACTGATATCCGATCAAATATCGGATCAGTCCCATATCGTTTATTGATCGTTTTGAGAGAAATCTGTCTCTCTGTGCCCTGTAATGCACTGGTGTCCTGTCCAGGGTGTTTTCTGCCCTCTACCCAGTGAGTGCTGGAATAGGCTTTAGCGTCCCCCACCACCCAGGAGGATTAAGCGGTTTAGAAGATGAGTGAATGATTGAGGGAAATGTGTTAATGGTGGGGAGTAGGGATGCGCACACACACACGCTCTTTCTCTCTCGTGCGCTTTTCCACTCTCAGAGTGGAGTAAGGTGCTCTTTGTGAATGCAGCATGTTGGCTGGGATGTTTTTGTATTGTGCTTTGTTGGTGCCTCTGCTAGGACGTTAAGATGTCCAGTGTTCAGTAAGTAATGCTTAAACTGCAGTTTATTAATAGTTATTTCAACTTTTGGCCCACATTCCCCATTTTCATCTAACTCATCTGGCTCACTTGCCAGATGGGTTGAGGGCACTTCGGTGGACCGCTCCCATTAGCAAGATGTGGGCCACGTATGCAACACATTAGGGCCAGGCCTCTGCCAGAAGTGGCCCGTTCTGCTGTATCTGTGCCAGAAGTGGACCAGATCTGATTTGGGACAAGTGGGTCAAATGCATGTTGTAAATATGTGGGGCGCCCTTTGGCTCACAGTGGATTGCCAGTGCAAGAGTGCCATATCATTACCAGATATGGCCCATATCCGCTTGCTACCTGAGATCCTGAGAGCCAATTTCATTCATTCAGTGGTCAAAAAGTGGCAAAGTTAATTAATGGTATATGGCCACCTGTTAACTGTTTTACATTATTTGGTTTCAGCTTTGGCCAAAAATGTTCATTTTGGTGCATCTCTAGAGGTAGGGGAGAGGTACGTCTAGTGTCGTGATATGGCAAACTAATCCCCCAGCCCATTTATCATATTATAGATTAATTTATGTATTTCCATGATGATTATTTCATTAGAAGACACATATGAGCTGACTGTTTGTTTCAGGTAGTATGGTGCTTGCTTTGTAAACATCACGCCCCCTGGTTCCTATCACCACCACTGTAAAGAAATCAGTCAGTGAAGTTTTTCCCTCCTTAGTCTGTAAGTTATTCTCCTTTGATAGTGAACCATTTCACATCAGTCTCGGAACGAATTTGTTTAAACCTTAACCACTGAGTTATGCAGACAAGTGGAAGAATCGGTCAAGCTCCCCTTTAACATGAAACAGCTAGAACGTTTTGGGTGTCTTCTTTTCTTAATGGAAGAGTGACAATATGCCAGGTGTCTTCAAGATTTTTGATTTGCAGTCATATGTGCAGGCAAAAAAAAACACGTGCTCTTTCTTTCTCAACCCCACCCTCTATACATACATGCAGTGTGAATGCAGTAAGAAGACTAAGGGATTAGAAGTAGGCCTGAGGCACAGGTTAACCTGCTGTGTGACGGCAGCCCTCTGACCGTAGTTCTGACTGCCTAGCATTGTGCTTCAGTATCACTAGAGTGGTCCCTTGTGTAACCTGCAGCTCTGCTCGCTCTGCCTGATTGCCGTCTCCCCGTGGCTCCTTTGCAAGCTTTGTTAGTTAATGAGTTTACGAGTGTTTTCCCAGAGCTAATTAGGCAGCTGGGTGGCATGAGGTCTACCCGGGTGCTGCGGTGACAGCAGGCCGACTCTACAGTAATCAAGCGATTGATTCTCTCTCAGCCTGCTTCAGGCACATTGATTATGGGGCCCACACACACACACAGACACACACCCACGTTATTCCCTGCTTATCTCCGGTTACCGGGGCAATGCTCTCACACACACACAAACACACAAAACTCAAATCAGCCGAGGGGACCGCCAGCGTTTCCCTGACATCTGTGAGAGTATGTGGGTGCAGCATAACCCAGGGCTGAAAGGTGACTTGGTTTTAATTGAAAGAGTGCAGTTTTTAAATTGCGAGAGCTGTAACTTAAATTACTTCCTACCACTGTGTTTCCTAACCCAGTCCTCAGGCCTCCCCAGACAGTCTGCGTTTTTGCTTCAGCCTAACTCATGACACAGGGAT
Source organism: Prochilodus magdalenae (assembly GCA_024036415.1). NCBI lineage: Eukaryota > Metazoa > Chordata > Actinopteri > Characiformes > Prochilodontidae > Prochilodus > Prochilodus magdalenae. The sequence goes on from JAMWET010005308.1 coordinate 466,048, forward strand.
GAAGGGACAATGTAGACTGTCCAAAGTCTTTGGATAAATTGTGAGGCATGCCATTTATTCACGCTCAGTCGTGCATGTGACATAAGCAACAATGGGGCTTATCGCTGCACCTGACAGCTACGGGCTTTTAGTGAGCGCCACCAAAGACTGCAATTGTGTCGTGCCAGACTGTCATGGAGTGACTCAGAATGGCAGCGGGTCATCTTCAGTGACAAGTCCCGCTTATGTCTTGATGGAGATGATCAACAAATCCATGGGTGGAGACACCGCAGTCAGCACCAAGTTGAACGATTTGTTGTCTCACGTCATACGTGCAGAAGGCCTGGTGTCACTCCACCTCCACCCCTACCGCACAGTCTGCAGGAGCTGTGTGAGAATATTCAAGATGCATGGGATGGATTATCACAGGACACCATTAGGAACCTCTACAGCTCCATGCTGAGACGCCTGGCTTGTTGCATTAGCAAACATGGTGGCCCAACACCATACTGAGAAACACTACTTCTGTATGTGTAGCTCTATAAATATTGCCCGTATCCCATTTAAGAAAAATCACAATTAAAATCTTACACCTAAGTGCATGTCGTTCAGGCCCAGCTGGCCAAAGTGAAAGTTTACACATTGCTTCTGTTGGAAACATGAACACATCTCCACCTTCCCTGGTGCTGCAATAGTCTCTAGAGTGAGATTTTTCTGGTTTAAAGGCTAGAGAAGACTCCCTTTCAATCTCGAATAAATCTTGATAAAGCACAGCTGCTCAGGCAAACGGTAAAAGCGGCAAGGAACCTGAATCAAATACAGGTCTTCTGCAGAGCATCTTCCCAAGGTCTGATAAAGGTCTGCTGTAGTTCACCAGATTTCTCTCCTGTCTTGTCCCAAGTTATGTCCTTACCTTCTGGGCTTATTCCCTGGTGTTTTTTTGGTAACATTTCCTAGCCAATCACAAGGCTGAATGCTCTGCCCAGTAAAAATGTCCCTTGAAGAATGGTTTTACCTTCTTCTGATAATCTAGAAATTCATATAATATGTGTATGATCTGTTTGATATGAAACTTTATTGTTTATTTTTTCTTATTTACTTTTTGTTTAAATGTTTAATTCCATTTTCTGTGATGGACTGACAATCTGCCCAGTGCGTCCTGGGATGGGCTTCCGTACCCCTCGCGATCTAAAAGAATACGTTTTATTTTTTTATTTTTTTTCATAATTTTTATTATTTTTTAGAAAAAGCAGTTATATTACAATGTATTGTAAACAGTAAGCATATCTAAACACACAAACATACAATTCCCTCCCTAGAAAAAAAACGAAAAAAGAAAGAAGAAAAAATAAATAAATATATATATATATATATATATATATATATATATATATATATATATATATATATATATATATAAAAAAAAAATATATATATATATAATATAAATATATATATATATATATATATATATATATATATATATATAAATAATATATAATAAATAAATAAATAAAATAATAAAAAAAAGGATTAAAAGAATAAGTTTAATACATTTCAAATGTAATTAATATTAGTCCAAAATGATATTTTTATTCTATTGATTTTTGTTAATTACATGTCTTTTTTTTTTTTTTTTAATCTTTCTTTATGTTGTGTGTTTGTTGTGGTGTTGTAAGTATGGGTAACATAATTCTTCAGTGGTGCTAAGGTAGGAGAGCCAGTCTAAATCTTGGCAATGGCACAAGCAAGCTAAAAAGTAATTATCGGCGGGTAAGGAGGAAATCGGCCCCTCTTAGTCTTGCCTTGTAAGGCTGTTATCAGAGCCTTATTTCCGTTTCTCCTCCTTGTGCTCCTCTGACCTGAAATGAGCCTGCAGCTGTTTACACCATCCGTATTAGATGTGCTCTTTGAGATCCAAGTTTCTTCGACCTCAGAGCCGCTGTATCGTTCAGATTAGTAAATGTTAGGAAATAATCTGAACTGCTGGGTTACATCAGACTCATTTTGCTGCCACTGAACCGTCTGAGGGTGGGCTAACGTCCCATGATCCCCTGCGGATATTGCCATGGCATCTGTTCTCTGATGGTTTAATAATTCCATCTTTTGTCACTTCTCTGTGTCAGAGTCTCATGGAGTTAATGAAAGCCGCTCTACTCACAAGATATTACACAGCTGCCATTGTGTCTTCCTTATTAGGCCTTGGTGGGGTGCAAAACTGTTGCAAACGGGCTGTAACCCCACCCACCCCCACTCCTTCACTAATCCTGTAGCACTCGTGCAGGGAGGAGACAGTCAGTCTAATATTAATACAAGGCATTATTATCCCATGGATCTCACAGGCTGCCATTGCAGAGTGTATTCAATCCTCTCTCCACCCGCTGCATGTAGCATTTGATCAATAACCACTGACTATGAAGAAGAACGGAAGAACCACCATCTTGAAATGCACTTGTTAGAAGCTAAGATTCAAAACAAACAGGCTGAATTAACTTCTTAAACCTCCTGAAATCAAAATTGAGTTTCTAGAGGGTCTCTGAAATGTTGGGGAAACGGTATACTGCTATGGTGAGTGAGTTAGCACCCAGCCAACAGGGGACCCCGGAGTGCCAGTGGGATATATTGCACATTGTCTACTATATAGCAGTATGGGTCATTTATAGTGACACAGACGTAGTGGTGGTGTGTTAGTGTGTTGTGCTGGTGTCAGTGGATCAGACACAGCAGTGCTGCTGGAGTGTTTAAACACCTCATTGTCGTTGCTGAACTGAGAGGTTGCTCAACACAACTACTTGTGCCACAGCAGATAAGAGTTTGTCTCTGACTTTACAGCTACAAGGTGGACCAACAAAAAAGGATTGTCTAAGTGAGTGGACAGTGTTTTTAAACTCTGTGTTTTCCTTCCTTTCTGTCTGTCAGGTGGAGCTGCAGTGGAGCGATGCTCTCTTCATGTTTGAGTACTTCAAGCCGAAGACCTTGCCAGAGTTTGACAGCTATAAGACGAGCACGGTGTCTGCCGATCTGGCTAACCTGCTGAAGAGGCTTTCTGGAATCATCCCCCGCGCAGACGAGCCCACACTCTCATTCGACGATGTTTCAGCCTATATAGAAGGAGGGGCACTCGAGGTAGAGCTTCACCAGCCAAATCCATAAAAGCCTATGTATATGCTTAAGACTAGGTCTGTGTATTCAGGTTCCACTTATGCTGTTTAACAGTTCTATGCTTAAAGTGATATTGTGCATCATTGCCTGAAATACAGCACATCAGCTAAGGTCTTATGGCTCTAGTGCAAAACTAATGGTACCAACGTGTATCGGAAGCTTGTATTCTGCTCATTACAATCATGCAGACTGCCTATGACGGTTATCTACAAACATGGACATCAGCACCAAAAAAAAGAATTTAAGATTGGTTTAAGTTGGTAAGATTGTTGCTGTTACTGATTTTAGCTTTGTGATTTTGGCAAAGTGGGTGTATAGAAAAAGCAGTATGTCATACAGTCAGAAAGCACATAAGCAAGTCTATTTAATATTACTTAAATACAATCCTGAAAAGTAAACGTTGGACATTGGGGAAACTGTGTACATTAAATTTCACACTAGTGTTGAAATGGCTTAATTGAGCAGTGAAGTGATTGTTGAGCATCACATTCTGACTCCACTGAGAGATCAGTCGTTCTTTCTAATTTGTTGTCTCTAAATGTTAATCATTACCTTTTAATTAAGGTCCCGGCCCTCCCTGAAGGATCACCCCCAGCGCCCCCTCTGGTGAATGAGCTTTACTACCTGCTGGCAGACTACCATTTCAAGAACAAAGAACAATCCAAAGCCATCAAGTTTTACATGCACGATATCTGTGTGTGCCCCAACAGGTCAGTCCTGACTGCATTTCCACCCGTCATTTCTGAATGGATGGGGTTGGTTGAGTTGGGGGGTGGGGTTGGTGGAGTTGGGGTTGCTGGTGTTGGGAGTGGTATTGTTGTTGGTCTAAGGCTTGCGGCAGACTACGAGATGATTTTCTCATTATGTTCATTCATTGCCTTAATTTACATGCACTATTATAATCCTAAGAAATCGCAGTGAATTACCATGAATGTCGGTTGCAGCGTGACGCCTCCAGCAACTCAGGCCCCTGCTGTGTTAACCGCCGCTCTATCAAGCTGGAGTTGCTCCTGACAAATGAACTATATAGCACGAAAATGAATTGCATAATGACATTAAACGAAAGAATGAAATAATGAATAACCAAAGAATACCTAATAAAGGGTTTTAGAAGTTGTGTTGTTGTAATAAGGCGTCCAAACATCATAGTTTTATGCAATGCCCTAGTCTCAAGCTAAGGATGGATTAGACGTGGTATTCACCTATCAGAATGTTTTTAAAACATATCGATTGTTCTCTGTGTTTTGGCCTCCTGTCCACAGTGTAAACTCTCACATGCCTGCTCCTGTTTCCATTTGTTAAGTGCCTAGAATGTTGTTTGAGTATGTGATGTTAAAAACTGTTTCTGTAGGCTTATTGATTTTTAGGTGATAACATGTTTCGGCTAATTAAAAACAAAAAAGCCCATAGAGTATCTCATAATTATGACTTAGCATCTCATTATGACTAAGCGTCTCATAATTATGACTTAGCATCTTATAATTATGACTTAATCTCTTATAATTATGACTTATCATCTCTAAGTATGATTTATTGTCGGATTTATAACTTAGCATCTCAAGTATGATTTACTATTACAATTATGGCTAAGCGTCTCATTGTGGCTTAGCTTCATATTTATGACTTAGAGTCTCATATTTATGACTTAACCTCTTATAATTATGACTTAACCTCTAATAATTATGACTTATTATCTCTAAGTATGACTTATTGTCTCATTTATGACTTGGCATCTCAAGTATGAGTTACTATTAAAATTATGGCTAAGCGTCTCATTGTGGCTTAGCTTCATATTTATGACTTAGCGTCTCATATTTATGACGTAGCATCTCCAAGTATGACTTGGTATCTCATAATTATGACTTAGCATCTCATTATGACTAAGCGTCTCATAATTATGACTTAGCATCTCATAATTATGACTTGGTATCTCATAATTATGACTTAACCTCTAATAATTATGACTTATCATCTCTAAGTATGACTTATTGTCTCATTTATGACTTGGCATCTCAAGTATGAGTTACTATTAAAATTATGGCTAAGCGTCTCATTGTGGCTTAGCTTCATATTTATGACTTAGCGCCTCATATTTATGACGTAGCATCTCCAAGTATGACTTGGTATCTCATAATTACGACTTAGCATCTCATTATGATTAAGTGTCTCATAATTATGACTTAGCATCTCATAATTATGACTTAACCTCTTATAATTATGACTTAGCATCTCATAATTATGACTTATTGTCTCATTTATGACTTGGCATCTCAAGTATGAGTTACTATTAAAATCATGGCTAAGCGTCTCATTGTGGCTTAGCTTCATATTTATGACTTAGCGTCTCATATTTATGACGTAGCATCTCCAAGTATGACTTAGTATCTCATAATTATGACTTCTCATAATTGTGAATTGATGATCCTAAATTGCAGTGTGTGTGCGTGTGTATGAATGTGTATGTCTGTCTGTGTCTGCCCTGTAATGGACTGGTGGCCTATCTTGTATTCGGCCCTCTCAGAGCTGGGATAGGTTCCAGCATTTTGCAGTTCGCCTTTTGGAAAGAGAGAAAACAAATAAAACAGACACACAATAAACACAGCAAAACATCCAGACGTTTGTAAATGTGTAGCCGTAAGGGTATATGGACTGATCATTTATTTTTGGGCATGTGAATATATGTGTATATATCAGTCACACTTTGCTCAGTTATTTCATAACACAAACTTTTCACTTTGCAAAAATAACTGTGCATTGATTTTCAGTTGTACTTTATAATGGCAGGGTGTTCAGTGACTGGAAGGTTGTTCTGTGGACTAGCTTTATGCAGTGGCCGCTCGCTGCTCCTGTAGTTTCTCTTTATTTTATAATTTATTTATTTATGGGTTTGTGATGCAGCATAAGTCTGTTTTCTAGCATGCTGTATTTTGCAAAAAGCGCATGGTCACGATGTCCTTGACCTCCTTGACATCACAGTTATGAGGTGTTCTTGCTTGTGTGAGCATTTTCAAGTAGTATAGTCCTTCTCATTTGAACTGTGAGATTTTTATTGTGCTGCTGATGTGGACATGTGGATGAGACCTTAGTCAGCTGTGTTTATACAATCCCGGACCGGAACGGATGACCTCTTTATCTCTCATTCCAGGTTCGACTCATGGGCGGGGATGGCTTTGGCACGAGCCAGTCGCATCCAGGACAAGCTGAACTCCAACGAGCTGAAGAGTGACGGACCCATCTGGAAGCACTCTCTGGCTGTGCTAACCTGCTTCAAGCGGGCGCTGGAGATCGACAACTCTAACCTGTGCCTGTGGA